>CALSCE010009442.1:18374391-18433119 GCA_943593645.1 Bovichtus variegatus | reverse complement strand
ACACACACACACACACACACACACACACACACACACACACACACACAAACAAAACAAAGGCAGTCTGGCTCTGAACATTTCTTTTTGTTGTTTAGTTGTAGGCAAAAGACAGTTTTACAGTACGAGCACAGACTGTGGAGCAGCGGCACTGGAGGTGCCTGCTGGAGTTGATGTGAATTTTAACCAGTGCTAAACATGACACATTTACAATTTCTGGGGCAATAAATCATATCGCACTGAAGGCTGTGTACAGAGGAATTCTCTCTTTCTCGTCTATTTCTCTCCCTCTTCCTCCTTTTCTTCCTCTCGCTCCACTTTTCTTCTTCTGCTCTCTGTGCAAGTGCTACGAGGGTGCTGCTGGAGGGAGTCCAAAAGGACACAGTGTGAAATGAACACAGCTCTGACCTCCCAGACACCCCCGACACAGCCAATCAGATCACTTCTGCCAGACACATAGGGCACAATAATTGGTCGGTGGGTGGGAAATATGACCGGTGGGGATTCAAGTGGCGGGAAAAAAGGGAGGGAGGGAGGGAGGAGGAGAGAGGGGGGAGTAAGGGAGTGGTGCTTTGGCTCCTCAATGCACTTTAACCGACCCTTTGCCCAGGACAGGACAGGAAATCTCCAGAACAAAAGCTAGCTGTCATCTCTGTATGACAGGCTCGCTTTGAACAAAGCTGCTCTCAGCTGACTGGCAAACCGACCAATCCTTGAGGGAGGTAGCTGGTTGTAATCTGGTTCTGTCTCACATTCCAGACGTCTCTGTTGAGCAAGGACGAAAGAGCGTGCCCTGAACCCTCAAACAGGAAATGAGTCCGAATGTCGTTCCTTTCCCTGAGATAGGGCCTCAGCTGCGGCCAATAAAGGGTTGAAAACAATATTGCATGTATGAATACAAACAAGCCCATAAGCTGGTAGAGAGGCAAAAAAACACATAGATGCATCCACAAATTGTCTGTCTCTCAGTGTCCTCTCTTCTCCTTTTAACACGTAGGTAGGGATGTGCGCACGCCCTTCTCCCAGACATCACTGCTCACAGCTGCATGCCTCGGGCCTTTGCAATCTCCAGCCCAAACCCAGACGCACATCAGCCACATTCCACAGCCTCCCAAAGCCCCAGGGGCAGCTTCACAGCTGGGCACCGAGCTGGGCTGTTCCCTGCCTCCCTGGCTCGACTTTCACCATTCCCATCCCCTCCTCCCCTCCTCCCCTCTTCTGCTCAGCATCTTACACACCCCAAAACAGAACAACGTATCTCTCTTTCAACCCTACATCAGTGTTATAAATGATTCCGCTCTCACTCCCAATCGGCTCATTCACAGTTTACATGATGAGGTGAGACAGAAGTGGCTGAGGCCACAACAACAGTGGATAAAGATGACAAAGAGCTGCCGGAATGTTAATGAGGTCTTTCGTATACTGCTGCTATTGAATGTCGTTTCATTCTCTCGTAGCAGCGGCTTCTTTTTAAGGTGTGTCATGTTGACAGGGGTAAAAATACATGTCAGCAAACAGACTTAATCTAATACCTTCATCTGTGACTGTGAGGCTATCTTGTTGCCAGCGGACAGCAGTCGATATATGAAACTGACCTCGTAATGCGATAAATAAAGGTACGAGACAATTTGCGAAGCCCCGCAGAAACAGGATTCTGGTGAGAAACAACACTTCTCTCTATCAGTTCCTCTTCTTTTCGTACTTGCTCAGCAGTGACATTAAGAGCATGTGTGCTATCATGTACCAAACTATCAATTAAACGTGAGTTTAATTGATAGTAGCCAGCTCTGATTAGATGCATTTGAAAACATACCCTATACAGCAGGTCAATTGGACAAAAAAAGCTGAATCCCACATCTGACAATCACAGCAAAATACCCCCAACTGGCACAGCATTTACATATCTCTGAATGTGAGTGTGTGAATATGGGTGTATCAATGTTTATGGGTGTGTGTGCGTCTGTAAATAGTTAAGGCCGGGCTCTGCTTCATCATTTCAGTAAATGCCACGCAGTAAATAAGTCTAACTACATACGTCTCGGGCTATTTCCATATCTGTAATAGAGAAAGCCCATTTCCCATCAGAGCCGCTCCTCCACTGCGCTCAGAGAGCCCAAATAACACACACGCGTCTCCGCAAATGCACACACACACAAACACACACACACACACACACACACACACACACACACACACACACATTGCATCTCTGATGAGCTGACACAGAAAACTAGATTTATTAAGGGGAGGGATAGAAGGAGAGATGCGGAATGTGTGCGGGGGTGTAATTTCAGCAATGGACACAGGTTGTTGTAGACAAAAACACACACAACAAAACACAACGCTCCCCCCCACCAACAATCGTAGAGTGCACCACTCTCCTCTAAGAGACCTGTTTATTTCAGACCTGTGACACAAAAGCCACAGCGGCATGCAGGCTTATCTCTCCGCATCCCTTGAAACGCGGCGCAGCCCCCAAAGAGCTCCCCGGCGCTCCACATGCCACTTTCAATTAGTTCCACAAAGAGAGTCTTCCTCTACCAAAAGGAAGATGGGAGCTCATTACTGAATTCCTCTCTACTCCCGGCTTTGAAATATAGATCAGGAGGCTGTGTCTGACTGCCGGGCCCCTGGATGTGCCACTCGCCGACCATACCACACCAGTCCAGAGCAGATGAGCGCAGAGTGCCGTCTCATGGATTAGCCACTCTTCAGGTTTAGCAGCCCCTACAGCTTACTCTCTATCTCACCATTAGCTCACTGCCTACCCCTTTTTCTCTAATTTGCTTTCTCCCTCTTTATATCTCTCTCCCCAATAAACAGGCTCCCTGAAGCCACAGCTCTCAGCACTAAAACCCACAAATGGGAAAATACCATTTCTAATAATCTGATGAGAACGTAAGAGAGAGGCTGCGGAGAAAATGTGGATATCATATCGCACAGCAGTACTATTACAGTTAGCGTTGACAGGGAGGCAGGTGCTGATAAGGCAATGCAAATTCATTCAGGTATTCTAATGAAACTAAAGCGTAGCAAAGTTGCAAAGGTGGACTGTTATACAGGAGTTCATTAGGGTTAGGTTTTACACATTAAAATCCAGAGACTCGAAAGTGCTCAATGATAACAAATATGACAGGACCGCTAATAAAATATAGCACGGCAATTGGGAGTTATTCGGCACGGTGACACGCGGTTACAATGCCGTCATAAAAACATGGCAGCTACATTCACCCTGAGATTAAACAGTCGGTGGGAATCTATTTCTTATCTGGCCAGAGCAGAACACACAATAGCCGCCGTGATACAGCAATTCTAGTTAATGGTTTCCCCTCAGGATCAAAAACAGCACGTTCACCAACATCTAGCTGTTTACTTTTTGACTGATAATCTCATTAACTACACATGCTGCGGTGCCACATTCAAAACACTGCGCGCATGTGTGTGTCCAGTAAGCACGTAAGCCACCGTGACATCTTTATCTCCACGCAGTATGTTTATACCTTCAATTAACAACTTCCATTAGCGGCATCCTCGGTGGAGTGCCACCAGCTAGCTTACGAACGGGCAGTTAATAAGAAGCGTTAATAAGAAGCTGTCGGCTGACCATTAGGGATTGTGCAGGGAAGAGACATGTGACCCTCTGACACTTTCATCTTGGACAAAAAATAAAAAATCATTGTGTTGTGCCCTCCAGTTATTCAATTCCCACCCTGTCAATCAGCCACAATATCACAGAGGTATCACACACAGGGGTTGAAGTTTTGGTTGCTAGGCCACTGATGGAGATTTAGTCTAGCTAGAAGGGAGGGGGGGTGTAGAGGGTGGGGAGGAAGTGAAAGAGGTAGGAAAGGAGGAGTGGGTGGCTGTAATGGCAGTGAGAGAAGAAGAGGTATAGGGTCTCGATACTCTCTCTGATTCACTCTCTATGCAAATCACAACAATCACAGGAAATGCCTGGGCCTTGGCTCCAGCTAATTGCCACAGCAATAACAAAGGAGGGCTTCCTTTGAGCGGAGAGGCAAATTAAACATTAGTTTAGAGTTTTCTTGGAGACCGAGGGATGTTATAATTACCCAGAAACCAACACATCAGCACTTTGCATGCCACGCGTCCCACTCTTGTAGCCTGGCGGAGGAAAACAAATGCATCTCATATTCTGGGAGAGAGGCGTTTGGGGGTGGGTGGGGTGGGGGGGGGGGGGGCAGGGGGGGGGGGGGGGGCGGGGGGGGGGGGGGAGGAGGGGGGGGAGAAGATGGGGGGGGGGGGGGAGAGGGAGGGGAGCAGAAGGCAGGGGAGGGGGGAGGACAGAGATGGAGAGAGACGCGGGGGGATAATGAGGCGAAAGGAGGTGGAGAATGATAGCCTGTCTCTCCATACCACTCCATGCTGCTAGTGAGGCATCAAAATGTACACCCACTATTAGCATATTGACCCCACCCCTCTCCTCTGGCCTTTTTCCCCCCTCATTATCATCAGGCACGGTGCACGGAACACAGGAAACACAAACCGAGCTCATTTCCCATCACGTGTTAGCCTAAATGTCACGGCAGCGATGAAATGAGTGAAATGAACAAATGGCGCGTCTGTGCCATGCAAATGTGTGCTAGTTTGGCCGGCCACCTAAGGGTTAAGTCTGCGAGCACTTCATTAATGTGGGTCGGTGCAGCGAAGCATGTTGAAACAAACAAGGCTGGATCTAACTCAGATGTGCAACCATGGAAACTTCAGGAGATGTCCTTGGATCTCCTTCCCTCCAGGGGAGGGAGGCCGAGTCCCTGCCCCAGTGAGGAGGGTCGACATTGGGCCTTGAGCGGTGCGATGTGTCCTGGATGGCTGGTTCTGAGTTTGATCTATGTTTGAGGGCAACTGCAAAGCCTGACATATTCACCCAGTCTGTCTAACCTAAATGTTCATTCAGAGGGCCCGTCTCTCCCTGCAGAGAGACCCTGCCCTCTATCCGTCAGTAGGTCTGTTTGTCTGTTTCTTACCAATCTGCTAGATTGCCAGCCTGTCTCTCTGCATTCCTGCTGGTCTATCTGCCTTTATAGCAGCTGTCTATATGTCTGTCTGACTGTTTGTAGGTCAGGTCTGAACCTCTTCCTTCCCTTACACACCGTATAGATGCATGAGGTCATACGAGCCACTGACCATGTCCTGGAAATCTAATCACCCAGCACATTTGGATGTTTGTTTGCGCTTGCACACACAGATGTGCATACAGGAGTGCAAATAGCAAGCCATGTACACAAACAAAAGTAGTCCCACCCAGCTATGATAGGACTTGTTTTTTTTTTGAGTAAAGCAGAGCACGTTATGTGCTCTTGTTAGTATTTGTGCTCTAAAAGCACATGGTGTGTGTTGTATTACTCACACAATGCTAACCTCCCACACAAAGACACACGTATGCACACACACAAATCCCACTACGTCAGCAAGCCAAACTCATAAAACACTTACCCTCTAATTGGCATGTAGTAATTTTGCTGGTTCTTATAATAAAATAAACTTTTTTCTACCCCAATTACTTCTCCATGTTTATGTAATGGGGCTTGTTATTTTCTGCCTTTTAATATCCCCCCTCATATAACTGTAAGCTATGTGAATAACAGCCTTAATAGACCACAGGCCCTTAAGGATTTGATACTTTTAGGGAAATCAGGGCTGCAGTGATACTGTGTTTGCAAGCAATCCAGAGCAGTGACATCAGTTAATTACATAAATTGGAGCGGGATCAGGCCAGGCATGAGAGAGATTATGACACAAGGGCAGACTGAACGGCTGGAGGGACACAGCAGTGTTTCTGACACCAGCATTCAGGGGGAAAAGGAATTACATCACTGTGTTACGGTTATGTAAAAAACTAGACCTGCTGTAAGACTAAAAAATTCAAAATACTCTGAGAGAGACATTTAGAAGGAAATAACTCCTTAAGCGAGCCGGAGCGAGACATGGCCTGTTTAGCTTAACCAGAATGTTCCTATTTGTGGTCAGCATAGCCATGGGACATCGGGGGAAAACAATCAGGAGTGAGAATTGCAAACAAATCCACCAGTACTTCCAAGAAAGAAAAACATCACACAGACAACCTAAAGATACGTGTGGTAAAAAAAAAGAAAAAGAAAAAAAAAAAAGACCTGCTAGCGAGCCGGCACTAGAGGGGGTGTGAGATCTCCACCTCCTCATCAGTAGGCCTAAAGTTTATCACATAGACGCTCAGGAACCCAGAGGGGAGATCAAAGCCTGTGTGATCCAGTGGCTGTTATATCACCCCCGGACTGCTCTCCCACTGCGGGGCCTCCTGTTACAGAGCAGGCAACAGGGAGGAGAGGGAACACTGACCTGGTCCCGACTGTGCATGCAACCTTCCAGGATCTTTAGCGAGGATTTAATCCCCCCCACACACACACCCTCTGCAACTACATTTACATTCCACTTTGCATTCCATTAATTTCCATTTCACCACACTTGCATGTTTTTGCAGGCCAACATGAATAGTCATGAGCAGCACATGTGCTCACAGAAAAAGACACGCAGCCTCAAAAACTAAAATGGGTTGAAGCTTTTTTCATTGTTCACACTTAAGAGGAATCATTTTTAGCCTCTGCAGATCCAATTTGGTATTTGAATTCAACATTTATTTCACCGGGCTTGTCAATTATGAAAAATAGCTTCCTGCTGCTTCCTGCTGTCCCCACTCCATTGTTCACCTTGTTATAAACTGATTTAAAATCAGCGCTCCCTCTTTCCCTCCCTCTAACTTTCCTTCCCTGTCTGCTTCAGGATGAAGCGAGGAGACAGGCATGATTGGACCCTGTTTTCTTCCCTCAGTGGAAAGGCATCTCAACAGGCCTGCTATTGACCACATCCACCAGGGGAGGGAGTGGGTCAATGTAACAGAGAGCAGGGGACCATTTTGGACCACTTAACTATAATCAGTAAATGCACCCCAGTTGCAATTAGCGCAGGGCCACCCTGAGAGCGTTCGTTTTGCTCACAGCTCTGTCTGTGTTTTATTCTGCTCCACAGGAACCTTGTAATGCAAATAGCACTCCTCACTCCCAGCTTAACAACGGGAAAGGAGGCGGGAGGTGTGTCGGAGCATGCTGCTGTACTTACTTGGAGGGTGTTTCAACGAGCACAGTTGCTCTACTGTGTTTCGGGCAGAAATAACCTATAAATCCTCATGCATTCGTTTATATAATAAACCTTTCAGAAAACTGGGCTCATGCGGTGAGAACAAACTGTGGGTCATCATCAGTTGCAGGCTCAACATTCGTGAGCGATGATTTGGTCTGGTCCAGGGTCTGCCCTGCTTCAGCTGTCTGCAGTATATCTAAAAGGGCTGTTATGACTTGTCTTTAGACGCTTTAGCAGCCGGCTTTACGCAATTAGGCCCACAAAATGGCTTCTTTCCATAAATCAAGACTTGGTAGAGATTGAGAAAGAGAAGCTTTTTTTTTTAAAAGGCTGAAAGCAAAGAGGAGACATAAATGTGAGAGGTAGCTGGTGCTATCACACTGAGCCTCTCCACTGCACCAACACTCTCCTCGACTCATTTATGATTCACTGCACTTAGTCATCCATTCACCCCCCCCCTCGCTCCGGTGAAGAAAAGGCAAACAAACAAACAAACAAGGGGCCTTTTTTAAACTGATGCTGGCATTTCTGTCGAACAGGCGCTGTAGTTATGATTGATTTGAGCTGCCGTGTGCACAGAAGATTCAAAAGAAAGCACAGAGACGTGCCCCTGAGTTCAAGGAGTATGTTAAACTCTTTCCTCCTGTGGAAACGCTCGCCTTCGACTGATTCAAGAGAGTTAACTCCGTCACAGCAAGGGTGTCTGTGATGCTTGTGGGTACAGATATTCGACTGTAGGACACCTGTTAGCACAAACACACACACACACACACATATATGCACACACACGCACAAAGGAAGACAAAATAAAGTACCTGACCTCCTTTTCCCTTAACCACCTGTTTACTGTGCTAAAAGAAAAAGAGCGGCGCCCATATTTACACTTTTTCCACAACTCCTCTGTGCTACATAACATGCACATATTCTGTACATGAGTATAGGAAAAGATTTCAGTTAGATGTTTCTTTTTCCTGTATATTCAACGTATTTCACTAGGATGTGATGGTGAATGTTCTGAAACACGCCCGTGAAAAGCTCATGCCCGGACATCCACTGACTACGGGAGGTAAAACAAGAGCCGCAACGATTACTCAACTAATCAATTAGTCGATTGACAGAGAAATAATTGGCATCTATTTTGGTAGTAGTAGTAGAAGCAATCTTTCATGCAAACATGTCAGAAAATGTTGTTCCCAGCCTAGTCGTAGTGTATATGTATATACAGTATATACAGTATATATACATGTACTGTATATATATATATATATATATATATATATATATATATATCAAAGCTGTCTGCCCTTATGGCCAGCTGAGAGGGATGAGCCTTGGTGATCCTACACTGTATGTCCTCTGGATGTGATGATTGAAATGCCAGGCAGATTTGCGTGAGGGACAGAGGTCAGGATAAAGGAAATGGAGAGAGGAAGGGAGGGATGGACAGAAACAGGAGGACATCAGGGAGAGGGAGGTTGAGGGAGGATGACGACGGACGGAAAGATGTAAAAAGAAGCGAAGAGGGGAAAGGGGGACAAGGGGCAGGGATCACTAATGAAAGTTCCCCGCTGTTTTCTCAGCTGTTCTTCTCGGTGCCCTGAGCAGTGCTGCCAGAGACTCAAGGTATGCTAAATGGGGCCATCTCTCTTCCTGACTCTCTCAAACACACTCAGTAGGAATGGTGAATGAACACATCTAAAGACCTGACTCATTTCTGACTTGAAGCCATATGGTCACCATGGTGACACTGTAAACAACAGGGCTGGTGTGGGACTTTAGGCTTTCAGGGGTTTTTGTGTTCCTTCAGCACCTTCAGTGTTATGTCAGGAGCTTGGCACAAACATTGACCCACGATGGAAGTGGAGGATGGCCTTCTGGGGGCTTCTCAACATCATCCTATTCTTGCATTTAAAACCTGCTTTAAAGCCTTAAAGCATATTTAAAAGCACTGCTAACAGTAAAGTCATGCCAAAGACTTTTTAATAAGAAATGATAGCTACTCTGGAGTTGTAAGAGAAGAAAGTGTTTTTGCAAGGAGAGCTACGAGTCAAAGCCAATATTAATAACATTGTCATGGGTAAAATCTATACTTTTTTCTGCGCTGAGCGGGAGCACAAACGCACAATGCGCAGCTGGTAACAGGCTGCAGATGAAAGCCAATTTGGTTTTCTTTGTGTAACTGAGAGCTTCAGTTGGACCACAGGTCCCTGCGGAACAAAGACAGAGAGAAGTGAGGGAGAAAGAGAAAAAGATTGAAAGCGAGAGAGGGAATGAGATAGGGAGGAGAAGGAGAGCTGGGCAGAGAAGAGAGAGGTTGGGGGGGGGGGGGAGAGAAAGACGGGGTGTCCTGGCCCACCTGGGCAAACAATAGCAGCGAGATGAGAGTGTGGCTCAAGGGCCCTCCCTGTCCCTAAAGTACACAGCTGTTGGTCGGGGCAGGCAGGCAGATCAAAACAGCTCCGGTCTAATTCAGGTGTTGCACCTTCAGAGGCACATGGACAATTTTTGGAACAAGAGCCTTGGTTGCTATGGCGACGGCCGCAACAGATAGACTCTTTTTTAGAACTCGTGTGAAATGATGCGTGTTAATGTTGTTCGTTCTTTTTCCGAGAAAAACACTGAGCAGAAAAAAAGATTTGTATACACTTTTAAAAGGCGCAAGGACGTTTTACTTGAGAAGTCATTGATGTTAAATGCATTTCCTGCTCAAATGAGAGTATTATGCTGTAGTTCATTCGCGTGCTGAAAGCAGCTTGTGCAGTATCCAGGGGGCGTGTTAATGGATTTGTGTAACATGTCTATACTGAGCCTTGATTTCTGCTTAAGGTATTCAAGCCTTTAATGGAATACATACAGAAAACCTTCTCCGTGCACTTTCATGTGAGCCATAGTTGTTGGTGAATATCCTGTATAATTCTGCTTTAAGGATGAGATGTATGTTGATGGCAAACCGAGTCTGCATGAAGCCAGTGTGTATATGTAAATGCCATCATAAATAGAACCCCAGAAGGGGGGGGGTTGCATGTAGTTCGTAGTTCGGTACAAGGACAACACTGCTACAGGATCTGGAAAGATGAGACTTGGAGCACAAGGTTATAATAAGAGCTTTAAATAAGGTGTAAGATCTTCCCTGACCCTGCATCAGTTTTGATGTCTGTTAAAGGCACCGGTTTGAGCGTTATGTCGGCTGATGCGCGGCCACCTCTTCACCTTCACACAACAACACAACACAGTCCTTGTTTAAAGAGCAGCCATCTGTTTGATGATATATAGATTCTGGATGTAATGAAAGACTGTTGCTGCCTCCCTGACGTCGGCGCAGTCTTTAAAGGGGTGATGTGAGCTAGGTCCAGATCACGCTGAAAACATGCCGCGATACCTCTGCTCAGTGATAGCCGCTCGGTTTACTGTGTATGTTATTGCAAAAATCTAACACGCACGCTGTGAATGAGTCGATCCTGCGGGGCCATTATGTGGTTTGAAGATGTGAACAGGTTGTGTGTTGCGGGACAGGACATAACCTCCATGTTTAATCAGCCAATCACACACACGTGGCAAATTGCCTGGTTCGGTTGAGCAGCCACTGTTCACATTTAGAGTGATTCATTTGCCTATTGTTCTTTTGTTTCTTTCCTCTTCTTTTTTTTCTTCTATTGTTGTATTTCTGCTTTTTACTTCTTTTGTTATCTGCAATCTCTCTGGAACATGTTTTTTTTTGGTTTCCTCTATGGGCTGATATATAGCGTCTTAATGCTCTTTGGTGCCTCCCAGCTTGTGCACTCAATAACCAGCTGAACTCAACAGACAATCCGACGCTCCACGCTCATAAAACACTGGGATTAGTCTTCAATGCTCGGTGGCAAAGCACACAGGAGAAGTTCATTAGTTTGCATAGCTCTTTTTTTGTGTGAAATTTAGCAGTAGCAGTTTGAATATAAAAATGAATATAACAGTTTTTCCCGTTTGTGGCAGCCTGTCTGCAGTAGTGACGTCTTGCACAGAAGTAGATTAAAACACCCTTGGATCCTGCCCCATTCCTAATGCTAACCCTTTTAATATTTAACCAGGATCCAATACAGGAGTAATTATTTTTCAAAACAAATTACGCCTGAGGCTAAAACCGCCGCAATCTGATACACCACAGCGATACATTCTCTGTCACAAGGCGCTATTAGTCATTTTGAATTATTTATCAAGCTTGGGTGAAATAGGATTTGCTTCAGAACTGTTTTATGACTAGCATACTGCTTGAACAGAATCTTGAGTGGCCTTTATTTTCCAAAAGAAAAAAGCAATTTCTTTGCAAAAGCTCCTCTGGCTCACCCACAGAAAACCCTGGAGACGTCCATATGTGAGGAGTTCACT
Organism: Bovichtus variegatus; assembly: GCA_943593645.1. Taxonomy (NCBI): domain Eukaryota; kingdom Metazoa; phylum Chordata; class Actinopteri; order Perciformes; family Bovichtidae; genus Bovichtus; species Bovichtus variegatus. The sequence continues at coordinate 18,421,620 of CALSCE010009442.1, read as the reverse complement.
GACACACAAGGTCAATAAAAGAATGACGATGCTGACGTACGATCTGTGGAAACAGCCTTTTCTTATGGCATTGAAGCAATATTGCTGTGAAAGACTTCGGCAATGAGAACAGCTAGCAGCATCAGATCCTTTGCGTCGATAACTGTCATGTCATTAACTTTCCTTACCCATTTGTTGACCCATTTCTTAAATGGTCAAAAAAAATGAAATCCTGTATATCAGAAATGTGTTATGTATCTAAAAACCTGAGATGCTATGTTGATGTTGCCATGCCTTAAACTATGACTTCATTTCATACCCTTTCCTTGTCATATTTCTCTCTTAACTAAAGTGAAATCTCTTTAATAAAACATTCATGATCTTATCTGTCTCTGACTACCATAAATGCGAACAAAGTGAGGCGTTAATAATTGGAATCTAAGAGTCACATGGCGATGTCGCTTTACGACATTATGAGCGGTGCTGGAAATAGCCTGTGTGGTAAGAACAGAGCCTCGTTTAATTCTGCCATCTGCAATGAAAAATAGCAACATTTTTTTATAGAGCGACAACTGTCACCATGAATATGAGCTATGTTTAACTGGGCTGTCGAACATCTTCTCTCAAACAAAATGAACACATTTTTTTTGTTTTAAAGTGAGGGACATAAAAGCAAGCGGATAAAATCGTTAAAATGGCAGTTAGAGGAAAATCAAGTTAGTGTGTTGAGCCAGGGATGATACTAAATGAAGAGAGAGAGAGAGGGGGAGGGGGGGGGGGGGGGGTCATCAAAGCCTCTTTTTCTCTCTACATAGGGGCCCCAGCTGGCTGGCTGAGCGACGGAGAGCTCTGCCCACTTGCCTGCCGCAAATTAGCCAAACTATTTACCCTTGTATATGCACATTAGCAAATTCCTCCAATTGAGAAAACAAATGCATCTGTTTTGTTCTGTCTAAAACTTCATGGGAGCCTGCATGGGCCTCTGCACACCAGGCATTCTCTGTTAAAGTGGCAGTCAGTCCGAACACACACACACACAAACACACACACACGCGCGCGCACACACACACGCGCACACACACGCACGCACACACACACACACACACACAGCCAGCATGGAGCCAATTGCAGGTCCCTGCCGGGCCTCCCCAATCCCCCCCAGCTGGACAAGTATAGCTTGGATCTGCCTCTCTCAGTGTCTCTGCTGCCGTGTCTGTCTGTCTCTCTCTCTCTGACTGTTGTCTCTGTTTTTCTCTGTCTTTATAACTCACTCCCTCTGTAATTGGACCACTCATCGATACTCCCATGACCCGCCTCAAAAAAAAGGAAATTCAGGTTCCCAAAATGAACATTTCTTTTTTTTTTTTTCCCCCTTAGCAAGTCTTCATTGCCCTTGCTGCATATTTTCCATCCTGGTGCTAGCTTTTAAATATTCATGCAAGTGGATGGAAGAGGTGAGGGGGGCTGATGGGAAGGTGAGAAAGAAGAGAAAGGGAAGGAGGGCGGGAAGGAGCCGAGGCAGCGCGCAGAGGTGGGGGCTACCCCCTTTCTGGAGCTCCCTGCGGAGGGATGGCGGGCATACAGGAATGGTGGAAGGGGGGGATCAGCAGGAAGCCTCATGATTTATTTAGACCCGGGGGCACCTGTGCCAGTCTGCCGCTGATGGCAGCCATCACCCTGCCAACCCATTTGTGCTTGACTCTCAGAAATAAAGACAAATCTGGGGCAAGAAGGAAAATTAATATGCGACCACAGCTGAGAGAAACTTCACCTGTCCAGTTAATGATCAGACTTAAGTGAGAGAAAAAATTCCATTGTTCTGTGGTCGTAACCCTACAGTTGAGTCTGGACATTTTAATGACCTTCCACTTTATTATTTTCCCCGTTAGCCTGCGGTGTTATGCAGCAAACACCTGTAAGGTTGAACAAGTTCCTACTTGTGTGCTGCCAACATTTACTAACCACCCCAAAAGCTTAGGTGAGGAAAAAATCCTATGTTTCAAATAAGCCAATCAATATAGAGCAGACAGATTGCAGCCTCAGTGAGCTTAAGCGGGCGTCTCGCTGTGTTTTATCAAGGCAGCTTAATTTCCGTCAGCTTAATATCCTGGGAAATGTATGGAAATTGAACTGCGAGGGAGAACAAAGACAAGTAGCCAGAATGAAACGATGTGGTGAAACTCAGAGAGCTCCATCTCATCGTACAGTAGGAGCACACAGCCCCGCACTAGCAGGGGCGCACACGCTCACACACTTGCATTACACACACACATACCCGGGGCAGCCTGTCAGAGTGTATAGATACGTGTATCCATCAGCAAGGTGGCCGAGTTCACTTTTTCCTCAAGAGTTAAATAATTCTCATTCATTATTTGCCCAAATGACTATGAGCTGTTGACTACTGTATATGTTCCGATGCATATGCTTGACTACCTGTAGTTAATTAGCTTAGCTGTTACATGTCTCCTGCTCTGTGGAGACACATGCAAAAGCTGCCCAGAGGCAAATTATAAATGAGAAACAGGTTATTAGGGTTCTGTCATGCATACTAAGGTGTTATGACTGTCATAAAAAAAACACAGTAGTGAATACAGGGAGCAGTAATTATTATTTTAGGGGGCTTTCTTTTATATGCCGGTTGCTGATAATAGCCTATGATTTCAGCATCTACTATCAGCAACAAGGGGATGGCACAGGCCCCGAGTGCTCACAAGCTGGAAAAAAAAAACAAAAAACGAAAGCAACCAGAAAGTCAGCAAAAAAAAGTCCCAACGTGCCACAGCAACCACCCAGTCAGGCTGAACCTAATGAAAGCTCATCTGCATTAGTAATAATCTACCAAGGCTTGGGGGAAAAAGAACGCTGTTCCAGGTGCTGGTGAGGAATGCAAAACAACGGCCTTCTACAGTCCCTCTCCCCCATTCTCCTACGAGATACTTTCTCCAGGATATTCATATAAACAACACCTGCACCGCCGCTGCCACTAAGCGAATCTGCCTTTCCGTCCTTTTCTAATCCATCTTTCCTCTGTGGCAACCTGATCCTGCCGTTTACCTACCTTTCTCTCCCTCTCTGGCACACACACACACACACACACCCACACACACACTCACACTCACACAGACAGACACACACACACACACACACACACACACTCTTTAACACACGCTTCACAGAACAGTAACTAATAGCAACCTCATTCATTAAAACACCCCTTGATGTTTCGCACGGAGGCAGGGTAAATGTGCTGGAACGCCTGCCCTGTCTGTCTGGTTGTGCAACGCTAACAACAGATAGAGAGACAGATAGACAGGTGGGGCGGGGGCTCGTCTTACACTCAGCCCGAGCAGTGACTGCACCACCCCTGATGGAGACGGATACATATTTCATCAGTTATTAAGGCTTTTGGACATACAGCCCAGCGGTGCCAGAGATCTTACTGTAGCATCAGCTGCACCTATCTTTACTGCCAACATGTATAAAAAGATACAGGCTCTAAAAGTAGAAAGTGCAAAGAGTTCCTTAATGTGTGCTTTTTGTGAAGTTTCCATCCGGATGCATTAAGATCTCTGCTGCCAGAGGCCTTTTGCTTCACACTGATAATCACTGAGAGTACTGGCCACTTCGGATCACTGGTGACATCAACAAGCCCTTTCCTCCCTCTCGCACACTCATTTTCCTTTCGCCCACAATGTCTAATAGGCTAATTCCTAAGGCTCTACTACTCTAGAGTATGCACCATATAGGTTTCTCATGTGAGTTTGAAGTCTGTGATGTGGGCAGGTACAAGCTGGCAGGTGCTGACATGAGTGCAGTATGTGCAATACAGCTTCAGGCTTCCTGTTAATATTAAGATGTTTAATTACTGGAGGAAATTGCTCTGTCTCTTTCTCTTTCCCTCTGTCTTGTGGCAGTTACGCAAGCCTCTGTAAAACTGCCACTGTGTTTCTGTATGTGTATAGAAAAAGAAAAAGCAAGAAAAGGACCACGGAAATTAAGGCAAAAACAGTTTACAGCTGTTCTAAAACGGCCACACTTGAAGGTGGGGTGAGAAGAGAGGAGCTAGGCGTTATAATGAATTATTTAAATGCGGGAACAACGGCGCACGCTTTCAAACAGTCTCTCCGAGAAGACCTTCATAGTGTTGCACTCATTGTACACACAGGAAGTAGGACTGAAGCTTAAGCTCTGAATAATTTCTCACCTCCGCACACCTTGGCCAGTCGCTGCGTGAAGTGGGTGTGACTGTCGGATTGTCGGTTTCCTAAAGTTACAGAAATTGCCAGACAAACTCCCCCGAAATTCCAACGTTGGAGACTTAGACCACTTCCACTGAGTTATACTGACCCCTTATGCGTATGTCTAGTGTCTGTGATGAGGAGTTTTCTGAGTATAATATTGGCTTGGGTTAAGGTTTCCAATTTGTTGGTAGTTGTGTCTAAAAGTCGCAGTGATGGACCAGACCCCAGCTTCAGTTTCCTGCAGGCCGCTACTGAATGTACAAAAAGGCATGGAAACAGAGCAGTCCTTTGGAGACACCAGAATCTCATTACGCATATGACAAGGCCTTTGGACAATCCAGCAGACAGTCCCGTAGGGTGAGAAAGTGTCTCTTTCTACGATCCCTGCCTTCTGTCTACACGCTACACCTCCCTTTCTCTACCAGCAGCCACCACAAGGCCAGATCCTGCCAGCTGCACTGCCTCATGAACCTTATCACAAACTTAAATAATGCCCTGCTGCATTCCACCCATCTCATGGCCTTTACCTGATGAGATAAATAGGACAAACATGCCCACCTGGGACAAGACAATAATCCCTTTATCTGGCAAAGGGTAAGCTTGACTAGCTGGCTTACCTGTTACGTCATTAGCTATAGGCAAGAGGGAAGAAGGGTAGCAGGAGAGGAGAGGAGGGTACAAACAGTAAGACCAGGGGTAGGTCACAAGTTGATGTTATAAACTCCACACAACCCTTAAGAGCACAGATGGCTTTAGGTTATAATAGATTTAAACGATAATAGGAAGACTGTATTCAGGTTCAGTGGCACCGAGTGCAGAAGTGCTACGGACAGGCCCATTTGTCAACGATAGATGAGATCAGCTTCACGAGCCTGTATTCTTTAAGCACTGAAGCGAACAAAGTTGAAACTCTAAGCACCCTGAGAGCTGTTATTGCAAATAGCACATCACTTGTTTACCTTGAATACTGGTGTTTTATTTGCATGAGTCAACCTTGTGGAAAACCCATAAGTCATTTGCAAAACTCTTGCGGCACATGCGACGCTATCTATGGCATTTAAATGTGTGAGGGATATGAAGTTCCCACCAGCTGAATGTAAGCAAAAGCGGCTTTGTATGTATAATGTCTGCAATGGGCTTAACATGACTCTCTCTTTATTCTCATCTGTGTGAAAAGAGTGAAAAAAGGAGAACACGATATCCTCACGATTCCTCCTTACTGGCAAATCCCACCTGTATGTAATCTCTACCCTGTAAAGGTAACGTCTGCAAAACACAAACAGAAACTATCCCGCAATCATCTCCTCTGAAATCATCAAAGATGGTTTGATGTTCTCCTCTAAGCTTTTGAACTCACCATGAACTCTACCCGCAGCTGAAGTTTGTTTGCTGCCCAAACGGCATGCGATACAGAGACACCCGTAGTGCTCATCTCCCATGAGCTCACTCTTTGAATTGAATTGTAAGACTTGCCTCATTCCTCACAATGAAACCTGGTAAAGCAAACACGCTCTTGCTGCCATAATACTGTACGTGCATGACATTATGCAGTACAGAAAACCCTGTGAAACACACACACCACTCCCAATGCCTCAAACTAAGGTCACTAAGTCCCTGGTTTTGGTTTTGGTGGCTGCCGGGTAATTTTCTGGTCAATGTCAGCCTTTCTTTCCCCTCCTCTGCTGCCAAGAGGAAATGACGGGATGATCTCTCCTCTCTGCTCCACGTCACTCCCCAAGAAAACAAACAAGAACATTTTATGGCCTGCTTGTTGACCTACAGCCCAGGAGCAACAACAACAGGCTACTAGTGGTGTTTACTTCAGGATGAGCTACTTAAACTGTTATAACATCACTGCCCTGTTGACACATACGATCCAATTCCCATACAGGGATTCTAATATATTGTAGGTTTAAGAGACAGTTGGGGAGAAGTATTTATAAAGTACAGTTCAATAAACACTTTAGCTCAAATGAAGCAATACACCTGTCAGATGTGATAAAAGTCTTGCCACCTTCCTGTTTAAACAGGAAACAATGGTCTTCAGTGTAGCACATTTAAAAAGCCAGTGATAAACTGTAAAGATAACAAAACCCAACTCAGAATCCGCTGAATGGGGACCACAAACTTCTCTCAAAATAATCTATGCTCTGTGCAGTTGCAGAGCCACCACCTGGCATGTGTATACTGTATGTTGGGGTGTGTGTGTTTACGTCTGTGGTACCATGGCTCACACACACCTGTTCTTCCTTTAGACCCGTCCCCCGGCACCAGGCCTGAGCCCCAAACAAAGCTTCTCTCTGTAAGGACATGGACACTGTTTGATTCCTCTCACAGTTCCCCCAACGCTGCCTCCACTGAAACCTAAACACACTGTTTGCGATGGGCGAAAAAAGACTGTTTAAGAAGTACCGAGAGAAGAAAGAAAAGGCCTTCCCGGAGACTCATCTGGTTCTAATGCAGGGCCCGCTGGTGTGGATTACAGGCACATATTACAGGAGAACCCAGGCTGACCCCTCATCTCTATCCCGGGGGAAATGGGAGCCAGCTACGGTGATGGGGGGCTGAGGGTCTGGGGGCTTGGGGAGCAGAGGGGTGAATAGAGGCCTGTGGGCAGGCTGCCACCCCACATGATTGGTGCCCTTTTTCAATGAGGGAGTTTCTCTGAGATCTTTTCAAAAACCTTCTGTTGAAAAACAGGAAAAAAACACTTTCTTCCCCTGAACCTCTCAATAACAGTCAAAAAAATGTATTTCTTCAAATTTTTTTTGCGGTCTGTCTCGTCTTTACCATTTTCAGCAAGTTTTGGAAGAATTAAACAGGCCTTTGATTCTCTTCAAAGTAACACTACAACATGTTTTATCACATTAAAAACAATAAGCAGCTGCCTACTCAGCAAGCCTTTGATTTTTACTATTCTATCCCACACTGGAAGGGGAGGTAACTACAAGGGTAAACAAGCTAACAGGAAGGGCAGAATCAGAGTGGAGAGAGAGAGAGAACTTCAGCAGCAGCTCATGAGGCTGGCAGCACATCTGGGTGTTTGGCCAAATAATCAGCTCAACTGGGAAAACATTCCTATTAAAGCTGGGATAAATCAAACAAGATGCAGAAAACACAATGATCGTCCAAACAGACCGAACAGGGACAAACAGAGGGACACGTCTCTTTTTCTTTGTGCCATATCCTCTTTGCATCTGCAATGTTACATAAATTGCCTAAATGAAGTTTTTCATATCCATTTCACAACAAAATAATGATCATGTAAAAGCTGCAGCTCTTACCTGTAGTATCTGGACTGTAGATAAGTAGAGCAGACTGCTTTTGACACATGGCTGGCTGAGCCAAAGTCAATGACTTTGACCCGGTAGGGCTGTCGAGACGGGTCCACGAGCATGATGTTCTCTGGCTTCAGGTCAGCGTGGATCAGCCCCAGGCTCTTCAGTTTCATTAGCGCTGTGGCCACCTGCTGTAGCACGGGTCTGATGTATTTGAGCGGCAGAGGGCTGAACTTGTTCTGCTTGAGGAAGTCGTACAGGTTCTGCTCCAGCATCTCAAATACCAGGCACGTGTGGTTCTTGTGCTGGAAGCACTCGTAGGCCCTCACAAAGTTGTAGTCATCTGCACTCTCCGTGCTGAGACGCGCCAAGATGCTAACCTCGATCTGACCCTGCCGTGCATACGACGGGTGGTTTTTCAAGATCTTTATCGCCACGATCTCGTTGGTGCCCCTCTTCCAGCACTTAACCACCTGTCCAAAGGTTCCTCGGCCCAAGAACTCCAGCACTTCGTAGGTGTTGGTCATGGAGCAAAGCACCTCATGTTGCACAAGCTGGTAGTCCCCCTCGCTGTTCGAGCCGCTGTTCTTGGACGTTGCGGTGGAGGTGGCGGTGGCCACCGTGGCCACCGTGGCTCCGCTGACTGCTCCGTTCTGGATCATCGATGGGCCGTGCTCCTCAATGATCTGCACACTGCTGTTGTTGTCAAGCTCTTCACTTTTGCGTTTAAGCCCGCATCGCTGGTAGGTGTCAAGGAGACTGACCGTGCTGCGGCGCGTCAGGTTGTGAACACCAACCCCGCCACCCACGCCACTGCCGCCGCCACCTCCACCACCACTGCTGTTGCTGCTGCTGCCTCCACCCCCGCTGCCCAGCAGAGACCCCACGGCCCCCGAAGTGCTGCTGGCTGAAGCGACCACAATGTGGCCCGCACTGGCTGGGAAGATGAGTGCCTGCTCGTAGGGCAGGGTGGAGCTGGCGACCTGCAGGGAGCTGTTGATGCCGAGGGGGCCACTGGCGGCCGACAAGTTCTTGCTGCTGTTGTGGCTGTAGACTTTGCTGTGTGTGCCGTACCCTGTCATATCCCAGTTACAACTCTGCTCCACCTTCAGTTTCTTCACGCTAAAGAAGGCACTTGACTGGAGAGTGTGAGGGGAGAACACTTGCACTTGCGAGGCCATACCTGTGACAAGAGGGGGGCAGAGGGGAGGAGCAAAAAGGACAGGGGGGGTGAAAGTGAGAGGTTAGGAAATTGAGAGTGTCTGAAACACGAGTGGTAGCCAGTAGCTTTAAATAAAGACAGCTTGGGTCAGAGCAGGTCATTAAAACACCAAGCATAAATGCTGATGTGTCAGCATGTTAACCTTTTAAACTCTTTGAAATAACAGTAAAGTAACAAGCAATAAATGACCTTCAAAAGGTCACCAAGCATTTGTGGCTTTGGCATTACATTGTTTCTATGTACCATACAGGATTTTTTTTTATTCAGATAATGCGTCATTAAAAACTGTAGGGATATTGTTTTTTTTTAATACAATGTTCTTTTTTTTTTTTTATTGTTATATAACATAAATAAAAGCTGGAATTGTCAGCAGAAAGATAAGCAGGTTTAGATGTGCTTATGCAAACCACTGGTTCATGCTGAGGAAATGCCATTTCCCCACTGTTCCCATCTGCAGCAAAGTAAATAGGCTGAGTGAATACTAAAAGAATACCCTTTCATGGGACACTCCACAGAGACAGCAGAGCAACACAAAACTGTACACAAAAACAGGCCCACAAAAAGGTCTCAAGGAATGATTGCAGTTTCCTTTCCCACTACAGCCCTTGCATTTATTGGTACACAATTACTCACTTTAGGAAAGGTGGAGGAAGAAATTTTGTTCAAGTAACTATGAGAACAGGAGCGGGGCAATGAACTCCCTCTCAGCTACAGATCCTGAAGACAACAAAACAAAAGCAAAACTGCAGCGAGGCTGTGCTCTGAACTCCTGGGAACAAGCTGCCTCAGAATAAGCAAAAGCTTCTCCAAGCAAACAACTGTCCAAAAATAGTCCCCTTCTTTATATCTCGCTTTGCAAACAGGCTTGTTTGTAACATTGAAATGATTATTACAGCACAAGGACGATTATACGAGACTTGTAGTAATGCTATGTTTAAACAGTTTCCAGTAAACCCAAAAGGAGTTTACAGCTAACAAACTAAGAGCTTCCACCTGGCCGTGCCAACGCCGCTGCAATTAGGCCTTGCTGTTGATCAACTGATACAGGAATCAAAGAACGCTACGGTCGCAGCCCGCACACAAACACTAACGAAATCCATGCAGCCTTTAAACCTAGCTTGCTGCTTTTGTGTGTTAAATAGACATCTTGAAAGCTGGGAAGTTTTGTCCTGTTGAAAGATAATTAGAGGAGCATTCCCTTCCAAGACGGGAGGACTTCCATAATAGTGGGCTCTCTTCTTCAGAGAGAAAGCGAAGAGGAGGGGACATGCCTGATCACTTTGTCATTATTAGCCCTTTGAGTGGTGATAATGATTAATTCAGTAGGAAGTTGGCAGCCTTCCACTTTACTTTTTTTTTTAAACTCTCTTAACCTCTCTTCTTCCTCATTTTTTGGGTTTTTTTTTAGTCGCTCTGTGGCCTTGCTTGGACTTACTAGTTATCGGTGTGGTCATCAGGTCTTAGCCCTAATGCTGCGGGATTGCAGCTACAGTGCACATTAGAGGGCTCACTGTAAGCTTGGTAGGGTGTTGTACAGTAGCTGGTGTAGCATAACACCTCCCTGATATATGTATTTAAGCTTCAAGCATGATAACTGCACACGTGTGCTCTGAACAATTATTAAGATTTTTTTTCCATGATGTGCCCGCGCCACTTCATGACCAGTCCTGTAGTCCAGAGAGGTAATGAAGATCGTCCGCTAGGCTATTAGGGGCAAGGCTCTCTGCTAATCACATAAGCCCTGAAGGCCAGATGTCACTCCTTGGATTACCAATTGCTCTGCCTGGACTTTACGCTAAAAATAATTTGAATGATGGGATGGCGTCACAGAGCGGCACCAACAGTGTGTGACTGACAGGATAATCACAGACTGATGGACACAAAGATGGATGGACAGACACAGAGCTGGCTCGTTCCTCTTATGGAAAATTCCAGCATTACATATCTGCCAGCATGATTTTGGATAGCTCAGGGTTTTACTAGGCCAGATCGTGGCTAGCTGCTCTTTGCATTAGCATCACATGAATTCCTCCTCAACCCTGATCTTAGTCACTCATTGACTCTCTGTCAGTTTTAACACTGTGGTCAAAGAGTTCACTTGACATTGACTACACGGTGCAATGAACTGAAGGCCACCGTTATTCCCCTAAACTGGGGAAGCCTTCCAAAATAAAGCTGACAAAAATATTTAGAAATGAATAGGACATTCTTGAAATTCAGCTTGGACCTGTTGAAATTCTGCACAGCTGGTTTTGCCACAAAACTCAAATTTGTACAAACAGCACCACAGTTTAGAATCCTGTGCGGAAGACAGATAACTAAATGGGCCAAAAGTAAGAGGTCAAATGGAAAGTTATCTCATGACAACATACACAGGCTACAGTGTGACCAATCATACTTCTTTGGAAAAGCGGCTCCAGTCTTCATTAATCACTCTTCATACAAACTGAAGTTCAAACATATTTATGATCCAGAATCTGAGCAGCCAAACCCTCTATACTGTTGTCAGAAACAACACAGACTTTCCCTTGAAAATGTCCTCTTGAAGTTTATTTGAATTTCTGAACCCAATGCCAAGCGCAAAACTGTTAAGGTCCATTGTTGTGCATTTACAATGTTGGAATGCCTTCAGTAGCCAAGGCTTTCCATTTAGCATACCTAAAGGAACACTGTGTGTCCCACGTACTGCAATTAAGCATACCAGAGAGGCATTTTCCACTGTTTAGAGGCAGCATGTTGAAATGGTAGGAGTCAATGTTTTTAGAGAGATTACTTCTCAGTCAGGGCTTTGTTAATCTTCTTTTTAGGAGGATCAGGGCCGTTTTGCATGCCATGCGAGGGCGAGAGATGGACTGAAAGGGAGGGAAGGAGAGCGGGGCCTCGAGTGGCCCTCACATTCTCGCCGGTGACCTGCTTCTGTTTACTCTCTTTTATTAAACCCGTCATTTATACTGACAACATGACAGAGTATTGATGAGGACGCCTTTAGACACCACCAAACCTGCCAAGTAGTCCTTTGTAATTACAAATAGTCTTTCAATATAAAACCAGCTTATCATTCAACTCGTCCAGGCCTCTCCTCAAAGCTCTGGCTTTACACAAATCATAATTTAAAACGATTTAACTCTAGAGATAAAAATAAATGTAACAGCTAAAATGCATGCAATCTAGGGCAACTAATGATTATTTTCATTATCTATTATCTGCCGATTATTTTCTAGACTAATCGATTAATCATTTGGTCTATAGAATGTCAGGAAATAGTGAAAAATGTCCATCCCATTTTGTCAAAGTCCAAGGTGATGCCTTTAAATATCGTGGTTTGTCAGTCCAAAAAAGATATGCATTTAAATATTATATAAAACTGAGAAAAGCAGGAAATATTTATATATGTTATGCTGAAAACAACTTTTTCTGCCATTTTTGCACAAAACATTAATTTAGTGATTAATCGTTTATCAAAGTAGTTGCCAATTATTTCACTGTCGATCGACTAATCATTGCAGTTCTAATAAGATCAGGATTTTAAGTTTAAATAGATACTCTAACCATTACTAAGGAGACTATCCTGAGACAGAAGTCAGGTCTGTCTGGTCCATGTTCCCTGGCCTGGATATATTTGGACAACGTCCTGAGGCCTAATGGCTACCGACACCAACGGAGACGCTCTGATGACCCTGTCTCTTTACTGGACATCCCAGTGTCTGCAGGACTGAAGCGTGAGGGGCAAATCGCTGGCTAATGAAATGACTTCTGACTGTCTAGACAAAGCATTATCTCACCCTTCGCTGCTGTTTGCATGTGGGTGTTGGAGCACTACTTGCCGCACCTCCATCCCTTTTCTGAAAACCCTGACACATACAGATGGAAGACAAATGAAAGGAAAGACCAACGTCATGTCTCTTAGTAAAAATATTGTGCCAACAGAACAGCCTCAATTCACCCTCTTATAAATTCTCAAAGGAAATTAAGTCATGAGTGACTTGAAAAGGCTGTCTCGCTCTCTATCATGGTAAAAGAGTGAAAATAGAGCCATATTATTATTTTTTTTTTATGTATTTATTCTTTATTTATGCAGGGGGGCTTATGATTTATAATTAACTTATTCAAGATTGTTTGATTGTTTGTTTTTTACTCAAAATGACATGTGTCCTAAGTGTTTCGTAATAAAGATATTTGTTTCTTAACAAAATGTAAGGTAAATTAATTTTTTTCTTTTTGTGATGAGAAAATATTGTGAATCGCAATTATTTTGTCCAGGATGAAATTAAAGGCTCATATCGTCCCATTCCTAATTGAGGGCCATAGCCTAGGAATCACATCTGTTTTGTACTAAAACCATTCAGTGAGCCCCTGAACTCTGTATGGAAGAGTTCTGCATCTGCGTTTGTTTTGTTTATTCAGGTTCTCTTTTCATTTGTCACCCATCTGCATCTACATGTACATGGGCATCATGGCCAACAGTACCACTGGTGGAAAACCTGTAGCGGAGACAGTGACTTTGGGGTTAAACACAACAGGGAACGCACCACTGAAGAGGAACATATTGTCCACACAGAGCAGCCTATCCTCGAGTTCTGCCCTCAGTAGGGGAGCTGGAGCTTGACACTTCATAGTCTCTCTCTCTCGCTCTCTCTCTCACCCTCATCCACTATTGACCACCCTGTCTACCTTTTTAGCTCTCTCATCTCTGCTTATTTATAGAATAATGCATCGGACGAGCTCATGGGGAGATACTGTCATGCAGACTGCTGGTCCATCAGCCTTTATGCTTATCCTGACCACAGTATTTGACCAGTTGGAATCGGCTCGCCGTGTCTCTCGGCTCTCATACAAACGCATAAAAGAGGGCAAATATCCATCTAGCATAATGACAGCATAAGAGGAAAATGTAAATGTTGTTTGACAGGTGCTACACGGCTTATGTAGGACATGCCGGCTGTAAATGTGACACTCCCTCAACTCTCCCCTTCCTGGAAGCAAACAGCAAAAGATACAACATGTTGTGTTAGCTGCAAGATAGCGTGTTCGGTCAGCACTCGTTCAAATGCACATGCATAGATACGTAAACAAGAACAGACCTACAGTACACTAACAGGCGCATACAGCCACACACATTCACATCACTTGGTGTGGTGGTTTTAAACTTTCTTTTATAAACTAAGCAATGATAAGCAATGATAACTTGTCAAGTAAAAGTTAAAATATTAACACTTGTAATCTAAAATAGCTTACAAAACTTTGCCCCCCTGGGTAACTGTCAGTAGATAAGGAGGCTGCCATTAATGTTGTAAGTGTGGTCATAAAACGGCTGGTGTGAGAAAAAAAACATTTGCCTTCTTTATACTGCCAGATCAGCCTAACCAGGCGCTGAACCAAGGCACAGGGTGGAGGAGAGGAGCGGGAGATGAGGAGGAGCGCGAGGGGGAGGAGGAAGGGGTGGCAGAGTGGCAGAGTGAGCTGGATTTCTTATTAATCAAATCACGAGTGTAGCAAGTGTACAAAGCACAGCACCCAACTTCCTCCCCACTGAGAGAGAAAGAAAGAAAGAAAGAAAGAAAGAAAGAAAGAGAGAAAGAGAGAGAGAAAGAAAGAGAGAAAGAAAGAAAGAAAGAAAGAAAGAAAGAAAGAAAGAAAGAAAGAGGACTTGCAATAAATGCCCTTGCTGCAGCAGAAGTAAAACTGTGAATGTGAAACAGAAAAACTATTTATTCTGTGTGTGCAAGTCCTTTGTAAGTGGCAGCATAAAATGAGAAGAAAACGTGTGCAACTATAAACCAATGGCACCTGTTAACTCATGGCTCGACTGCACTACCATTAACCTCCACTGCATGCATCATGCTGTGCTGCGTTGACTACAGTTGCAAACACAGTGCTGGGCCATGCAGGGACACACACCTGATAAGCAGCCGTTCTCCAGAATGCTTATCATGTAGACACAGTGAGAAACGCCCCACTACACTGCACTTCCTCTTATGTCATTAGGATCAACAATGACAGCTGGACACAATGTACTATAATGAGATCAACATATGAGAACTGCAGGCAAGAAAACAGTAACCCAACACAGACAACAATGGGGGAGGACACACAGATGAGTACAATGTGGGAAGACAACATTGTACAATAGCAAATTGATTTGAGAGGGGCCAGAGCAGTATGGATTTTGTTGCGTGCCGACTGTGTTCTGCTATAATCTACAGACAAAGTATGAGGCTTTTAGTACGAGTGTGAATGGCGGCCTTGTTTTGCTGTCCTTGCAACGTACAACAACCTGAGGTTTTGAAAGGATGGCGCTTCAGTAAGTGAAGGACAAAAGCCGGTGATATGCAAACACAAAATGAAATACAATGAGGCCGACATTCACACAGGGACACACATGCCTGCATACACAAACACAAGGAGCCGGGTTCCTGTCAGCTACAGGAGTAGAATGAGGTTTTTAAAAGAGGAGCCTTTCCGAGACGGAGACCTTCATTTTATTTCTAAAGGGTCTAACCTCTTCCTGGACACGCAAATATAATTATATTCTCAGACAAAGAACGATGATAGAAAATGTTGAAAAAAAAAAAAAATGATCCACTACGATTTTCATTTGTGTGATCCCTACTTATTTATGCATGGGTTGCCTAATATATTCCGAACAGGTATTCACTTTGTGAGGTTCAGATTTGTATTAACCCCACTAACATGATTATCAAATCCAAAGAATTAGATGAGTTAATAGTCTTCACTCTTTACTACATTTTTGGAGCGCTGTTTGCAGTTGATAAACTATTGATTTGGACTGCAAAGGAAAAAAAAAAAAATCAAACAGCTGGAGAGTAAAAACTGCAGGCGATGACTGAGACAGTCGCAGGGAAAGACGTCGGTTTGAGGGAGCGCTGCACGGCATCACTGCCCGGCCACCCTGCTTTGCTCCATGGAACAGACTACTAAGAATTGGTTTTGGGTGTGTTCTTCAACTCAGGGGTCAAAGACTGCTTCTGCATTAATATCCAACAGAAACAGCTGCAATAATGCCCGTCTTGTTGTTTGATGCATCCAACACCGCACGCACAACTCTCTCTGCATGTGTGCACAATGTGTGTGTGCAGGTGTCAGTATAGGCGTGCATCCACACACATGCATTTCTGCATTTCTGAGACTCCACATGTGTTCTTGCTATCTTAGGACTTCCTCAACTATTTGTCAAAGCCCTAAAATCTTGGTCGTGTAGTAACAACATGCATGAAACATAAAACACAAACACACACACACACACACACACACACACACACACCGAGAGGGAGTAATATGATGCCCCACCCCTTGGAAACCCTGCGATGAACCCAGACAACAGAGGAACCAGTCCGACCTGACCAGGCACCTGGGGACCAATCACACACAGGCAGCGCCGCCACTTCCTGTATTTCCAAAACACAGCTGTATTCAAACAGCAGAGGCTTGAGTTGCTAGGAGAAGATATTGGTGAATGAAAATGCTTTGCAGATTTCTTTTTTTCTTTTTTCTTTTTGTTTGTTTCATGCATAGCTGGTAAAGAAAAAAGGACCAATGCCTGGCTGTCATTCGCAGCTCTCAGTTACTTGAACATTTTTGAGAAACTTTCTGTAAGGTATCCTAAAACCGGTAAATGAGGATATGATGAGTCAATGTGTTTGATAATGATTGGTGGTGATGGCATGAAGCCCACTTTTTACTGCCTCAAATACGGCAGACAGAGGAAGAAGCATGCAACTTATATCCACATCACAGCTCATTATAACCCCCACATACGGTTGGCCTCCTGCTCCCCTGTCTCCCCCACTGTACTCCACCTACCAATGCTATCAAATGCAAACCCGAGATGGTCCACATGCCTCCCCAGGCGACAAGAGTGTGTGGTATTTCAGCGGAGTGTGTGAAGCTGCTGCTTTGTGCCTATTAAGGCCATAGATCAGACTAATTTAGACTACAGAAGCCTTTTTCTCCCTCTTAAAATGCCTCAACATGCACCCCTGCCTTCATACTGCAGGTGACTCATCCATATACATGCTTGATAAACTGTTTTAATCTCCTAATCTCTCTTCGTCGTCTTCTTTTTAACCCTCCTCCTGTAGCTTCTCTCATTCTATCTTTGACGACTTAAGGAGGCCCACCACGCTATATATTCAAGCAGCTTTTTAAAAGATTATGGCAGCACACACAAACACATGCTCACATACCAATTTAGCAAAACATATGTGTCCTTAATCCAAGTGACAGTGTGTCGTAAACATGGCTGTGTTGAGTCTTTTTGGCCACAGAGCTGAGGTAATAAATATGGCTAGCCAGCATAGACCTCTGCGTCTGATTCAGCGTGAAAATCATGGCTTTAGCCGATTATATTTACAGTGTCCTCGCAGTAGCAAATAGCAGCCAATGCCAGGCAGGAATTGGCTATTCTGACCATCAGTTTAACACCCACACACTGAGTCTATGAAGAGCACACATTTAAATTGGCTTGCATAAAAGGTAAACACCTTCAAAAGGAGTAGAAGAAATCTTTGGTTTTACAATTAAAATGATAATGACAAACTTTGTTTACTTATTTACATGAAACAAGATCCATCTAGTGTAAGCATTTGCCAGTTTGGGTTTGTTCCCGTGTTCTGAGCTGTTTCTAAACTCCCAGCTGAGTAGTATCTGAGAGGGATTTCAACAGATGGAAAAGATGACCTGTGGGAAGCCAGTAAATAATGATTCACCATACTCTAAGATGCTTTACTGTGAATAAAGACGGGAATGCTAGTAAGTGCGTTAGCCTAGCTGGGGTACTTTCTGTCCCGGCTATTGAAATGTTGAAAGGATCTGAATGAGGTTCATGTTACTGAGATGGATCCTACTTAACGCAGCATTAAGTGGCATCCATCTCAGTAGCATGAACATGTCCAAGTGAATGAATGCAGAAGTCCTCCTCACAAATACAAAATGTGCCTGACCTGGATCAGTAAAGGAAGGTTTGCAATGCTAAAGGTCAACTTTTGGCCTTTTCCTGGGCCAGCTTCTCTAAAAGTGATGGAGGGGTGGGAGCATGTTTGTGTGTGTTAGCAGCTGCTGGGCTCCGTCAGGGGAGCTGAGGAGACGGGCGCCTCGCCTGACGGTGCTGATCCCAGATGTAAGGAAGAGACAGGTTAAAGGAGACGAGGGGTGAGATCTAAGACCGAAATCTCTCTTAGACCGCTGACCCCCACACCTCCTAACCAACCGCCAACCCCCCAAACTCTCCTGACCTCTGGCACTGCCCCTGAGGCCCATGGGCCCCCACAAGGGGGTATTCATCTCTCCACCCAAGCTCCACTGCCTCCCTCCCTCCATTTTTTTCTGCCTTACTTTTTGAATCTCTTTCACTCCCTGTCTCTCTGCCATTCTCCCTCTCACTCTCTGTCTCTCAGGCTGAATGGAGGGGTCAGTTCAAAAGGCTGCCAGGCAGAGCTGGCCATGATGGTGCCTGAAGCTTTGAAGTGAGGAGTAGATCTAAAAGGTGTGCAGCCTGTCTTTTTTAAAGCTGCAACACACTTGGGCCCAGAAACATAAACAGGTTTTGCTCTTCCTGAATTCTATTTAGTTAATGAATGCATACTTACACTTTATAATAATAGGCCGCACTTACACGGGGAGTGTATGAGGAACATTTTCAGTAATAAATGTCACTATTGTTTCTGTTTTGTGAGCACTAAAGTTCTTCAAAGCTAAGCAAAGAGTGCATGCATACTATAGGTCTACTAAAATAAAGTAGCCGATAAAACTTTCAGAATAAATAATAGGAATAACAAAAGTATAACCATTCATTCAAATCTTTCTGAAGACCCTTTTTTTTTTATAAAAAGGTTCAAACCGCTATTAAACAACCATAATCATTCACTTAAACTGCAACTGAATGTTACGAAATGTCTTCTGAGCTGTGAGATATTTCTTACAGTTAGGACATTCAGCGTTTCCTCATGTCAGTACTGGAGTGGTATTAGAGCCGCCACACGATATTCAAATTAAATCAATGACTTTTTTTTTTATCCCTCTCTCGCTCTCTCTCTCTCTCTCTCTCTCTCTCTCTACATTATCCCTTAAAAGCTCTTAAAAGCTTGGTCTCCAGCCTTCAGTGGGTAACGAAGAAATAATTTTCTCCCAATATGTGAATAGCAAATAAATATAGAGACCATTTTACTACATTTTGAGTTTAATTCTTAAAACCTCTGAGAGATTTCCATCAGAAGGTGTTGTCACTTCCACCTCCTGATCCTTTTGATGCGTAACTTGTTAGTTTACTGTGTAGTGATACTGACTTTTCACAGGGAATACAGGAATCCTAAGAGAGCTGAAGCAAAAAAAAAAAAAGACTTCACTTGAGAGGGAGGGGCGCCTATCTTTGACAGTGACCGTCACTTTTTATTTGCATTTCAGGCTAGCATGGGGATGTGTCATCAGAACTGCTTTCGTGGTAACAGAATAATGAGAATAGCACAGCAAGTAGAGAGAAAAAAAGAGATAAGATTGAGTAAGAGTGGAGGATGACTATATGAGAAAGATCATGAGAGCAAAAGGAAAGGGCTAAAGCTGCTCATTTCCATGCCTGTTGACTCTTTTGACTTCCCCGGTCCTAGTCTATCGCCATCTCCTTTCTCTGTTCTGTGCCGTTTGCCTCCTGGCTCTGGACAGAAATGGGCTTGAACGCTCGTCTGAGCTTTGAAGTCCTTTGGTTATCAGCCAAGCGTAGCGCTGTACCTGCAGCCATCTGTGAAGGGGCCGCCAGCAGCCACCCATCGCTTCACTTCCCTTCCATGACCGAGAGGGGCCGGAGCCAGGAGTGGTGATGGGGCTGGCAGCGGCACTTAGGCCACATTGGCTGGACATCGCAGCGCCCATAGCTGTGTCTATGTCGATGGAAACGAGAGCATGAACCCTAAAAACGCCAACCTCAGTGCCCTAATCTTTCTGCACAACTCGACCCTTCGCTGCTCATTTCAATAACTGTCTGTAAACACTCCCCCTCTCGCACTCTATCCTCACCCTCCCGCCCCGTCCCCTTCACTCTGAAGAAGAGGAAGTGTGGAGGTTATGAAAGGCTTGATTAAAACCTGCTAAACCATTTTTCACTCCGCGCTTCGTGTAATATGGAGAGAGACGGTTAAGATCTTTTGTTCAAATGAAGTGGCTCTGAGCGTGATAGTTGCCCTCACCGTCCGTCTGTAGCATCTGTACCCTTACATCTGTTGTCTTTGCGCCACATTCAGAGCTTTGTCCAACTTTTTTTTAACCAGCTTCGCATGTGCATGTTCAATGTGACGTGTGAAGTTGAAAGGCCAAATTAGCCAGCAGCGGCAGTTCTCTTCCAGAGAGTGCGATGTATGGAGGGGGGGGGGGCATTATCATAAACAATAGGATTAAGACCTGGGACAGTGTGCTCCACAAACAAGCTGGTGGTTTGGTGTGGGGGGTTAGTGATGGCAATAAGACAAGCCAGGGGGGACTGAGTGAGGAGGGAAGCGATGGGGGAGTCTGAGGGCTTTTTGGGTGGGGGTCATGATTAGAGAGAACAAAAAAGCTACAGTAGTTAGACCTCTCACACACACGCAGACATACATGGGGGCTTCCAATCTGGCCATCAGGCTGTTGCTGAAGTGTCACATGGGCACCATGTGTGCTGGCCAATGGCCTCTCGGCTTATCAACAAACAGAGCGGGATGGAAGGACAGATAAGAGATAGATGTGGGGGTGGGGCGGGGAAATGCGGGGTGGGAATTGGAGCGGTCACTGGCAAATGATGATTGCAAAGTGAGCATGCGATATGTGGCATGCAAGTAAAATGCAGATCATGCTCGTGCCGCACTCTGCAATATTATTCACTTGAATATACTGTATATTTAAAAAAAAAAAAAGAACTATTTGACACCTTCAGCATATAAAGTGCCCTTTATGCTCAAGGAATCCCTGTGTAATTATTGCTTAGCATGCCCCAGTTAACAAAAGGCCTCATTCACCCGGTGCTGTGTTGAGAAGCAGTAAAACGTGAACCTTTGTTTGAACCATGGCTCTCATAGCAGATCAAAGCAATGGATGTGTCATAAGGTGCAGAGACTCACAGCACTTTTTTAACAGATGCTGCTCTCATCCTTGCTGTAGAGCCGTTATTACTCTACTTTTAGCAAGAGGATGTTATCTAGATTTAAGAGGGACATTCATCTATTTTCGTCTTTCCGCGCCGATCCTCAAATACAAGGAGGTGGACATTTTTTTTAGTTAATGTGCCACACCGGTGAAAGCGGGAAAATTGTTTCCAAAATCCTACAAATCCATTTAGAGAACAAATGACACATTCAGCAGTCAAATTATTAAAATACAGTACGGTGGGTTGTGTGTGTTTACGGTGTCGATTCCAGCAATCAAGAGCGCTATGATGCATTTACACCATCAAGTTTAAAATTCAGACATCACATATTTGTAGAGCTGCAACGGTTAGTCGACTAATCGATTAGTGGATTGACAGAAAAATAATAACCAGCTATTTAGATAATGAGTGAATCGTTTTTTCCATGCAAAAATGACAGGAAATGCTGTTTTCAGCCTCTCAAATATGGAGATTTCCTGTTTTTGTCTGTTTTATATTATATTAAACCGAAAGTCTTTGGGTTTTGGACTGAAGGAAAAATACGCTTAAAGACATCACTGGACTTGGATTTGGGATTTTCTGACCTTTTAAAGACAAATCCATATAAACTATTATACTACAGGCCAGAAAGTAGAGCAAGATGCCTGCCACACTAGTTTCCTCCTTAACAGAGCCTGGAGTCATTACACTGCTAGTCAGAGCCAGAGGCAGCTGTTCCACACAAGCTGACACCATACACAGTGTGAAACAACAGTGTAGGGGGAAAAAAGGGCCTTCACACATGCATGACAACCAACACGGAAATGCCTTGTGTAAGCAGTCGACAGAGTTGAGGCTCCATCCCAGCCAGCCTCCCCCTTCCCCTTCGATAAAAAACAACTAATGTCAGCAATTGATGTGGTCTCCCGCTTCAAGGACCTCGGAGCCCGGCTTTCAGAGTCGTTTCCGAGAGAGGTCTGAAACATATGGCAGAAGCAGTAAAACAGGAGGCTTACTGACTGAAGAGAAAATGAGAATTGCAAAGTCCCCTTGCATCTCTATTGAATTTCCTCCAAGAAAAAAAAAAAAAAAAAAAAAAAAAAAAAAGAATAAAAGAAAAAGAGCAAGAAGAATGATGTGCTGGAGTACTGGAGGCAGTTTTTACTCCAGAGAAATTTGCTGAAAGGAGTATATGAAAAGTTGAGCCTGTTGAAATAGCCAGAAGTATTCTACTCATATTCAAGGCTGGGCCTCCTGTGTCAGACTAGCCTTTACTAACCTGTCATTTCACTTCAGTCTGACTTCCCCCCCCCCCTTCCCACCCCTCATCTGTTTCCAAAAGCCTCAGATCACACCTGTGAACTATTTCAGCACATCACAGAGCTCACATATTCCCTCGTCTTCATCTGAGAGCTACACACACACCTCATCTCGCACAAAACTCACATTCTATCTCCCTCCAAAGCCTCAGCTTCTTCTACTAAATGCTTCAACAAATCAATAGCACAAAGAATCCCCGAACTCTGGATTTCTCTTTCCTTTTCAGATAGGAAGCTTTGAATAATGCAAAAGCGATACTTGTAAAGACAGCTTATCCATTTTCATAACCCTTTCAGAGCAAACCGCCTTCCAAACAACAAGTCATGAGGTGACGCGTCAGGTCAACAAACGGATCAAAACGGCCGCTGAGTGACAGTGAAAAACAAGAGATAAACATTCACAATGGTACACGGATTTGAGTGATGAATGCTCTTTCCTGTGAGCTATTTAACCATCACCCCTCCAACTGTTTAGCTATCTTCCCTCTTCTCTCCCCGTTGTGGACAGTGAAGAGCTAAACACACCACCCTGCTTGTCATAACAGTCAGGAAGAGAGACCCTCCTCGGTTCCCCCCACCCCCCCCCCCCCCAAAGGCCTCCAGGGTTCTTCCTGCAATTCTAATCAAAGTTTAAAACCCTGCAACCTTGGCGTCTAAGTCTGTGTCGTGGCCTGTGAGGAAGATATCAATCAAGCGGGTCCAAACAAGCTTGAGAGGAAGCAGGAGGGAGAGTTGAGGGCAGTTTCTGAGAAAGTCTGTCCGTCTGTCCTCAGAGGAGTAACTTCCCCTCAAATAAGGGCAGGGTGCATTCCCCATACCTGGAACACCACCATAATTCAAAGTCGCATTAACACATAA
The DNA here is from genome assembly GCA_943593645.1 of Bovichtus variegatus. Taxonomy (NCBI): domain Eukaryota; kingdom Metazoa; phylum Chordata; class Actinopteri; order Perciformes; family Bovichtidae; genus Bovichtus; species Bovichtus variegatus. Next base: position 18,398,620 of record CALSCE010009442.1, on the reverse strand, counting down.
TGTCCGTGTGGATGGATAAAACATTAATCTGCCTGTGATGCTGCAGCGCCTGTCAACACTATCATCATCATCATCATCATCAGCCTCTGAGTCATACTCTGTCAGTTTTTCCAGGTGTGAATGAATGAATGAATCCTCTCTGGAATAGTACCGGTTGACCTGTGAGAGGCAGATGAAGTTGCCTCTCTGCTTGGTGCCCAACTCTGCAGCTGTCTAATCCTCTTGCACGCCTGCCCTACAAATGGGTGACAGCACATGTGTGTGGACGCAGATAGAGACAGATGCACACATGCAGGCATGAGCACACCACAATACCAATATCTAGCCAGGGAAGAGGGCAGGCAGGGAGGGTTTGGCGGTGTGTGAATATTAGCTTTTCCACAGCTGGGGGCTGCTGGACCTGCTCTGTTCATCCGACATCCATCAAGGTGTCAGTTTGGGTTATGAGACCAGGCTCCCAGGGTGATCACACCACTGCCCTGCCTGCCAGCAGGCCCGTCTGATGGCCTTCTGTCTGGGCCAGGAAGGACCAAAGACAAACACGAAGAAGGGGAAAAAAAGGAAAAAAAGAACAACCAACAGCAACATGGACACTATGAGCTTCATAAACATTCCTGAAAATCTCCACCATGTTTAAACAAATAATTCCTAATAATGTCAAATCAAGTTAAGCAAACAAATGTCTACTGTAAAGTGTTTTTCCACAACAAGCTAAACTTTTAACTATCAAAGGAAGTAGTTAATCATATAGGTTTAAGTTATTTGCTGCCCTGTAGCCAAGGGTGAGTAATCACCATAATAGCCGGTCTCAGTCTACTTCGTGAAGGGCCCCCCCAAACCTATTTTCCACCGGAGACTTTGGTCATTTTCATGACTGCTCTACATAACAGGCCTCTCCAACACTGAGGAGGACAGGCAAGGTAATTAATTCCCCCTGCCGCCTCTTTCTCTTCCCTTCTCCTCCTCTGCATGGCGAGGGGGAAAGCCGGGGAATGTAATTTACACTAATTACCTTTTTGCATAGGAGTCTCATTTCAACTTTCCTTTTCATGTTGAAACGCCTGTCGTCTCGGGCTATGCCTGTAAGCTTCAACACCCCTAATGAAAGATTACCACAATGTTCCTATAGTGACATGACATCACGTAAGTGAGGAGTTTGTAGCAACCTAACTGTTATTCATGATACTGTATCTTATATAGAATCCTATTAAATAACATCAATATTTCTATTAGTGCCCTCTTTTGCTTGTGATATTTCTATAATGCCACTTTAACATGTGTAGTATTACTTTTCAATAGTTCTTTTTCTCAATGGTAGTTTTTTAATAGAAGAGAAGGGCTTCCCTTTAACACCAGCAGAGGGACTATAGTACACACGAAGAGAGCAAACATGAGGCTGCTCAAAAATAAATATTGGAAACATCAAGGGTCATCATTTGCTTTGTGCTACTATTCAGTTTGCATTTGCTTCTGATCAGCATGTACACCTCAGTTTCCTTTATAAATACTGTTAGAGGTTATCTGTCTCATTGTATGACAGAAAAGCATCTCTACAGGCTCCAGTAAGTATACTTCTGAATGATACATCACTACAGCGGAATTAAAGCAACATCTAATATGAAATTACAATCCTATTATACTAATGCCCCTGTTTTATCATACCATTTGATCTGTTGGTATTATCTGTGCAGTTGCATTTGTACCATCCACAGACCCCCGATCATGCACGGATTATAATGGCACTGTTTAACATTTATAACCAACCTTGCAACGACATTGCAAAGCAAACATATTGTTTGTGTGTGTGTGTGTGTGTGTGTGTGTGTGTGTGTGTGTATAATCTCTTAGAATAAAAAAGAAAAACAAACAAAAAAATAAAAACTGTGTGACAGCAAACAATTTAGAAAAGCATGCAGGGTAGCATTCTTTCAATTGGATTAGTCACAGCTACAATGCTGCAGCGATAGCGAATATACGCTTGAATGTAAGCTTGCCTTGTGTTTCCCGGAAGAAAAATTAAAACATTTCAATTTACAGATGCACTGAAAGACGTAAAGTCAGTCGGTGCTAAAAAAAAAAAATTTAAAAAAATGTGTGTGAAATAATCGGAGATATAAGAATGACAGAGGCGAGACTCGCAGCGATTAATCTCCGACCTTCTTTCATTCCTTCTTTGAGCACAGCTATAATTTGTACCAGGAACAAACATGAGGGACAAAACAACATTTGCAACATGTACACTGCTGCATGTTACACACAGGCTTGTTTTTGACCTTATTCAGGAGGGTTTGCTGCCCTTATCAGCGCGATTTTTACGGACACAGCTCAGACTGGCAGCTCAATCTGACTGAGTATTTACTCATATTCCTTAACAGTGACCATCAGCACTAATGCACAGAGCTGAAGGGAATTTAACAGCCTACTTATGGTAGGGTATGGATAATATCATTTGAATATATGTTTAATGTTTTTGACAGAAAAGGGAGAGGGTGCAACGCATCTCTGTCTCCGTATCAGCCGCAATTGTATCACAATTGATAGGCTCAGTGACAGAGCTCCGCACAGGGGGGAAACAGCACATTTTCAAAAGCATCTTACCTTCGTATACAGGGGCCATCGGTGCAAGGATTTCTGTTATTCATGGCAAAAGAATAAAGGGAGATTTCTGTTCAAAACTCAATGAAAATCTGCCATCTTGAAACAGTGATGAGAGAGTCGCCGCGGTCTCCTGCATTACTGGCCCAGTTCATTAGTGAGGAAAATGCTCATAATTCATATCCAGACGTTTTCAAACGTACGGTCCGACGCGAGGGGAGCGACAGAGGAGAGGCAGTGCAAATGAAATCCCAGCTGCGGTGTGTTTCTGGAGGCTCAGATGATGAGCCGCGGACGGTGACAGGTTTACTTCAGCTATTGTGCGACATGTCTGTGGAGTGAGGAGTCTCTGCAAAAGTTGCAGTGGTCAGAGCGCAGCGAGTTTGGTGTACAGTGAGCGAGTCGAGCGTCGAGCGCGTCGATGGAGGCAACGCGGAGACGCATCACTCTGGACTCAAAACAAATACTATAATAAGAAACATATCGTCATCATTATTATGATCACCGTTTACAGGGGGATACCATCAGGAAAATAATAGTAATGATACTAATAATGATAATAATAATAGCAATAATAATAATAATAATAATAATAATAATAGTAATAATAATAATAATAGTAATAATAATAAACAACAGTTTGTATCCTTTAAAAAGAAAAGAAAAAAAGAGAAGAATATATATATTTTTTGTTCATTTAAGTTTATTTGCACCATTAAAAAATGCACAAACATAAGAAAGATCAAACAAAATAATAATATAGGAAGAAGCAGAAAATCCACTGGCCTCCACCTAAATAATGTTAAGAGTTCACAATGGTATAGAGAACTCAAGTTTAATAACACAAGATAATATGAGGGATGGCAAAACTATTAAAACAAGATCTTTTTTATAATAACAATAATAACTACGACTCAGCCTGTTTATTTCTATAACACATTTTAAGCACAGAGGCAGTTCAAAGTGAGAAAGGTGAACAAAAACATTTAAAACACAATAAAAAGGAAAATAAAACATTACAATCTATTAAAAGTAGTTTTACAAAAAAAGGAAAATACTACTACTACTAATAATAATAATAATAATAATAATGATAATAATAACAACAAGTATTATTATTATTTAAAAAAAGGATAGAAATAATAGTAATGCTAATAATAAACTTTATTTATAAAGCATGAATATGAATAAAATGCAACAGAAAGTGCTTAACATAAAAGCAGATAATCCTAAAATATATGGTAAAACAGAAAAAAAAAAAAAAAAAAAATAGAATGAAAACAGCAGGATTAAGTAAAAAGGCAACTTCTTTTTACATGATGCAGTTATTATTTGGACATGATGTGACTATGTCGTCAAACAGCTGTCGACGTTATTCACAGCCGTGCAAAGTGCATCTGTGTTGGATGATGCTGCGGGTGTTTGGTCAGGCCTGCGTGAGGCTGAAGCGCTCCTACAGTAGGCTGCTACAGTATGACGACATGAGGTCTGCACAGAATGAACTGGAGCGGAATCGGATTACATAGGCTCACACAAATGTGAGTAATCTGTCATTTACCAGCGACCCTTAAATGCACTCAGCAAATATACGCACCAAACCTCTAAATTAAACATGTCGATTTAGACATGTGGGTGGTTGTTAATGTAGCAGTGCATTAGAGCAGCAGAGCTATTTCACCCTATAGCCTAAAGTACACTAAACTGAAAATAAAAGTGAAAGGTATATAGAAGTGCTTGGATGTCACCGTTGTCGGATAAAACAATCAAATATTTCATCACAAAGTCACATTGTCTCACTGTGAAAAACCAACCAGTGATGCTCTATCTTCAGTGATGCTCTATACTGTGCATGTTCTGAGCCATGCAGCTCTGCAGCGGTTATGCAGTTACTCATTTAGCATGTCACACACATCATATACATAGAGCTGACCACTGCACGTCTACATGGTGATGTAAATGCAGGACAGGACATAAAGTGAGGTCATAGAGGCCCACAGGGTCTGCAAACATGTATTTGTTTGGCAGTAAAACACCAACAGTAATGCAATTCTCCCATCAACAGTGCATTGTTTATTCATGCTACTTCCTCAACAAAAGCCACTATGTTCCTAAAGGGACCTACTGTGTAGCATGCTGTGGTGAACAGCTCAATACCGATATGCTTAACATGTAAGACATAATAGTGTATAGATGTGGCAGCCTATTCAAGATTGAGAATATCCTGAATATAGAGTATAAAATACATAACAATATGTTTAGGTCCTTAATTATTCCCAAACGGGTGCAGGCAAGATATAGTGTCTTTATATACGTACTTCTAAGTCTAGGTTAATAACAGGTTGTGCAGAGCTGGGATTTGGGCAATAATGAAAAATTAAAACTTGTTCTTCTTAATTGCTGGTTTTCCAACAGGGAAAGAGCAGGTGCTTGTCTTTCTTGCAAGGATGTGTGTGTGGCATAAAGGCACTTAAACACTACAGGGCCCCCCTCAGGACATGCAGCAAGTTAGAGAACCCTGAAATACAGAAATGATACAAGTGTTTCCCCTGTTTCCTGCAAATCTGATCAGAAACATCTGTTTTATTGTGTATGACCATTAAATGTTGTAGCTATTGTACCTTCCTTAGGCCTTTTAGTCCAATTATGAAAAGGGAACGCAATGAAGCAGTAAGGCATATCCTTCCCCTTTTCTCTTATGTTTTCTAAAAATCAAGTATGTATGATCTATGGTCGTTTGTTTTTATTTTTATATTTACACTTAATTCATATTAATACAATTTTATTCATCAGGTTAATTATAAGGATTTAAAATTTGGCGACACAGCTTTACGCAGTTTGATCAAATTATTTAAATTGGACTTTAAACGTATTTGGAGATTTAAAAAAGAAAAGAATTCATTGCATAGCTTTAACTCTATGAAAGTACAATCTGGGCTGAGGTTGAACCAGGACGTAGCTCTGCAAAAAGGCATTTCGCAAATGTTTGGGAAATAACTTAAAAGTTCGATTTCAAGTGTTTTAAGTGAACTTCTTTCTGACTGCTTGTGTTACTTTCCCAAATGGAACCCCTTAATATAAACAAAAGCACGTTTTTACCTCTAACATGTTACTATTAAGGAATAGAATGATTTAGTCAACAAGGTGTGCAACAGGTTATTAAACCAATACTATAACACCCCACTTAGAGCAATTAGTCTAATTTTCTAAATGTTCGAACACAGCAAACATGCCCTGAAGTTTCATTAAAGCCCAGTCAGGGGTGTGGAAGACATTGTGCGTGACAGACCAACAGATGATGACATGTTGAACAAACAGACAGACAGATGGACAGATGGGCCGGGGTAATTACTTTGGATTAATGCATCTCCTTCCCCCCCAAGTTCATCGTGTAGGACAAATGTGAGTCACAGGCCAGAACTACAAATCCCAGTGAGTGACAATAACACACAGGCTGACGTGGTACATGTGGATATGTCCTAATTAACAATAAAACAGGTAGATTAACAATTAATAATAGGTGGGAGGTTGACTTTAAGAAAAAAAAGATTGGGATAGATAACTAGAGTAATACTGAAAATGTGAAGATTTTTTATTAACTAAAGGGTAATAAAAGTTACATGTTTTTATGCCTCTGTGCTTGTCCGTCTGTCCCTCTGTCTGTCCGTCCGTCCGTCCCATTCTCCTGAACACAATATCTCAGAAAGGCCATGAGGGAATTTCTTAATATTCGCCACAAACGTCCACTCAAGGATGAACTGATTAGATTTTGGTGATCAAAAGTCAAAGGTCGAAGGTCAAGGTCACTGTGACCTCAAAAAACACATTTTTGCCCATAACTCGAGATCATATGTTACTTGTGACAAATTCACACACATCTCTAATAACATAAAAATAAACTGATGGCATTGTGGACAGACATGGATGTACAGTAAACTGCAACTTGACTGGTTGGCGGAGGCAGACAACCGCAAGCCGGTAATTCTGGTTTATTTTATCTAAGAAAAAAGACACAGTTGGGTTTCTGCCGGCAGTGCAGGATGTGCAATTATAATAGGGCCCCAGGCCTCGAGGGCCACCGCTAGTACTAACTGGTTCTCCAGCCATAGCATACACACCATGCTATGCCACCAAAATGTCTCTTGCTATTATCCAATACCTCTTTCCGATGACACTTATCTGTACCATGCGTTGTGCTTAAGGTTTGGAAGTGTATTTGCATTTTCATTTTACACATTCATCACAAGGGTTTTAAATGAGTAATTGGACATAAAATAATTTGATAAAACATGGCTGGATATGTAACTGTGTACAGCATGTAGGCATCAAATATCAGAGCCAGATGAGCAACAATATAAAACTGTATTTATAATTATTCTGTGCCTGTACCTGTATAATGTTTTTGGTTAACACATGTCATGCCAGGTCACCTGTTTGTTTTCAGTCTCTGATACATGATACCTTATTCTCTGGCTGAGTAAAGACTATAATCTGTTATTCAGTGAGAAAATGTATGGAACATACGCAGCAGATAGAATTAAAAGCAGTGTAATTATAAAGACTTAGAGTGTATTTAGTCACCACTTACTTCTACTGAGTATTGGACGCTCCTGTTTGTGTTGACACTGGACGGAGAGCAGCTGCAGAGTTAGAGGACACACATTTTAAGTTCAAACAGAAGATAAGTCTGGTTTGAGTGTGGTTACGTCGAAGGTACACAAAAAAAAAAAAACTGCCTGAACTTTCCTGAGACTTCAAAAACAATACGAAGATACATATTTAACCTCTATTATTACACAGAAATTGCCTATACTTGTGCTTTATATACTGTTGGCTACCGCTCTTTCATTATCTCCGATTGCCTCGTACTTGTTCAGGTGCGTCTTATATCCAAAACTGAGTTACCTAGGTGGTCCTATATAAATAAATACGTCTTCCCATCTCTCATTATGTTCATTTGGGCTGCATGTGTACTCCTTTGAAAAGTCACTTAAAGGGAAGTCAAGGAACCCAAACATCTTGTGTTTTCCCTCCGCCCCTCCTGTGTCGGTGGAAAACATGCTCAGTTGTTACTGACCTCTAACCTCTAGTATAGAACTGAAATAGCCTCTGTGCTGATTCAGGCCCCTAACTGCTGTACTCCACTGTTTAGTCCCGCAGGTCCAATTATTACCTCATACATGTTAGAATCAGGGTTGTTTCTTGTTTCGCTGACATGGATGACATCATTGACTTTTAAATTGACATTTCCCTGGGAAAATCATTTTCTCCCAGCTAGTTTGTTTGAGGAAAAAAAAGAAACCTGCCTGAATAACAACACATTCTTGTTTGGTACAAGGACCAACCAATCTGTTTTCACATGTAATATCAAAAAACCACATGCATGAGTAAAATTTGTACTCTAATATCTTCCAGAGGTAACTACAGTAGGTCATAAAATATCCACTCAAAAACACTGGAGCCTTAAAATCAGAACTTTTAGAAACATTTATTGACTTCTGCATACACTGGTAGAAGAAGTACATGAAGATCTTTTACTTAAGGACTAAGCACTAATGGCAGGATTCAAGAACATGTACTTAAAGTACAAAAGTAAAAGTACTTTCCATGCAGCCAAATGGGCTCTATAGTTGTTACAAAATTATATTATATAATTTTAGATTCCTACTATTAATACACTAATATTTAGGACGCATTTGAATGTTGCAGTTGGCTGCAAAAGAGCTTATTGTATTAATTGTTCAACTATTGGGTGGTTTAATTTACTGCATAAGAATACGTTGTATTTCACATACCCCATAGGTTTTTAAAATCTTCATGTGCAAAGTAACTAGTATCTACAGTTATCAAATACATTTAGTGGAGTCAAAAGTACAATAATTCCCTCTGAAATATAGTGGAGTAGAAGTACAAAGTAGAATAAAATGTAAAATACTTAAGGAAATACAATACTTGGGTACATGTACGTGTTTCCACCACTGTCTGCATCAGCCTTGACTTCCATGTTATCTGTGGTTTGAGTAGATGTGCTGCAGTCGTCATGAATATGTTTCAGCTTCAGCATTAAAAGACTTGAATACTTTGATGAATTTCCTCTCAATGACAATCAAGCTTTATGACGAACTCATGACTTCATGTCAGAGTATTCATTACACCATCAACAACACCTGATAAACACTCATGAGGAAATATAACTTAAAAGAGGAAATGAAACTTTGGCTGTAAAAAAACATGCCAATCTGAGTTGTTAAATGAATGACAACTCTCCTACACAAAAGCTGTGTTTTCTTTTGTGCAAAAGGCGTTTTGTGGTTTGTGTTGGTTTGTACGAGTGTGTTGTTTTTCCTGCCTGCGAGAACTGGTGGTTTTAACAGGCATCTCGGCAGAGTAAACAGAATTTAGATTTGCCTGACAGTGATTTTGGCATTGACTCCCTTTTTTGATTAAGCTACGGTATTTCTTTAACAACAAACAAGTCGCATGAATTACAACCCAAAGCTGTAAATGATTATCCCATATGCTTCACACGCACCAATGCATGCGGTTCTGTTTTCAACATTCAAGCAATTTGTCATGCCTTATAAAATAGCTTCTCTTTGTCTTTTTTTTTTTTTGAGCGCTCAGCAATACGCTTCTTGAAATGTTCTTTTTTTTTTCGTGTTGCAACGTCCTGTCTCGTGTGTCTCTGTGTCTCTTTGGTGCTGCTTGTTCTCTCTGCTGCTCAGCCTGAGATGGTCTTTGGATGTTCCTGAGAGGTTTATCATTGACACATTGTTACATTGTTACGGCCTCCTGGGGTCACGGTGGAAGGGAAGTGTAAGGGCTCTACCGGGCTGCAGACAACACTGCTGGGACAATTAATAGACAGGTTGCCTTGGAAACCAACCAACTAATCTGTGTTGTAGCACAGTCCAAAGAGATGAATCCTGTAGAAGAAAGTACTTACTGTCTTCATTTCACGTAGTACAAGGTTTGCTTCTTAGATGGTACACACTATGACTAATGCACTTCAAACATAATAGCTGAGTCATCACAAATTCATTACATAGTCATCCCTTCAAAATGTTGACACATCAAGTAGAAAGAGCTTTCTGTTTTTTTATGATCTCTTTGCTTTACACCCTGGTTTTCTTCTTTTTCCACCCAGATGCCATACATCTGCAGTTACATGTAGTGTCATTCTCATGTATGCAACAACGTTTTCACAGCAATCCACTTCTGTCTTCTGCAGAAATGGAACAGATACAGTCTGTTTGGTGTTTACAGACGTGTTACTGTGAGCCAAAGCATAAATAACATCTGACTGTGGCTGTAGGGTTGATGTTCACTGATTGATGTAAAAAAATGCATATGTGCCATGTTCTGCGAGGTACAATTACTGTTTATGTCAATGGAGTCAGGTGGCTCTGAAGAGCACACATGACTATAACGACTTCTGTTCCCCGTTGGAAAGTGCTGTCTGACGTCAAGATAAAGCGATGAAAATATTCAACATAGAGAGTACACTTAAACTGATATTGATTGTATGTTGTACTCCATTAAGCTATTGAATTTAAAATGTGCAAAATAGCACACTTGGGACCCAAATAACATCACCTCACTGTCCCATCACAACCTCTGTCCACCGTGTTAAATCCAGGCCAGCAAAAAGGGCAGACAACGCATATGGACATGCCATCTGTACCGCTCATAGGCTTCTGTCCCAGTGCACAATATAGATTCACTGTGAACACTCTGTGTTTGTTTAACCCTATTTTACCTATCTGGTTTTGACCCCCGAAAATGAAATCGAACCTGCATGGCAGCAGGGGGTTTCAAATGTCAGACAAAGCCTTCAAGGGGAATTCAGGGCTTTAAGTCTGAAGGGTAATCAGTATGGACTGACCTAAGCCATCGCCACTGCATCTGAAATAAAGTCTTTACAAAGTTAAATAGGTTTCTACACACATTAGCCAGAATTAGCATGTAACCCAGCCTTGCATGATTGATCACGCAGCTGAAAAAAAGGAAAGAGTGAATGCAGCCCCTCCTTTCTTTCTCTTTGAGAACTGTTTAGTGCTACAACAAGCAGAGTGCCTGCCATGTATAGTGTACTTTAAAGAGACACACCAGGTTTCAGGCTCCTGAATTGTGGGATGAACATTAACCACTTAAGTTGTAACACTTTCAAACAGTGTGAGTGCTTTTGTTGCAACTTACGCTACTGCCGGAGGTAGTGGTTCTCATTTCCCTTTTACACTTTTATTATGGGTGCCAATGCATATACACATGGGCACAAAAAAATGCATGCACAGGCACACATATGCATGCATAGAGAGGGAAAGAGAGGTGGTAGTCTAGTGGTTAGGCTTTCAAATAGAACACCGGAAGTGTGAGTTTAATACCAGGCTGCCACCATTGAGCCCCTGAGCAAGGCACTTAACCCTGAGTTGCTCCAGGGGACTGTCCCTGTAGTTAGTTCACTGTAAGTCGCTCTGGATAAGAGCGTCTGCTAAATGACCTGTAACGTAAAAAGAGAAACATTTACAGAGAACATATAAATTCCTGTCTCTTTGTACTGTGTAAGTTACAGGATGTAACCTGCTATCATACACATGAAGATTTATATGCTATAGAACACTGAAGATGTGCATACAAGCTTGCATTGCATGAAAGCAGCTGTGCCCCCAAGATTAGAAATGACAGGGTTCAGGGAAGTTGAAGTCCAGAGACAAATAGAGAATTACGCCCACACTTTCAACTTCACTCCTCAGCAAGACAAACTAAAGGTTTTGTCCTTGAAACACAGCCCTTGTCAGTGGTTTCTCAAGTGCTGTAGGCATATGCACGGCTGTTTCTTTCCTGTCTGACATGCTGAAAAGCACAAGCCGTGCATGCTCTGGGAAATCAAAAAGCCTCCCTCGTTTTAACAGAAAGAATGTCTCTCCTCTTCTATTTCCTTGAGATGAATGCTCTCACTGTCTACAAGGCAAAGCCGCGAAAGAGCGTTAACGATCGCTATCTCGGAATGGCTTGAATGCTGAGCTAAAGCAGTTTTGCGCACAAACAGAAAGAGGTAGGAGCTTTTTTTTTTAGCAGTGAGTAGAAAACATTTCCTCCCCCTGGGGCCGTGGGTTCAGCAGAGTGTGTTCCAGAGTGTGGCAGGCAGACTGGGTTTCACACTGCTCTGCTGGGCAGGGTTGAACCTCTAGTGAACTCACCCATGGTGAAGGCAGAGCAATGACTGAATGACTGATTGACTGACCCCACCTCTTGCAGCCCCAGACAGTCCCAGTCAGGTTTGGTTGGTGGTTTCAGCTCTTATGTCTGTGTTGAAGATCACAGGTTAGAGTGACACCTGCTGGAGTCTGCCGAAACAATGAACCGGCAATCTTCCTACAACATAATGGATTTGTGATTTATGATTCTTAAAGCCTAACTACACGTGTTGAATTCTGAATAACAAGATGGTTCACACAGGGATTTGAAAGATTTTAAAGCGAGACAAAGCAGTGTTTTTTTTTGAGATTTTGGGCTATTTTGCTTCAATAAGATGTCTTCTTTCAGACTAGGGGAAAGAAAACATCCAAGATACATATTCATATGCCTATTATACTACCCTTTCTTTCTATTTGCTTCTGCAGATTTATTTTTAAGTCACCAAAAGCATTAGATAATGCCTCATTTGCATATTTAAACATAACATTTCATGAAACTTGTAATACACAAAATAATTGTCTGAATGTAAATAATCAACTGGGGAGTTCCATGTAGATATATTTGAGTTAAAGTGTTTACACTGTAGTCTCTTGCAAAATGTATGGAATTTTACAATACTTATCTTTAAAGACTGTTTTCTCAAAATTATTTTTTTCCCATAATATAATCCAGAAAACTGGCAGGTTTAGAGGGTTTTGTTTATGTATCATTCATAGCCTGATTTATAGAACATTGTATTCATAAAAACATGGCCAAAATTTACTTTTTTTTTTAATGGCTGTTGACAGTATTTTAGAAAGTATGGAGTCATACAAAACCGAATCCAAAATGTCATCTTTAAATACCTTTGACTCTATTAGGTCAACAAAATGAAACAAGAATTTGAAAGATTTCTAGATCAGATTTCTGTTTCGGAAATGTATTGCCATTTACCACATATTTGATCAGATGTGCACATTTAAACAGAATATTTCATAAACTTTTTTATAAAAAGTAGAATTATTATAATTTAAGTATCGACTGGGGAAGTTTCAGGGTGATATCTAATCGTGTTTTTTTTTTTTCATTCATCTTATTCACCTGTAGTGTCTGGTGTTATTTCTGTAACCGTAACTGAGAAACCTGGGATGTAAAGAAAGAAGAAAGCTGGCACAAAGCCCTGCTTGCAGTACTTGCCTGACTCTGTGCCCCAGCTAACCTTACATACAAATACATATACTGTTTTACTGAGAGGTGGAGGTATTTGTTGCTCTGAAAATAGAACAAGGGAGGTAAGCTTTTACAGCTGAGGGCTGCAGTGTATGGTTTGGCCAGCATGCCACATGTTCCCACACTGAGTCCTCATAATAGGGAAGCTGATAGCATGATGAATGTTGTCTGAAATACAATGCCTCATGGCATTACTACCACTGTAATCCTCCTCTCATCTCATCTCCTCTCCTCTCCTATAAAATGCTCTAATGGTAGCTAATCACTTAAACTCTGCAGTATGCTGTGTAAAGCTGCCTTCACATGACAGGAAATGTTCTCTACGCTCACCGTGAGGTAGGGCGCAGAGCCTTGCGGTGAAGGCAGCTAGTTAGTTTTGTTTCTACGGTTACCTCCCCTGTTTGCGTGTGCCTCTTCATACAGCTGTTTTTCCTAATGGGTTTATGTTCTCTATCGCTAGTTTCAAGTCTTCTTCATTACAGCATGATGCTAATTTTGTAAATCCCATTTGGTCCCATTTAGAGTGAAATAGACAATAACGAAGGGAATGCTTCAGGGCTTGGCCACCTTGTGATTGACAGACCCTTTCACAGTGTGTTTTTAGTTCATGAAAGTTAAAGTTGTAACCTTTTTGGTCGCCAGAAAATGCGTTATTCAGCGTTCAGGTTAGCTTCACCCTGTCGTGTCACTTTTTGTTAAAAAAAAACAAAAAACAGGTGGCGACGGGCAAAACGCCGAACTTGAAGCTTCAAAACTGTAGTCCACAATCCAATGGGTGACGTCATGGTGACTACATCCACTCTTTATATACAGCCTATGAATTGAAGCAGGCTCCCATGGTTGCGATTGTAACTATCGACATATTCTCACAACGTGAGCTTTTCACTGTTGTGCTAATCCAAATGGCTCCTTTTTTGAGTGAGTCACGGGTCAGAAAGACAACAGTGATGCTGATCTTTTTTTAAGGTTGCATTAGTTATTTGTTATCAACAGAGTTATTAAAAAGTGCCAATGAGATTCAATGAAGTCACGATGTGGTTTCTGGCAGAACAGACCACCGGAGTTTCCAGAGTTTAAATTAGATCGCATGATCCTCTGCAGACCATATGACAAAGAATCTCCAACTATGATTAAGATAAAGTTACAAAACATGACTTCATGGTAGCAATGTGCTAGAGGTCTTTTCCTGTTTTTCCAGAGGATGCTTATCCCGCTGGGAACAAGCAGCTGGATGCATCCGCAGTGCAACTGCTGAGTCCTTGGTGGTGATAAAACGCTCAATGTCCTGTCCAGATTGTTCAGGAATGTTGGAGAGGAGCTCAATGATCCATATGTTCTCTACCACATGGCGAAGCTATCTGGACTCTTCAGATCACATCCAAACCAATGTGTTTCATTAGAGCTGGCTCTACACGCTGCCTGTGGGGGATTAAGTCTACAAATCACGGCTGAATTACTTATTGAAATCAGCAGCGGGCTTGTGCAGAGATATTCTCCTGCAAATCTTAATCGACTGATTGTTGATGTAAGCAGGTTTTTTTTTTGTCCAGCGGTCTGCAGGAGGGTTTCAGTGATGGTGACAGCAGTTTGTGAGGGGATGTGTGTTTGTGTGTGTGTGTGTGTGTGTGTGTGTGTGTGTGTGTGTGTGTGTGTCATAAATGGAATAGATATTAGGCTACTGGGGGTACAACCGGGCACCACCGTTTTCATGATGCCTTTCAAATAGGAATTGCTTTCCAGTGTCACTCACATCCACACATCATACCAGACACTCATCTTCATGTTTAAAGAGCGAGCTTTGTTAAAAGAATTAGCAGGTAATGGGAAAACTATTCAGTAAAACAGTAATGTAAATGGACTTTTATTGTACGTGTATTCATAGCTAAACATCAGTAGCCAACCATGTAGTATGTAAACTATTTAAATATGAGTAAATACTAACAACTTTGCGATATCATACTGCGACTAAAAAGCCATTATTATCTTGCTAGGGTTAGCTTGTTGATAGCCACAGTGTTAATGCCTTATTTACTTTTTTAGCTTTTACCTCTTCTGAATTCTTAACTTTGCTTTACATTGTTTCCTTCAGAGTTGATTGGTGGAGCAGTTGGAAGCTACACAGGTGATGATTGCCTGATTGGAGAGTTAGCTAACGGACAAAATGATACAGAATCTTGTTTGATGTTTACAACTTAATGAAATTTATTGAATGACAATACTTTTATGTGTAATTGTATTTGTTCTTTTCTAAATGTCTCAGAGACACACTTCCAATAGAAAAAACAGGGATAATCCATCGACTTTATCCACTATGAATGAATTATTACATAATATAAGCAAAATATGTTTTGTTAAGATTTCTGTGAGTGTATCAGATGGAACATTCAAAGACTCAACGTATCTGCAAAAATTGCATAAAACACAGTTATTTCAAATTCCACAATTTTTTTGATAGAATATTCCTTTAGTAGATTTGTGCTGCATGCCAACAAAAGTAGGCCAATAAAGTACTTATTTGAGGTTCATATAAAATTCATGGCTAAATAATAAAAAATGAGAATGGATGGGCCCGCAGTGCCGAAGGAAAGCAACCTTCGGAGTAGTTTCTGCATTGGCACTGAAAATAGCCATTAACAACATACATCACTAATGCAGAAGAGTAACTCAAGGAGACAGGGTTGCTATGGCACTGAAAATGTTCTGCTGTCTGTTTACAGGCAGGCTTCATATAATCAGCGAGCTGATAATCAAGGAAGTGTTTCAGAATAAAAGGGAAACCTAATTATTCCCTTTTCTTTGCATTTGGTATTGTTTTCCGGCGCAGTTAGCAGGAGACAGGAAGAGACCGGCACAGGCCTACATGTTACTTATTCGAAATTTATGGCATAATAGCATCTATTTTTATCTTGTTTCAAGAAACATTTGAAAATCTATTTAAACAAGATAATTTTGTAAAGCTGTGCACCAAGTCTGCCCTTTTCATATCTATTATAATACCTTCCCTCCTGCATACACATGAGTTCATCTGTGCATCTGTTTGTTCAGTGAGCGTGCTAAAGAGGAGGAGCTGCTAGTCTTTACAGCCTCTGTTAGAATCAGGATTTCTTTTTGCTTAAAAAGGGTGAAGTTCTGAGAGAGGAGTCAGCAGCTTCTGCCAAGGTGTCAAAAGACTGTGTGTCTCGTAAAGCAACCCACTGCTTCCACTCTTTACAAACTCACATTCTCACACACAAAGACACACGTGTGCCTCGCCGAGAGAGTGGACATTAGACAGGTCTGCTGACTAGACAGCCCCATTGACCTTCCACCCTCTACGTGCAGAACACAACTTCGTCCCAATTTGCTATTTCCTTGATGAGCACATAACACGAATAAATGGGATCAAGAAATTCAGAATCAACCATCCGAGGAGTAGATCCTCTTCCAACCAGAAAAAAAAGATTATTTTGTATCGTCAGGGACAGCCACTGCTTTCTTTTGACATTTTCAGTCTTGTCCACAGAGAAATTCACATAAATGCCGTTACCACTGATGATATTGATCCCATTGATGCCACAGTGTGACTTTGGCGCTTTGTGGAGATTCATAGATAATAACTCACTCCACAAATGCCTGATAAACGACTGGAACTAAGGATGACATGTTTTTAGGGTAACACTTTAGCAGCTGTGGCTCATGAGGTGGAGCAGTCATCCTCCAATCTGAAGGTCGGTGGTTGGATCCCTGACTCTGTGGTCAACATGGGCAACATGCTGAAGCCCACGGTGCATGTGAAGGTTGATACCATATGAACAGGTACATTGTATGGCAGCCTCTGCCTCTGTATGAATGTGTGTGTGAATGCTGACTTCTGTTGTTGAGTGGTCGCAAAGACTAGAAAAGCACTATATAGCTGCAGTCCATGTACCATTACGGCCTGCACCGTACAATGTACTAGTACAGTATGTATACACACATACAGTATACAAGGGAACAAGAAAGTTATAAAGAATAGTGTTATCACAGTGTACAGTATGACCTACTGAGCAACAATCTGGCATACTATAGGAGGAAATGAAAGAGAACTGATATTGTTAAGTATTTTTAACTACCGGGTACCTATTCTAACGTTTTAGAATAGTTCATTTACATCATAAATCGGGAAGAATTGTAGGCTACTGTACATTGTGGTCGGTAATCTAAAGCAATTTACATTTTTAGCAGTAAAAACATTAGAGGTTATGACCATACTGGTGAAGAGAGATTGTTTTTTTCTTTTGCAATGTTTTTATTGAGATTTTAATCATAGTGGCGAAAGAAACAGTGTACAAACATACAAAACACGTGTCCCTTCATCACTCATTCACACTGACATTTCTCAACTTTTCAAATAAAACAAATAGGGAAATAATAATACAAAATGAGTAAATAAAGAAATTAAATTCAAAAATTAAACATTCAAAAATATATAATATAACAAATTAAATAATGAAAGGCATAATCTATGCTCCCATATGTTATCTATATATTCTTTTCAGTCTGTAATACATGTTACATTTTCCAAGAAGGACATAAATCAGACATAAACAAACTCTTTAAGCTTTCTTTTCACACTTTAAGCCAACAACATCAACAACTCCCGTTTCTGTTGTGTGTTGATGGTTCTACATCTTTCCAACATAATGCGATTATTCTTCAGGCTTGATGAAGTCCAAAGTCGATTCTTTTTGTTTACGTTGTTGTTCTTACAAAGTCCGGTGTAGACGGACTGTTACTTCAACATCGACAGCCACACCTGATATGTTAGAATGAACAATAGGTCATGTTAAAGTGAACCTGTAAAGAACAATCTGACCAGACAGAGAACAGCCCATTATCAGTTCTCTCTATTTCTGTCTTTCTCTACCCCTCCCTCTAAACAGTTCTCTCTTTTAAAGACATCCAGGCATCAAAAGATGAGACGCTCAGCGCCTCCTAACAACAGGAAGAGGGTCTGCCCCCCTCAGAGAGCTCCTGTTAATCTCTCCCCTCGTCTCTGCCTTTATGACCACGCTGACGTCAAAGGCCAGTCCTCTGTTATTGTTTCTCGAGGACTGAAGTGCCTCAGACGCGGGATTCACACCAGCGCCGCGCTTCCTCTCGGAGTCTAGAATAGCTGTCCTCTCTCTCAGACTGGCAGCGATCGTTGAAGTCACCTACAGTACTCCGTGTGCTGAGAGGACCTTCTTTGTGACAAGAAGCCCGGCCTCCCCGGGGGGGGACGGGGGGGACTGGCTGTAAATATCACTGTTGTTGTTGAGGTGGATGATGTGCTCTGTGGGGAGGGAATTCACAGTGTCGTGTACGTGTGTTTGTCTATGTGCCTGTGTGTGCTTGTGGGCAAGAGCATTAGAGAAGGCACAGGTAGGGGGTATCCATGTGACTCACTGTGAGAGGAAAGGCTATGGATTAAGGGCCACATGCATCTTTTGTGTTGTTATAGGAAGGTAGAGAGGCAGGTATGGCAAGGAAAGGCAAGTTTATTTATATAGCACATTTCAACAACAAGGCCATTCAAAGGGCTTTACAAAAACGTTAAAAGCGTTAAGACATAGTGCAAAAGAAACACATTATGAAATGACATTTACATACAATTTATTATCATTAAATAGCCAAGAGAATAGAAATAAAAACAAGCTAAAGTAAAATAGGACGGCTATAAAACACAAGAATAAAAGTTACAGTGCAGCGCAGGATATGAATAATTATATGATTTAATAGAAGGCAGCGGCAAACGGAAAAGTCTTCAGCGGACTTGCAGTTTTCTGGGGGTTTGTTCCAGATATATGGAGCATAAAAACTGAATGCTGCTTCTCCATGTTTAGTTTTGACTCCGGGGACAGTAAGCAGACCCGTCCCAGACAACCTGAGATTTCTGGATGGTTCTTAATATAGCAGAAGATCAGAAATTCATTTTGGCCCTGAACCATTCAGTGCTTTATAAACCAACAGTAGTATGTTGAAGTCAATTCTTTGACAGACAGGAAGCCAGTGCAAAGACCTCAGGCATGTTCTCTCACCCATACTATCAACATATGGCTCAAATCAGATCCTTATCTCCCATTTTTTCCTTTCTATTCTCTTTTCTATTGTCTCTTCCTCCGTCCACTCCTCCCTCCCTTCTACGCTTTGTCATCCGTCTTCTGTCTGTTAGAGGAAAAACATTCCCCCTTTCCTCCTGCCTCAGTGGTTCATTTCTGTCTTGTGTTGTTTGTGGAGGCTCAATGGAGCGTCACTTACTGGCCCCTCGACAGATTCCAGACTACACACTGCAGCTGCGGCTATAGAATAGACATTAGAGCTGGCACTGCGTTGCTCCAAATTACTCGCTCTGCTTTCAGTGTTTAAATAATGGTCTTA
The DNA here is from genome assembly GCA_943593645.1 of Bovichtus variegatus. Taxonomy (NCBI): domain Eukaryota; kingdom Metazoa; phylum Chordata; class Actinopteri; order Perciformes; family Bovichtidae; genus Bovichtus; species Bovichtus variegatus. The sequence continues at coordinate 18,379,243 of CALSCE010009442.1, read as the reverse complement.
TCACAGAGTTAATGGCAGTAGTGGGAGGCCAAGTGATGAACACACTGTTTTTGGTGCAAAGTGTTCCAGCTAGTGAAAGCTGAGGATGGCCCGGGTCCCCGGGTTAATAGGGACCGGGGAGTGATATGTTGTTTTAATGGAAATGAAGGCAGCTTTAGGGAGGACATTACTGTGATTCTTCCATGTGTGATGTTTTGAAAAAGTGAATGTGCCCATTAATTCCTCCCAACGCTTTCTCTTGTTGCATCTTTGGGGGATGGGTATTAGTGAATGGGTTACAGTCAGCTAGTGCCCTTTTGTTAACAGCGTTAGCCTACATGCAAAAGGACAAAAAGCAGCACATTGGTCAATGTGCGCATATGTTCCTTTCTTTCTTTCACTTTCCCCAGTTTCTTTCTCCTTATTGTCACTGTACACATTTGAGAGACTGAAAGAGACAAAGTCAAAATTCCTGTCGACGTGCAGCCTCTTTCATTTTTTCTTTCTCTGACTTCCAGGCTTGTGTTGCTGTAAGAGATTATTTCATTAGGGGAATATTCATGGTTGGGGAGCGCAGGCTCAGTTATGGATGCAGCTCATTGGCTTTTTGTGAGGCACAATGGGCTCTCTTGATTGATTGCTCTAGACGGCCGATGATGTGACACAGAGGAACGGCAGACATGTAGAACTATGAGACTATCGGAGATAAACCCCCACCGAGCGCACACGCATACAAACACACACGCACACACACTCGTGCACGCTAGCATACTGTAAGAACATGTCTCCGTAATGAAGACAGCTCTGTGACGGTAATGAACAACATCTAGTCCTTGATGGTGAGGAGATTGGCCCATGCTCAGACAAAACAATTAATATTAATGCTTGGCTGGCGATTGAATAAAAGCTGAGATCCTCACTCGATCCCCAGTAGGTTTGTATGATAAAGGATTGGGAGCACCGGAGGGGGTTTCTGGGTGAGCTGAGTTTAGAAACAACTTTTACACACTGGATTGGCCACACTAGGCTGGTCTGTTCTGGTTTTGGTTTCCCATCAGGACTTATCAGGACTTGAATCGGCTACAACACGTGAGGCGCAAGATCAATGTTCTGTTTAGTTTTTGTTCATTATTTGGGAAGGATTGCAGCCGGGAACTAACCAGATTTGCTTAGAGGAGATTCTTTTGGCTTGTGACTCTGCAGTGCCGTAGCTTATTAATCAGAGGAGTGTTCTGCTCTCTCTGATAAGCCTGCGTATCGTGTTCGTGTGTGTGTGGTGGTGCAACTGTGTGACCACCAGCCAGGATGTGAAAACCTGAGCTAATACAGACAATGCTCCACAGTACAAACACACACACACACACACACACACACACACACACGAACACACGTGACAAGAAGCTATGTTTCAAAGTGAGCACCAGCAGCACGGAGGACAGTCTCTCTCTCCCTCCTTCTCTCTCTCCCTCCTTCTCTCTCTCCCTCCTTCTCTCTTGTCCATCTGGACACATGCATTTCTTCAGCCTTGTGTCTCAGTGGGCCAGTGTGGGGGTCTCAGGCAGGCAGATCTGATGCTTGCATCCTCCTGTCCATGTGACTGCCTCTGCACACTCCTTTTCCTGTGTGTGCCTGTGGATCATGTATGTTCACCTTCTAGGGGAGCTTAACCGGCCGCGCACAAATCAATGGTCATGTATCGATGCTGTTTTTTACGAGGCACTTAACAATAAAAAAGCAATAAGCTATGACATGGATAATGCGCTGGGGCATCATGGGCATTGCAAAGCAATTATAACAGCTCTGCTCCTCTCTGTATGATTTACAGACATGCCCCCAGTTTTAAAAAGCTCTTTGATACCAACAACATTTCCAGGAAGTGAAAGGAGGATTAATAGAACTGTTTGCCTCGCTCATTCAGCGCAACACCGTATCTATTTTCAGGGTTTTAACTTATATGCAGCTGGAGTGATATCATTAATAAATTAAGTGACTTTGCTTCTCCCTGGAGCCTGAAGTGCATTACACTCAGCGTGGGTGTTTCTAAATTGTCACATATCACTCTTCACAGTCCATCAAAGCAGATATACTGTATGTTCATCACTAATATTCTAAAACCCGGTGATTGCATGATTGCGTGTGGGTTGATCATATTGTTTGTGGATTTTCCCACAGCCTGCCTACCTGCTGATCATGATGCCGGATTATTAATGAAGTGAAACTGCAGAGAATTACTGAGAACAGAGTGTAATTATACCGCACCTCAAATCAGCCTTATGTGGGCGACTGAGACATAAATCCCACATGACAGCAACAAAACTCCATTTGATTGAAACTTTTGTTTTCACGCCGTTCACTAGGACATCCGTTTTGATCACAGCATGCTGTCAATCTTCACTTTCTATTATTTATCGTCTCAAATATATTGTTTTTGAGTGTAGGTGATTTTTTCATATATTTACAGTTTTGTTCATTTTAATGATGAATTAACATTCATCCTGTGAACTGTGTCATTATTACAGGTCATTTAGCAGACGCTCTTATCCAGAGCAACTTACAGTGAACTAACCATAGGGACAGTCCTCTGGAGCAACTCGGGGTTAAGTGCCTTGCTCAGGGGCTCAACGGTGGCAGCCTGGTATTGAACTTCTGATGTTCTATTTGAAAGCCTGACCCCTATACCACTGGACATAAATCGTTATGTTGTAAATATGTAACCATTATGGATGTGGTTAGCATTTTTCACAATATGCGCAACCAAAAGCTAGTTTGGTGCACAGCCACTATCAATTTCATCAATGCAGAGACAGTTGAACAAAATTCATTGGGACAATATTAAGGAATTTTATGAGGCTTTCGAGCACATTATTATAAAGTAAGTCACAGTTTTCAGTTCTTAAATACAGTGCTACTTATACTCACCTAATACCTAGCGACTCAGCACCTTTTACACAGCTCACGCACCAACAGTGCCTGTTTAGAAGCACACAGATATCATTTTGCTGCTAATATTGTTGTTGTTTAGTCTCTTGTTCAAATGCACTGCATGAACTCTCCCAGCAACTCAACCATCTATCCCGGGAGGAAGTGTGATTTATGATGATGATGAAGCTGTGTACTCAGGACTCGGTTAATTGACATAAGTGATCGAAATGCGATGGCTTTCAGGGAGAAAACCTGACCCCATCCCCAAGCACCTTTTCACCGAGGCCTGCAAAGTTTCTTCTCACAGGTTCTCTCACATGTCATATGCCCTTTTTCAATGTTGTGCAGCGCTGTGCGTGAGTGTCACAGATTCTGTGCTGACGGGTATTTATCTGGACGTGAATGCAGTCTTGTGTGTCAAATAGATTTAGGTACCTTTCAGAGTCCGGTGAGTTTGGTGGCCTTGTGGAGTAGCGTGGGGTCATGGGAGTTGTTTTCTTCACTATCATTGCCATCATTGCTGTCAGCTGCAGGATTCCTTTATTGAATAAACACTGAATAAAGCCGTTTTCACGTAAAAAAACTTCAGTGTTTCTCCAACGTTTCTCTGGTAACTTAAGATCCGGCGGTCCCGTGACTAAAACCCTTCTTCCTGTTAAAATATTTAGTTAAAAACGACCAATCGTAAAAATGTGGCTTAAAACTGGACAAAAAGTCAATTTATGACCACGACCCGTTCGCAGGCGTATGACGTACGCGCATAGTGGATGCATCAACCGACCAAATTAAACGGACCGTTACCTTGATTAAAATGACAGATTTCTGTAGGTTTGAAAATTGTTGGAAACATCATAAAGTAGGTACACAACTCAATAAAATATATATACATATATATAAACAATGCGGAAAAAAGGTGACATATTATACCTTTAATGTATTGTCCGACTCATCGTGGCTTTACTTAAGTTGCAGGCCCTACACAGTTCACGGTATAACAGAGCTACTGTACTCTCCACTGACTAACTCAGTGTGCTTCATTTGCAACATAAGAGTCCTCTGCAAAGACACGTTTGCTCTGATAAACCTGAAGTGCTAATGTGTTCTTTGAATCCAAGAGAAACCAGTCTGTCATGATCAAATCAAAGAGCCCTTCACACAGTCTGAGCTCCCTCATCAACGGGACGCTGCATGATTACTGCGACGTATATGCATATATCTTACATGCAAGCTCGTTCCTGTGACGATGATAATTGTGATTACAATTTAAAGCTGAGACTAAAAACTTCTCAAACGTACATTAGGCTGAAGAAATAATAGTAAATTGTCATGCATTATCAAAGAACTAAATAGAAGTGCTTTAATTTGATGGCTTTAAAAAGAGGTTTGGAAGCTTTAGTCCAGTGTGTGGATACTCTTCATTTTTTACTCTTAGGACAAGTGTTACATCCACTCAGGCAAAAAAATATTGAGAGCCCTCTTCCCATCAGACTCCGTAATACAGTATTACCAACAGCTGGCATGTCATTACTTGGTCTGCTTTATAGAGACGCTGCATCCTGATCAGACCTCAGCTGCAGTCTGATAAGAAAGAAACACTTACCAGCTCAAGCTTCATCAAAAACCCCAGACAACTAAATTACCTGAGGTCACTTCTCCGACAAATCTGTCTCTTTTTCTTTCTTCCATAGCCTTATATTTTGTTATAACCAGCCCCTTTTTAGTTTGAGTGTCTAAATGTGCGTACATGGGTTGGTGTGACGTCTGAGATTAACCATTGATGTCACACAGCCCGTCCTCACACAGCTATCAGCCACACCTCCTCATCTTTCTCCCCCTCCTGCCTCTGCTAACCCGCTCTGTACTCTGTCTCCTCTATCACTCCTGCCCTCCATACTCTGTCTCTCTCTCTGTCTCTCTCTCTGTCTCTCTGTCTCTCTGTCTCTCTCTCTCT
>CALSCE010009442.1:18279233-18370786 GCA_943593645.1 Bovichtus variegatus | reverse complement strand
ACACACACACACACACACACACACACACACACACACACACACACACAAGGGAAACAAACATCGTTTCTCACCCAGTCTGCGGCGCTCATGCTCACATTAGACGCCAACTGCTGTGTCACTCAAAGCCACAGAATACAATCTATTGAACACAATAGCAGCTTAGTGTCAGACACTGAGCAACAGTAAACTGTGTTTGCAATATTATATGTGAGGTTTTATAGCTTAATAATGAGTACTCCTGCTGAGATTATCCCACACCAAATACTGTTTATATCAACACATCATTCTACAAATGTTTTGTTTTTTATACATTATTCAGACCATTGTGTTTACTGTTTCTCACAGGGTCTGGGGTTATTTTGTAACACTTGGGTATGCAAGAGATGAAGGAAATAGAAACTATGCAGATTTGAAAGGGGACATATTATGAAAAACTTACTTTTTCAGTTCTTGTGCACATACATTTGGGTATCTGGAGTGCCTACCAACCCACAAACTGTGAAATGAGACCATCCAGTCAGTGTTTTTTGGGCTTCCTCGGTCAGAAAACATGTGATTCAACAAGCCTTTCAGTTGGCTCCTCTTAATATTTCACATGCAGGCTCATTAGAATATATCGCCCCGCATCTGAGTATCTCCGCCCACGGCTTGAGAACTACCTTTGCAGGGAGGGGGGCTTAAAGACGCTGAGATGGAGCGTTTCAGATAGACAGTATGACCAAGTGTTTTATGAACATTAAAGCATGTAAACATGGTCACCTAAAATACAAGTATGAACCTGTAAATTGAGCATAATATGTCCCCTTTAAAGTGTTGTTTTTTTTTTTTTTTTTGAGATTTTGACAAATCTTTTTGCTACCAAGGCGGGAGCATGAGAAAGAAACACCCCTCTAACAGTGCTCTCAACAGATGTAAACTGCTACCAATAGGATCTTCATCACCCTCCTCTCCATTTGTTCTGATACACTGGCCAGTTAGCAGGTCTATAAGTCAATTTGTAATATTCAATCCTATTCATAATGCAGGCAAAGCCTATATTTGACACGTGGAAGAAGAAGTAGAAGAAGACACAGGGTGTGTGTGTGTGTGTGTGTGTGTGTATGTTACTGTACATGCAGGGAGCCCTGTCTGTCAATTCTGACACATGCAGTTATAATTATCACACTGTCATTAAAATGACTCAGTGTGAGTGCCTGGCAGGCTGCTTTATTACCGAGTTTAATCTATGACCGGTTCACATCTCATTATTAATATGGTAATGGATCTCCTTGAAGAGATTAAGGGATGGAGTGGTTGGTGGTGACAGTAAAAGCTATTTTAGATTTTAGAATCAGAGAGGGCTGCTGCTGCAGATGATGAGTACTGTCGTTAAATGTGGAGTGGCTTTTTTCACAGCCGCTCTGCTCTTTTTGTTTTTTTTTTTTTTGTAAATTGTGATATGTGAAAGTGCACTTGTATTTGACTCGTTGATAAATGTAATCTGATGTAACATTTTTGGCTGTTGTTGTGAGTGCCCTTTTATGTGCTCATGTGTACAACCTGGTGTTTGTGTCTTCAGGCTAACAGCTTTATTTGCTGTCTGTAAATGCCATCAGCGCGCTGTTCCTCCCAGCACACAGCGAGGAAACCCATCCAGTAATTGGACTTTCATCGGTCAAGGCATCCACTGCTGCTGTCCCCTTTCTGTGTCTCTTTCTTCTTTTCTTTCTTTCTTTCTTTCTTTCTTTCTTTCTTTCTTTCTTTCTTTCTTTCTCTCTCGGTGGAATTCATAAGAAAGCAACAGAGCAGACACCAGACAGACGAGGCCTATTACATGACTGAATAACGTCTCGCCACATCCCATAATGCCCCTCAAACAAAGTTCTCTACAGAAGTCCTTTGCGCACGTCCAAGGACTTGCATGTCAGCAGAAACTGTGGCGATGTAAATGAATAATGCATGGTGGAGGTTTCAGGAGTCTTGTGGAGGGTTTCTTTTTTTTTCTTACTCCCCTGAGCAAATAAATCAGTCAAGTGTCATGATGTTATGTGTTTATGTGAAGCGATGCTTATGTAGTATATCCTGGAGATTAGATGCGGTAATGTTGGTTGGGATTTCTCCGTTTATATGCATAACTCATCAGGACACCTCTGCACTCTTTCTTTCGGCAGGTAGGATTAAACCGAGGAAGGTTTGATATAATCTGCTGCACATTTCCATCCAACTTTTTCCCCTGACTGTCTTTTCTTTTGTCTTTAGCAAAGCATTTCACCCATGTCAAAACTACTTAAGTCCTTGAGTCAAACCCACCCACACACACACACACACACACACACACACACACACACACACACACACACACACACACACGGGCATATAACCCCCTAAGGTGAGAGAAATCTTGCTTCTAACATATTACTGCACTTCATTAGATTTGTTCATTAAAGAAGGCTCACTAGTAATGACTTTTATGCACCATGTGACCGCCAAATAGATTACAGTATTGATAATTGCATTAGTTTTTTGATGAATATGTAAAAAGTGGAAAAGGAGAGTGGGCGTGTTTAATATCGCAGAATTAATAACGTTTTATTTTGTCTCAGCCTCAATTCCTCCACGGTGACTTGGAAAGCAAGATTTTTTTTTTTTTTTTTTTTTTTTTTTTTACTGAAGGGATTATCAGGGAATATGTCTCCACTGGATGAATAATATTCAGACACAGCAATGAAAGAAGGCAATAACGGAAGAAGATAAACAGATGAAAAGGATGTACACTCTTACATATATGCATAGATGTTTTTTTTATTACATTAAAGTGCCACAGGGTTTGATGGTGTGTGTCCCTGCAGAGTAAATCCTGATGTGATTTAGGAATCAATTCTCACTGGGCCAGACAAAGCGGATACCATCCTACTCTAGCTCCACATTTTATCCTGCCCTGTCATGACACATATGAATTTTCCCTTCACCCTCTGCCTTTTACTCCATATCGCCGTGCCTCTTTCCATCAATCTATGTCTAAACAACTTTGATAATATGTATTTTGAGTGGACGCATACCGAGAAAAATATGTCTCAATTTTTTTGTCTAGGTGATAGTGGTTACAGATGCATTCCTCAGCTGGTGTCCATGATTTCATGTAGTGACCTATTTCAATCTCCAGTTTATGGGCTCTCACACAATCTTTCTCTGAGATAGAATATTATAAATTCAAGGTTCACTTACAAGTTTTTCTATGCAAAAATGCATGCAAAATTCATTCTTATCCTTTTTCAGGGCATTAAAAAAACTGTGCACGCAGTTCATGGCCAACGCCCTAACTCCAAGACCAGCAGGGTGCCCCATTATAGACATTTTCTCATATGAACTCCAGATAATGTCTGGAGAATCAGGTCCACGCATGTAGCACACAACAGGAGATTGTTCGTGTCAGAAGCGTTCTCACTTACTGGAAATACTCCGTTGGGTTGGTTGGGTGGCGTCTGGGTAGAGCGCGCAGGGGGTTGGACATGACGCAGATTAAACTGCAGTCACGTAGGCGGCTCGTAATTTGGTTTTAGACAACCGAGGCTCCTACTGACAACGCTCCAGAATCTCATCATCTCTCCAGTTAAACATTTTTATTAGCTGTAAATTATCATTTTTCTTTCTTCTGGTGTTATATGCTGCAGGTAAAGGTCATCAACATGCCGGCTTGCTTGCCATGAATACCCCGGACCATGACCGGCTCTATTCACAGATGGGCTCAATCGGACATTAAAGGTTTTAGTTTTAGGGAGCAGGCAGGGTAAAATCTGTTGTATCTGGTCCGAATGATTCGGACATTTTGCGTTCTCACATCCAGGTCCTCGGGGGAATGTCTAGATCATTTTAGGGTTAAGGAGCATGTGTGAAAAGGACCTGGTTCTCTTTTGTACTGCAGCTTTAAACTTTATGCTTTTTCAAATGTTCTCTAGTAGTTCTTTTCTTTTAGTTTTCTAGTAGCATCCTAACACAACCTAAATAAGTCATGTTTTTCTTAATGTATATTCAAGTTCCATCAGTATCTCAACCTGCGCCTTCACCCACATGGAAGCTGTTCCTTTTTGTCTCTGCAACATTCCCCTGCACAGGGCACATGCAAATAGTAAATCTAAATAAGAAGCTATGACCTGGAGTCCAGATCATTTTTGCTTGGCAGTTGGTTTGGCAAAACACAGCCGTGAAGCCCTCTTGCTGTGTGATGGCAGGGAAAGCTGCGGCTGTGACAGACTGAGAAGGTGTTACTGCTGCTCCTCTACAATTTCTAAGTCTATCACTCAGAGGGAACAAATACAACCCATCCATCTGGCCTTTATGGCATATGATTCAATTTGACCAATCTTGAAAAATAAAGTTCAAGGATGAAGGAAGGACTTTCGTGTGATCGACATGTAAAAATCTCAAACTGCCTCCCTGTGATTCTTTATGTTCAATAAACAAAACAAGGGTGACAGGACATCAAACGTCTCATTTGGCTGTGGTTGAACTTGTTTCCAATGCAAATCAGGCGACGTCATAAGGTTTACCACAACAAGATATTGTTTCATGTAATTTCAGGCATCAAAAACAAGTGAATTTACAGCATTTAGCAGAATAATCAGATGTTCAGACTCATTACAGGACTAAATGACTTGTTAAGATGGACTTATTTTTGCAGTGTGGGTTCACTCAGCCTCTAACCCACTACCAACCCCCTTTGGTCCCTGAATACCCAGCAGTACATTAGCCAGAGAGCTACTATTACAGCTCCAGGCAGTTCCAGAGAGCAGCTATGGAGAGTCGAGTGTTACAATAAGCCCCCACAGGTTGAATGGCGGTAACTTCTCTCACCACCTCACCAGTCCATAGCCAGCTCTCTCCAGGAGCACCAAGGTCACATTAAAATGGAGGACACAGCAGCTTCCACGTGTGTGTGTGTGTGTGTGTTTGAGCATGTGTGTGTGTTTGAGCATGTGTGTGTGTGTGCCTCTGACTACAAAGGCAGAGGAGAGTCATTAGCGGGGAAACAGCAAAAAAAAAGGGGGTGAGGTAGTTCTCTCTAGCTCGCTTCCGTTTTTTTCTCTCTCACCCTAAATGTGGCTCAGAGCGAGGTCTCGCCATCCTCAAACACGAAAGGAAGTGTCTAATCCCCCTCGGTAAAAGAAATACCAATAGGACAAACTTCAGATCATTCTGCGTTGCGCGGAGTCAAGAGTGGCGTATTGATCTGCTCTGTCTGTGATGAATCCACAATTAGAGGCATGGCAGGCCGCTGGGGAGTCTGTCCTCTGTTTGATTGAGCCTGCCCTCTTTGCCTTCACAGCTACAGTATGTGGGTGAAACATTAAGCAGGACGGAGATAGCTGTAAGTGCATGTGTGCGCGTACGTGCGTGCGTGCGTACGTGCGTGTGTGTGTGTGTGACAGCTGCGGCAGGCAGGTAGGAGCTACTTCTGGCACGGCAGCGGCAAAGAAAGACAAAAGCAAGGAAGGAGAGGAAATGAAGATGGAGGCGATAGATTGTCGAGACGCTCATTGACATTACAGACAAGGAGGAGAGGGACAAGGAGACATTCCTTGTTGCTGACGTAGTGCTGCATTGATAGGCTATGTGTAACTAGTTGTAATGGGTACACCCCTTATGAATTGTGGGTGAGATGGTTGGGAGGTTCAGCCTGTAGGAATGCTCAGATGTCAGAGCTCAACAGTGCAGAGAGAGAGGATGCAGGGGGGGGGGTAGGAGGGGGGGGGGGCATCCTGCCAACTGGGTCTGCAGCTTAATTAACTCTAAAGCAGGCGAGCTGCGGGCTGCCCCGTCGCCTTGCATATCAACGACCTGAGCGCTTTCTAAGCACCTTAACAGACAAGCCCTCCTTTGTGAGCCGTAGGAGTCTATTCAGCCGGGGCCGGCGGAGCCCAAGGAGCTCGTCTCTTGTCTCTCCTCCGTGTGATGGGCACCTACTGGCTTTGCTCACACAAACATTTGAATGGAGTTGTGGTTCCAGTTTGCTAAGGCTGTAGCCGCCTGTTTTCTGTGTCAAAACCCCCGGAGAGAATCATCTTCAGGAGCAAAAGAAAACTGACATTATGACTTTATTCTTTTGGCTTATGTGTGCGTAATAAAACAATTTTGCTTCAGGTTCTTCAATTTTGGGTTAATAGATTTCTGAATGTAATCTGGACTACTTCAGATTCCAGCTGAATACGGGTGTAGGAGTAGTTCTTTGGTGATCTGTTCTTATCTTTGAGAAGGTCAAACCTGTGCCTCGTCAGACAAAGCTTTCTGTACTGAAGCGCAGCCATTCAGCACCAGCAGCAACTCAACTAGCCACTGACCTCTAGTGGCCTGGGAAAAAATTAATCACTGGTCCAAAATTAATTAAGCCTTTAATTAGGATGGAAATTAAGGCGATGGTCAAGGGGACTCTAGTTTACCATTTAAGGATAGCCATGCTACCATATCATTGAATTTACCTTGGAAATGCGTTTTCTGTCATGATTAATTTCCATGAGAAAAAGCATCACACTTGACTAAAAGTGGAGTAGGTCATTTTGTCTTTCTCCCTCTTTTCCTTTCATAAATGTGTTTGCATTGCAGGTGCAGGTGATGAGAGATTATGTGATGCACTGCACACACACACACACACACACACACACACACACACACACATAATCACTTAAAAACACACACCTCTCATAGAGCAGCGCCACAGAGGTCAGGCCTGATATATTCTGCTGAGAGCTCACCATGATCTGTGATGAGAGCAAGTGGGATTATTAAATTTGGACCTGCTGGCTCCTTCAGGCTGGTTGGCTGGCTGACCTTGAGTTGCTGGCTGGCGGCTCGCATGATGACGGACTGGGTTTGTGGTGGTTGGCCAGTCAGCAGACTTATTGACTATGTGCATGTCTGCAGGGAGGTCTGGCTGGCACGCTGGCTGCCTGTTTTGTTACTTTTTCACTGACTGACTTATTGTTAAGCTTCTGGTTTGTTGCTAGTTGACTGACTGATGAGCTTGCGAGTGTAAATGGCTTCCTGCTAGATATTTCAAGAGGCCATCAGCTTCCTTGCAGCACTACTGTTACACAGCCAACACTTCACACTCATCTGTTATCGCCAACGCACCTTTATCGCCGTGCAGAGCGCTGCACATGTCGAGTGTGCAGATGGACGAGCCAACCTTCTGTTTAATTGTATCTGATTTTATCAAACATATCTCACTTAGAAGCCTCTGGGCTCAGTGGATCATTTACACTGAATAGTATCTGGATTCTGATGCTGAAATTTTAATCATTTTAAACATTGATTGATCCTCTTTTAACCTAAAATGTGCATTGTATGTGCATCTTTTCCTATCAAACTAAACACAAGGAAAATGATTAGCTAAATTAATTGACGCATTAATTAGAGACATGTGACACGAGAGATTAAACTGATTTAGTATAAATGAATGAATAAATTGTTAGTTTTTTTATAGCTAAAGCGGAAAACTCCTCTGAGATCAAAATCATTCATCACCATCAGGGCAGTGTTTTATTTGAACTCTTTTAATTAACATAAATTATTTATTTATTTTTTTTACTATTTTTTATGGCTGTGATGAACAGGTAGGATGGAGGACAATAAAATGACACTTTCATTTGATTTAGTTCCACTAAAGGTTATACACGTATCACAGACTCTGCAGATTTATACAAGGTTGTTCTTTTTTTCCACCCCATTGCACAATGATAGACACACTCACATGGCTCCCTCTTGATATAAGACGTCATTATCACTGGTACCATCTTATTTTTAAACGCATTGACTTTAAGTATCCTTATGTCTAAAAACTATTTTTTGTTCCTTATACATTAACTTACTCATTAAGACGCTCTGATCAGATCCTCTTTTATGTTTTGGGCTCCCTCCGATTGGAATAGGGCACCTAAATATCCGTTCTCTGTCATCTTTTCCTTTATAGTAAAAATGTTTTGTTTTCTCCAATGTTTTCAGTAATGCCATCACTGTTCCTTTTGATTATTGTTCCATTGATATAACATTGTGTCTTGCACTGTTCTGTTCTCCATTGCTTGTTTAGGACCCCCTTGAAAACAAGATATTACATCTTAAGGGTTTTATCCTGATATAATACATTTCTAGGATTTGACTCAGTTAGAGGGAAGAATGAAAAATACGTATTTGAGAAAATACCCTATCCTCACATTTTTATCTTGGAAAAGCGCAAGAGTCATAAGTAGAGATGCTAGCATAAACATAACCTCACACATAGCTGGATTAACTTGCTATGGGCTCCCTGGAGTGAAAGTGAGCTTCTAGGCCATTACTATCTTCCAGCTCCTTCTCCTCTCTGCTCAAGATGTGCAGTACTCATATGTACAGGGAAGTCTGCTGCTGTGTGGTTGTTTGAATTAACACAGAATGATAGTAAAAAGTAAATGAAGTAATATGTAAAAGTATCATGTCTATTGATATTGTGCTTCAGTTGTGCATACTCCCAAACAAAATTAGAAGAAATCATACTACCAGGAAACCACAACAAACAATAATGCATAAATGCATAAATCTGTCATGGGCATATCTGTGAACAAAACAAATAAGCAAACATACTCCCCTTCATTTCTGGCTGTCTCTTCTGTGGTTTCAGGTTTGGTCAGGGATCATAGTTGAGTTTTAGTGCTGCCTGCTTCTATTATTATGCTGTCAGCTGCCTGTTTTATGCAGCTCTCATAGACACAAATAAAAGAACCTGGACCAACAAAGACATTTAATGCTGATCATTTCAGCTGCCGCCTTGTTTCGTGCTTCATATTTTACATTAAGACAATAGGCATGTGCCTAATGATGAATCTGTCTCTAACAGGACGTTATTTAATTCTTTGAAAACATTCTGACTCACACATCCCATTCGCAGGTTTCTGTTTGATCTTGTGCTTTTATCTTGTTTTCTTTTTCAGGCTCATGCAGTTGTAGCTCATTATTTTTAGGTTTTTTTTCTCAACTCTATCAGCGATCTCATAAAGACACATGTCAGAGCGTGTGTGCATAAGCAAATGAGATCTCTATACAATATCAATCTGTCAACATGCTACCAAACACAACATTGTCTGCGTGGACATGAATATATGCAAGGTGAGTAACTGTTGTATGTTGTCAGCATTTAGATTATTTCACTAAACACTTTCAGCAGAAGAAATAGCGAGGCTCTTATTCCACAAACATGTCAGATGAGTTTCTCCTAACCTCACAAAGAATATGTGACTATATTGCGTGCACACAGTCTTCTGTTTGCTCTCAGAATACTTGTCAGGTAGCAGGAGGTATCACGAGCAGCACCCCACCATGACAGCCTCCCAGTGGGGACACCGGTATTAAAGTGCCACACTCTCCGATGCCTGGCCTGATCAGCCTGGGTTGATAAGACGGGGGTGCTTATGAAAGGCAGATTTCTTTCTTAAGAACACATCAAAGCGACCGGGCCCGCTCACTTCCCTCCTTCCACACTCAGCCGAGGCTGAAGAAAGAAAACAAGGAAGACAGCAAGGTTGGGAGGAATAGGCGCATCAAATTGGGTTTGCCATGGCTGGATTTGATGCCAAGACCGGACAAACTAAGTCAGAATTCAGGGATATATGCCAAAAGAAATTACTACAGCTTTCAGTGAGCGTAATCCGCCACTTGAGTGTGTATTTCCTTTTCTTCTCACAGCGAGGGAAGCTCACGGTATCTTTATTGGACTTCTGCTGTGTACAGTATCTGCTGTCAAAGCGTGAAGCGATCACTGATTTTGTTTAACAACTCCTTCAAAACAAGTTGAGGTTTCTCTCTGAAGGATTCATAAGTGCTGAGGTGGAATTTGCTTTGATTCAAGCACTATCTGCCTCAACTATTACAATTCCTCAATCAGGGAGCTACTCAATACGAGAATCTAGCCAGTCTGGGACAAAGCAAACTGTCCTTGAGGTTTGTCCCTGCAATTACAATACATACCATTGCCATTAGCTTTTGCAAGATAAGCAAAAAAGGTGGTGGCGGCATACAATGTTAATGACCTTATATGGCATTTAATAAAAGCCCAATTGAAACTAATAGCTCATTACAGACTTACCGGTTCGAAAGCTGCTGACTCGCATTTACACATTAAACTCAAGGCAACTGTGTGTGCGTCAGTCATGTTTTCTGTGTCCATAGAAGCCGAAAGAATAACCTGTAACTGTAATATGAACGTGATGCTCTGAGGACTGTCAGTTCTTTGCAGAAGTGGAGATTTTGATTTATAATTTGTGTGTGTGGCCCACAAGCAGTTTGAGGGCAGCGTCTGCAGGGGTCCTGTGGATGAGCGTGGTTGTCTAAATCAGTACTGACAGCCTCGCTGCTCTTCTGTAAGTGTGGATACAAACCGTGCACAGACAGCCGAGGATCGTCTTAGCCTGTGAAGGATTCTTCGATGTTGTATCCTTTTCTGAACATCTCCTCCAAACATTTTTCAAAATCTCTGGAGTAGTCACACCTCGGCTATAAAAATTCCGCTTTTTAACACCATCATGCTCAGTAAATTGTTTCCACAGTTTGCCTAGAATTTTTTTTTATCCAATTATCACTTCAGCGATAATAAGTGTGTAAATTACATTTCATTTATATATTCTTACACTCAACTTTTCATGCGAGATTGATTATCCTTTAAAAGACTGTATTGTGTCTTTTAACCTCCACATAATGGCATAGTGTTAACTTTATTTGGAACAACCGTGACAATATCTCAGATATGTAACTTTATTCTATTATTTATTGCCAGATTACATTCATTCGAGGAATTTTCAGCCTCATGGGCTCACTTGTGCGTGCGTTATTTTGACAACTTTCTTTGGCTCCTATCTCCCAGGAATCCATTCCTCATGTTCGAGCTGAGAGGGTGTTGTTATCAGACCGCTTGTATCGGCTTCCGGGCCAACATCCCTGAAGTTCTCTCGTTGCCACGTTTAATGGTTGCCTCTGGTTCATGGACCGTGGCTGCGTCTGATGCCCTGGTCCTGCTTAACGCCCATTGCTACTACTAAAGATCCATCTTTTCCATATACAGTATGTTCACATTATCATTTTTGTCATATGGATTGTCTATGTTGTCATTTTATTATGCTGTTTATTCCGTACACATGGCATCTATTGCACGTCTGTCCATCCTTGAAGAGGGATCGCTATCCCTGAGGTTTCTTCAATTTTCCCCCTGTTAATTGTTTTTTTTTTGGGGGGGGGGGGGGGTTTTCCCTTGTACACTGCAAGGGTCTAAGTACAGTTTGTAAAGCCCCCTGAGGCACATTTTTTATTTGTGATATTGGGCTGCATAAATAACCTTTGATTGATTGACTCAATGAAGCACAGTGTTAGCTCATGACAACACTTTTTCTTTTTTTCTGTCGCAACCCACCACACGAACCTCTTCCTGATGTGGTATTTCGTGTTGTTGATCGAACTATGATTTTAATGTTCATGTATGTGTTTATGAAGAGGGATTAGCTCTCTCAGCAGCTCCCTCAAACAGCAGAGCCATTTCCGCCACATCTGACTGTGCAACCATTTGCTATAAAAGGTCAATTCCTTGACATAAGTGTGTCTGACTGAACTACTTCTTGTGATTCATTTATGCTTGCCCTGCAGGTTTCTTGGTATGAGAACATAGATAATGCACATGTGCATGCGTATGTTTCTGTAAGTTCCCGCAGGTCATCGGGGAATGAGATTTGGCTTTATCAGATCAGATACTGGTTTGTTATTCACCAATAAGGTGATGAAGGTTAACACATATTTCTTTATGTCCTGCCATAAAGAGTCGCCTGCCTTCAGATCATTTCAGATTCTTGTCTTCCACGAAAAAGTTCGGTCAAGGTCAAAATGCCATTTCAGGAACTTTTCAGCATGACCAGAAACAGTGAAGGATTGAAATGGCTTGGTCATAAAATTGTCAGAGTTACAGAAATTGAATATCAGCACAAAATGTCTGCTCTCAGCAATTTCAACATAAAAAGATTTATTCCAAGGCACCACATAGGTCAAACCAGTGTGGGTTTCTAATGTACTCAGATGCCACTTTTTATATTTCAGGTACTATTCTGTCTGGAGACCAATGGTGTTGAGGAGTTTGAGGAGTTCAGTAGTTTTTCTATCAGATTAAACACACACAGAAAAGACAACGACATGTGGAGTACAATGCTTTTGAAATAAACAGTAGCCTTGAATAAGCAAGACGAAGATTCTACTGCCAAGCTAGCAGCTCTGTGAAGCTGTATTCAGGCACAATGGTGTAACACTAAAATGAAAATGTAAGTGTTTAAATGGCATGGTATCACCGCAAAACCTCTTAGTTTCTGTCTTGCAATTTCGGGGTAGACATTCAGTAATAGTCTTTAAATGATCCATGAAGAAATAGCTCATTTAACAGGATCATAAACTGCACAAAACCGTCTGATTCAAAAGTTACAAAAAAATGTTTCTCTCCGAAATGATTTCTATTCAAAAGCTCTAAAGCAAACAAGTAACACTTCCTCGTTTTACATATAATCGCAAATTAAACCCTTTCCAACTTTTTCTATCAAAGCCAGGAGGGTTCGGCCTTGTGTGTGTATGAGTGTGTGTGTGCGTGTGTGTCTGTGTGTCCCTGTATTGTGAAAGAACGATGTGTGTTTTCTGTACACGTTTACGCTCTGTGATTTCAGAACAGTCTTTGGGGCTTTGGTGTCCTCATCCTCAGATCCCACAGCTGAACCTAATACAGGGGAGCGGTGTACGGAGGCAAGAGGGCAGGGAACAGAGCGTGAAGGAGCAAAAGCAGGGCGGTGCAGGCAGGGTGGAGGCGTGCGGGACGGAATAAGAGGAGAGTTTGAATCAATAGAGGGGAACTGAAAAGACTGGAGAATAAAATTATCATTATTTGTATTATTATCATGGAGAGCAGAGACAGGGACAGTCACAAATGAATATGAAAATGCAAGGGGAGATCTAAGCTGAGCAGAGGAGAGGTCAGGATAAATCTGTATATAGCAGTATCCCAGGATGCCACGGTCACAGCCGATGATAGGCTGAGACACGCATCAGACAGAGTTCAGAGGTCACAAGGCCACCCTGGCTTTCATCATCCTGTATATTGGCTCTGGGCTGTACAGTGTCTGTGAAATGTCAAAGGGGGATGGAGCCGGCTGGAGGAAAAATCAATGCACTTTTGAAACACTGCTTGGCTCCTGTGCTTTGTTTTCAGCGCGCACACACACACACACACACACACACACACACACACGAAAGCATGACGCAGACCTGTTTTGACATTTTACCTGAAAGAAATCGGTCTGACCGTCTCCAGACGGTATTGTGGGAGGCATCTTTAATTTGCTTTATCACTTTCCTGTAAATGAAAGGCTCCGGGAGATGGGAGATGCAGGGGGGAATCTTCTTGAACAGTGCAGACAATGTGGGCCACTCTTTCAATGTGTGCGGAGTGGACATCAAAACAGAGCCTGTGTAATTACTAAAAACTTTTTTAAATCCCCACTGACTGTTGTCTACACAGGCACTCTGAGCTGAATAACATTGATTTAGTTAAGTCAAGTGAGTGGATTCACTGCGCTGTAGAAATAATATGTGCATTGTTCGCGCTTTACTTCTGCAGCTGTCAAAGTCAAGTTGAGCTCCGCGGCCAGAGAATGCAGCTGACAGACAGCTTTATTTGATATTGTGCTGTTAATAGCCTCTCCTGTGTATTCATTCGGTGTTTCTGAGAGAAGTTATTACAGAACCTCTTGTGGTTATGAGTCATACATGGTCGCACAGTTAGCAAGAATGCAGACGTACAGTTATAAGTCAAGCGTAATCTTTTGGACTTCATAGGGGTCAATGGTTAACTCCTAAAATGAGAATTATTTACAAAAGCCTCATAGCTAGGCATTGCTCAAGACCACTTTTTCATGTCCAATACCAATACAGCAACCTTCAGTATCTGCCAATACAGATTCAAATTTGATACCGTCTATTTCCCTCTCTTAAACAACTAAGCTGTTAATAATACATTTTTATGGATGCACTTTGCTTTGCCTAGTCGTCTAAAAAACACCATGCTCAAACTGAGAAACAAATATTCTACTTCCCTAAAGGAAGAAATACACAGTCCGTTATGCAATAGTTCTACTGTGGCTTCTTGTTATTTAAACTTTTTCAGACACAGATGGTGAGTATCGGATCGGTGCATGCATTCTCATAAGCAATAAATAACACAGGCCATTAAATAGAATGGGACAAAACCAAAACTGTGACGCACACATGTTGATTGGATTGCCATAATAACAGACAAGACGGATTTACAAGCAAGCACGATAGCTCATTTTGGACCAGGGCCATTGCTATGTTGATTAACAGTGAGATAGACCAAGCAGTTCAAGTGCGAGCTTCACTTAAACAGTGGACGGGACGCTGGCGTTCCACAGCACAAATACGTAACTGGGAAATTCCCAAAAAAAAAATCACAACCAGGAAACTTGCGTGCATGTAATGCGTTGCAATATTTTGTGGATCCATACTGAAGCCAACTCTCTCCAGAAAACGCTAGCAGCTGCTGAAGCCTATCAGTTTAGTTTGTATTCCTCCAGAGTTCTGCTCTCCTCTTGTATTTCTGTCTCCGAGGCCCAGGGATGGAGGGATTGAGGATTTAGCGATGATCAAACTCACTGGACTGGACAGGAATAACACAACAGGACGGGCTCTCTGACTCCTCCATCTATTGTCGAGATGATTTGACCGTCTGGGGTGCTGGGGCTGTGGAATGAAATAATGACCCGGTGAATTGCCGATGGAGGATGGGGATCACAGAGGGGGCCGCAGAGGTGTGATGGGTAGATGGAGGTGTCGACAGGATAGCCATTTTTCTATTCCTCGGGCATCTGATTCCCTCAAGTAATGTTGACGCAATTAGGAAGAGGAAGCCCGTCCCGGAGCAGCCTCGTCCCAACCTCCATGGATGAAAGAGATGAGAGTGACTTCTGCCTTCCTCCGCCAGCATTGTTCCTTTTTCTTTATATCTAACCTTCCCCTTTTCTCCACCTTTCTAACCTGACATCCACTTTTGTTCTTTCTTCTTACGCTCACTCAAGCCTTTTATTTCCCCCTGCTTTCTCTCTGCCTGAATCCTCTGTATTCATTTCTTCCATCTGCTGCGGCTTTGACACCCATAAATATTCATCCATCCAGTATTTATCTTAATAATGTGATTCTTATATGCACGTCCACGTTCACATGCTCGTCATATGCTCATCTTTCATGTCCATTTACATCCACGGCAGCTGTTTCTCTTCACCGTTCGTGGTTTGATTATATCCCACTTGATGTATTGCGTCCTGATTCTGAATTCAAAATTTCAGCTGTGTGGAGGTCGCCGACCCACAAGTCTCTGTCACTCTGGGTTTTTGGGATCTGCATTGCTGCTGCAAGACTGCAAGAAAAGTGGAACAATCTTGCAAACATATTCCCAGTGGGACTTGTGTTTGTGACAATCACATTCTCTTGTTACATGTTGGAGCAAAAACCAGAGCATACTAGATTCTTGACGCAAATCCACAAAACAGTCAGTGGGCCGTGCAGTAGATTTACAGGTTGTAAATGTGCTAAAAGAAGTGATACATCGGCACTTCTTCACTCGTCATTTAGTTAACGCTTTTTAAATTCCAGCCCAGGTGGATCAAAAATCACTTAATTTCTTTTTCCACTCTGCTGTGTCTCACCTTCTCTCCTCATTGCCAGTGTATCACTCTCGCTCTCTGTCTCCTTGACCGCGGCATGTGTTGTGACACCATTGACAGAGTGCTATTTGACGAGGCGCTTTTTCAGCCTGGAACATAACGGTGAGGGCTTTCTGTGCCTTTGCGGCACTCCTTGTCTTCCCTACTCTTTTTTTTCTCTTTCTCTGCCCTTCTGCGATAGAGAGATAAGTGGCGGTGACACCGCAACACACACCTTTGTGGTTCCTTTCAACTGCTCTTTCATTTTGAAGGTACAATTCCCTGCATCTGTTCACTTCATATTTATGCAGCGGGGGGCTCATGTTAATGTAATGTAGCATAGAGCAATATTCATAGAGCGAAGTTGCTTTCATGACCAGTTCACTGCACAAATGTGTGGCGCATATTGATTTTAATACTGATGATAACACTGGAACATTAATGTAATGAAAAAGCCTTTTAGCCTTGAAGAATTCTTTTTTGGCCTCTATTGTTTCCAGACAGGATTATTTAGCTGTAAGATATAAAAAGAGGCCAACCACAGTGCTTGGGTGAGCTGAGCTGGAGTCTATAATTACCCAAGAGATGCAGGGGGAGAGGGGAGAGAGTTGGTCAATTAGAAGGGATGTTAATTGTAATTACCATTCTGGTGGGATGTCGCCATAGCAACCTTAGCCACCGTTGGCCTCGGCCTGACCATGGAGACTGTGTGTGTGTGTGTGCGTGTGTGTGTGCGTGTGTGTGTGTGTGTGCGTGTGTGTGAAAAAGTAGGAAACTCCGGTGTCCACCACACAACATCTCTCGTTTACTCCTCTACCTCCTCCGTCATGTCTTCTCTATCGCTCTCGGCCTGTCACCGCTTGTTTTTTTTCATCTTCTCTCCTGGACATCCTTCTTCTCTTTTACTCATGTAGCCCCCTTAACTTCTTCCTCCCATCCATTTCTTGATTTTAATTCCCATAGTCACTCCCTCATCCCTGCTGACCCGATGTTTTGCTTTCTGCTCTGCTGCTTCCTCCTCTCATGTCTCAGTCGTTAATCATACGCAAGTAGTTCATGGACAGAGTGTACTTACTTGGTTTCTGTTCGCAGCATATCAACCAAAGACTCTTCTAGTTTCCACATTCAGCACAAAGATGCGTGTGTGTGTGTGTGTGTGTGTGTGTGTGTGCGTGTGTGCGTGTGTGTTTTAGCTCCTGTGGAGGAAAGCTTTGGTTGAAAACTGTACCTGTGATTCATGCCATGCAAAAATAGCTCATAAAGGAAACAAGGCATGCTCGGAGCTCAGCACAACACCAGGACTGTGGTCAATTCAATAAGACTTTAATCACTATTTACTGATGTTCGTTTGCATTAGAGATATTGTATTTCTTGTTTTGCATAAATATGTTTTTCTGGGGCTAATGTTGGCGGTCGGTGGTGAGTGTATGCGTGCTGCTGTGTTGTAAGCAGGATTGTGTTTTCTTTGTTCACTTCACGGATTAATGAGACCACCAATTACACCTCGGCCTATGACATCAGACTCTGAGCCCGGGTCGACACACACACACACACACACACACACACACACACACACACACACACAGAGTCATGTCTGCGTCTATCTTTCTCTCCCATGCACGCACATGAAACACTGATCCAAGTTTTAACATGGGAGACTGATTTCAGTGGCAATGATCTGGTGTATTTATAAAAATCATCTTAAATGGACCTCACAAACCCTGCCAAACAAACATATTTGACTCACAAATGTTATCTCGTTGCCCAGCACAGTTCCTGTTTACTGCTTCATGCTTGCTTGCTGTGTTTGCAGTGCAACATGGAGCAGCCAGTGGTTAGGACTGTGTGCAGCTCTAGAGTACACAAGATAGTCTGGTCCTTGAGGTTTCCAGTGACACACATTTGCGACTGCTGCCATGTGGCTGTAACTAAATATTATGAGCGTATTTGCATTATTCAACAATAAGACACAAGGGTTCAAAGTCTACAGTGATTTTCAGATATCTAACAAGGCAAATTGAACGCAAATCTTTGAATTGCTTTGTTGTCACCGTTGTGACACGCAGTCAAATGAAATGGAAGACTACAATTATGTTTAATAGTACACCCCACAATGCTCTAAAATGTAATATCACACAATATAAAGATCAAAGATGAGAGGCTACGTTAAGAATTTTAAATTAGAACCTATTTCTCGACCCACATTCATTGCTATAGTAGAGCAAATGGATAAATTAAGATGACCCCCTTGGTTTACTGAATAATACGACAGGGAGATGTAAGTATTCCTTACAGACCTAAATGAGGGCCCACTGTAATATATAATAATGTGTGTGAATGCAGGCCAGCTAACATACAGCTACCAGGGCAGCTATTAGAGGAAGGGCAGCGACCTAATACAGGGTACTAATATTTGCTTATTTTATCCCTCATGCCACAAGTGACTGGTGAGTTAATCATGCATGTTAAGTTTGGAAAGTGATTAATAAAACACACAGGAGCAGAAAAGAGCTGTTAGATGAAGGCCAGCAAGCAGTAGCTGGAAGGTGAAATTTAACTGCCATAATAATAAATAACAGAAAATGGGCAGTTAAGGAGCAGTTTTGCAATCAACACCCTTATACTCCACTACCGACTCGCTCGTTACTGCTGAAGAGAATTTTGAGAAATCATTTTTGGGCACACAACATTGCAGAGGGATCAGCGGTCAGTGTCTCGTTTCTTGACGCCAGAGAGAAGAAACTCCTTGTGTGGCAGCAGTGTTAATCCTAAATGAATTTCATTAATATTCTTTAGAGGAGAGATTTTCAAGGATCACTTTGAAATGCTGGGGAAACCAAGTTGTAGGAGGAGAGTTGGATAAGACTAGGAAAAGAGCAGAGGAAGGGCTATGGCAAGGTCTGACCTCAAGATATTGAAGCTTGTTCCTGGAGAGGCAAGACCGAGGTTGGATGCAAGCAGCACTGGACAGGCACAGAAAGAAAAGAGTGGCTGTGTAGGGATCCGAATAAAACATGTCATCAATACATCTCTGGGAAGATTCAAATAGCCAGAAAAATCTACTAAATCTAAATGAGGTCAATGACTTTTAGCAGCCACAATATACTGAATACATAAAATAAAAATATGACATGTTTAATTTAACTGGCTTATTCATACTCATTTTGTGGACGTAACAGATGCATGCATTAGAGAGTGACACTGAGGTCAAGAGCTGCAACAAGCCATACCAGATCATTCACACTTGTAAAAATACCACAAAAGAAGAGTGAATCCTTCACAAAGCGAGTTTTCCTCACACCAAAAGGATCGTCCTCACACTGCTGTTTGACTGCAGTGACACCTGTCAGCGTCTTGGTTAATGAAAGGATTTATCTTAAACCTGTACAAAAAAAAAAGCAACATGGCTTCATAAGAAAGTCATTGGTCTAAGAAAAACAGGCCACACCAATGTTCATTCACATTTTCATCTATTTTCGTTTGTCCTTTTGTTTTCTGTTTTAGGATTAGGTCTAGGTTTCAGACTCTTTGTCTTTATTTGCCAGTTGGCTGTAACAATGATTGTCCATGCCAGCCTTGCTGGACACAGTGCTTTTCTCCCTAAACCGAGTCTCCCAGGCAACACTGCCCCCAACGACCTCTACCATACTGTTAAGGTTGGGGTCATAGTGGGATTACGGTGTATGAATATAAATAGGATATATAAAATATAAATATTCGGAGAGGAAGGTCTGCTTCAGAAACAGCATTTATAACAAGGTGGAGCTGCATAGATTTTGATGAAACAACTTCAAACTTGAATTAATGTACCTTACATGTGTAACCTGCAATAAATTTAAATATATAATATTTTACTTTGACGTTTACACTGCTATATGGTTCTTTAAACTTATAGCCATTATGCATACTAATACTAATTTATTTTAATTCCAGCCAACGTCATCCCATAAAACAGAGATTTTATTCCATAATGCATTATGAAAGTCATGTAATCAGAATCTCTATCACAAAGACTCCAACTCAGCATCTCCAGTAAAGAACTGAACATGCATGGACTCTAAAGAGGCAACAGAGAACTGCTCTGCTCTTTGAGGCACTGCTGGGATTTGAACCCAGGATCTCCTGTTTACTAGACAGGCACTTTAACCAACTAAGCCACAGCACCAACACGCACATCTTCATCTCTAATATGAAACTCCAAACTAGTCAAAAAAGACATTCCTGAACAGTGATGATGAAGATGTTAAAGACTGAAACATTTTGAAGATTGTTGTTGCTTTGGTTATATTTAGCCATGTTTTAGTTTTGGATTGACAAAAGGCAACTCAAGTCGTTGCTTAGTTTGAAAAATAATGGCAGCATATTTTAAATAAATTGGCAGTATAGAAGTAGTCTCAGACATAAATCAGATGCTTGAAGCGTCTTGTACAGTGAACAGTAATGGGATTGAGACATTGCTGAGATTGGAAATCAGAAACTCCTGTTTTCAAGACAGACAATTTAACTCGCTAAGCCACAGCACCACCTGTCGTTGTTGCTCCCTGTTGCAATAAAACAGCAAGCTAGTAAACAATGATGTAAATACCGGATTTAAACTAATTCGAAACTTGGCTTTGTGAATGTTTTTTGAGGGAGGAAATGGATCCAACCCGTTTGGTAAACCTCAAGGCTCCAGGCAATGAGCTTCGGTGAGAAACGACAATGTAAACTGCAAGAATGTAAGCGGCCAGCTGGGTAAATGATCCAACATGGCAGATTAAATGTAAATCAGAGTGTAAATTTAGAAGCATGGAGGAACATCCAGCAGAACTGCTGTAGATGAACAGGACAGCATATTGGATTGGATTTATTTTAGGAATCATGCAATAGATTGGGACCTCGCCCAAACAACGCTCACCACTGACAAAACAAGTCTGTCGGAGAGGATCTGAGTGGCATAGGATTGTGTTTAATTGACAGAGATAGATAGGACGCTGCTTTAGCAAATGAAAGAGTCACTAAAGGCTTAGAGAGAGAGAGAGGATTTTGACACCAAATGAGCTTTACTCAGGGAAAAGATACTGGAAAAAAAGTAACTATGGTGACTAAAATAACAGCAACATATAACTCTTGACCTTTAGAGATTGGTTCCCTGAACTTAAGCACACGCTTTAGTGGCTGCTGCAGGCTGAATAAAATCTTTGTATCGAGTGCTCTGGGCTACCTACATTTTTGTGAAGATGACTATCTATTTATTACAATTTAATCAGTATGTGTGATTCTATTTGGCTGTGAATATTTCATGTTTATGTCCATATTAATGTGCATGTGTTCAGTGTTTTCGTCTTTGTATTTTCAAATCTTGACAAAGATTATATTTTTTGTTTGTATTGATTGTAAAAAGCTGGACTTTCTTCTGTCATTCGTGTCATTGGACTCTGCTAGAATATAATTACTGTGTATCTGTGTATATCAATATATCTTTATGTGTGTGCACTACTGTCCACCGGCGTTTGACTGACCAGCGGCCTCTTCTAGTCCGTGAAGGTCTGCTGCCAGCGTCACGCCATATAGATTTTCATTTGGGACTCTCAGCGCTGCAGAGGAGGAGGACACTGCTCCTGTCACGTCCAATCAGCTCGCCTGTTCTTCTTCATCTAACCCCCCTTTCTGTCTTCCTCAAGCCCCTGACCTGGCATCCACCCTCCGCCCAGCTGCACTCAGACTCCTACATCTCGGCTTTGAGTCAGATCCTACTTAATGTCAAGGTATAGTTTCAGATCACAGCGATGAAAGTCATCCTGTCGAGGACATGACTGTGGCCTGTACACGGTATCCTATCTTACCCACTAATGTAAAGATCTCATCTTTCATTTGATCCAGCATTTATTGATTGCCGGGCAGTGCGGTGTGCCAAAGCGAAGAAGAAGAAGAAGAGGAGATAGTGAGAGACGGTGAGGGGAGAAAGAGCTGAGGTGTGTGAATGTCCACCAGTTTCTGTCTTCATTTCAAAACCTACAAATAGGCAAAACCACATACACACACATATGCAAACTCTCTCTGTCTCTTCTTCTCTCCCTTCGTTATCTTTTTGCCTCTCTTTTGCTCTCGACCTATACATACACCTCTCTCCACCAGCCCAGCATCTCCAGGCAGAGGAAGCAACATAGCATGTCTCTGTCATTTTCTTGGCCTCTGGTCCCCGAGCCATCTGAGGAGGGATCGATACCAAATGTTAATGTCTGCTGCTTCCCAATCACAGCTCCACTGGTGGGAGATGAAGCAGAGTAACAGACTGTGAAGCTTCCCTTCTTTGCCTCCTTTCCTCTGTCTTATTTGGACTCTTATTTTCACTCCTCGCCTTTCTCCGCAACCAGACTGACACCTAGTGTGTGTGTGTGTTTGTGTGTGTGTGTGTGTGTGTGTGTGTGTGTGCATACAGCAGCTGTCCTTTTGTGGCGCCAGGAAATGTTCATATGTTTTAGTGTCCTTTGAAAAGCAGCCAAAACCCTACGCTGGCAATACGTTGCCTTTGATGTTGTGTTCACGTTTCATATTCATATTTTCCATCTCATGTCAGTTTTGATGTTCCTGCGGAGATGCTGCACTTGATGTCTGACTCTCTCTTTCCATTTTCATTACATTGCACTTACCACGCTTGCATGAGAGCTGCGCGTTAATGAATAAATGAATTAATTAGATCTTGTTTGATCCACCATCATCATCAGGCGTCTCTCCCCCTTGGTAATGACCTCAATAATGGTGTTGACTTTAATGGGATTTTAATTGATTTAGCAGCTTTAGTTTTCTGGCGTGCGTGTTTCCTGCGCTCGTCAGACAGAGGTGAGCAGAGCAGCTGATCCTTAACCGGCCAGAACAATTTCTGTCGTGTCCTCGAGTCTTTTTCCAACATGGTTCTAAAATGTAAAACATCAAATCAAATCAAATCAAACCAACCTTTTTTTATACAACCCCAATCAGGCAAAATTTGATTGACTCCATAAATGATAGGATGAAAATACATTTCATAAGGTTTTATTTGAAACTGCTTAAACAACTGATGCCCTCAGGTCCTCAGGCAGGCTGCTCCAGAGGTGCAGACCAAAGACACTAAACCTGCCTCTCCGTAGTGATACAGTAATGGAGGGATAAGCAGACATGTGTTCAGGCAGCAATCCACTTTGAAAACCAAGAGAAGGATCACAAAGGCTGTTATCAAAGTAAAACAACGTGCATTTGTTATTTATTGTTCACTTGCGATTTCTATGTTACTGTGAGAAGAAATAGATCATTTAAGAGACATGCAACAGGAGCGCAGTCCGAAAGAAACACAACATACAATCCTTGAATGTATCCTAGAAGAGTAACATATCTGTGCAGGGCTGAGTTACAGTATCATAGCTAGATCAAGTACTGTACGTATGTATTGTCCCCATTTTTGTACAATCCAACAGCTGAAAATAAGAAAGAAGAAATTAAAACATTTCTCTTGAGGAGTAGGCTATGAAAGAGGTTAGTGCAAACAGGAAATATATTAAAATTTAAATGAATTTGCCTTCTTTTATCCACATACTGAGCCAACAACTTTTTTCAGTAAATTAAGGGATTTGAAAATGTAAAACGTCTCGGTGGTGGACCTACATCAGTTCCTTCATCCAGTTAGAGTTGAAGCCTTTGGCGAAACAGCAAATTACTACGTCTTGCCACCATAAAAATGCACGAGCAACACTCAAATGCAATGTTGAGAAACTATCTGGCAAGATAGGTCAAAGAAACATCCAATAGTTCAAATATCATTTGACCGTTAAAACCTTTATTGCTATATCTTGAATTGTGGGAATTGCTGTTTCTGTATCACCAAAAGAAGCTGTTAGCATGGCTAAGCAACCAGCTTCACCTGGAATAGAAAACTCATTACACTCGCACTCTTTCCTTTATAATTGCCTGTGACAGTTTTGTGGTTGTTGTCCATGTGTCATTAGTCCAGGCGCCTCCGCTGATAAGCTTCTCAGAGCAGATAGCTAGCAATGTTCCAGCGCCTGTCATAAATAAAGCACATTACCACTGCAGCTGCACTGTAATAACCCCCTCTCTGCTGTGCTCCCCTGCTCTCATCACCCTGCTGACCATGGAGGTGAAGTGGGTTACAGTGTGTGTGTGTGTGTGTGCGCGTGTGTGTGTGTGTGTGTGTGAGTGTGTTTTCCCATCTTAGAATTCAATTTGTGCAAGTAGGAAGTAAAAAATGGAACATCATTCTATTTCTTGGTTGTTATCAACTAGAATTCTCATTTTCATCAGTCTCTCGTTTTCCTTTAATTTGATGTTCAGATGATAAGCTAAATGGTCATTGAATATCGTATTTGCCTCTTGAAGTACCAGAATATTTATATTTAGATATGGTCTGTATGCGTTGAAAAATTACAATAGAAAATTGAGCAGCAACTAAAAAAGACACGGTAAAGTATTCGCTATGAAAACTATCAAGAGTGTGTTGTCAGCAGTGTTCAACATCAATGTGCTGGGTTATAATGTGTTTTAGCCTCAGACACTTGAGATGCCGTCACAGATGAGATAGAATGTTTAAAGCGATTTCCAGACACAAAATCTATCTGAAGTTAGATAATGTTGATGCACAACCTGCACTCCTTGTGTGTCGCTGTATTTTATTGGAAAATCAAAATACTTCCAAACAGGAGAATTAAATAAACATCATTTTCATTGAGTT
The DNA here is from genome assembly GCA_943593645.1 of Bovichtus variegatus. NCBI lineage: Eukaryota > Metazoa > Chordata > Actinopteri > Perciformes > Bovichtidae > Bovichtus > Bovichtus variegatus. Next base: position 18,346,348 of record CALSCE010009442.1, on the reverse strand, counting down.
GGTGGCTTCCTACTCAGGCTAAATGTTATGTTTAATAGAGAAACTGAAATACAATGGTGGACAGTACCTACCAGGCCTATATAGTAAATAATGGGTTATTTTGTGACACAGCCTCTGGAAGCTCAGGGTAAAACAGTTGAATTTATGTTTCCAATTTGTCAATAGTTCACTGTTATTATACTGCAATAGATTGAATGTTTGTTATCATTCATTGGAAGTACTGAACTGAACGTCCTGTACCGACTGGTTCAGGTCGAATACTTGTAGCTACCTCTACTGGCCATGTACGTCTGAGTGATGGTGGGTTTCTGCATGTCTGCGCACCTTTGGGGATATGTTCTTAGCTCATGAAAGCCATTCTGTCCTCTCCTCAATGCTAATGCCCTGACCGTGGCCTTGGCTCTCTGCGCTGTGTTCGGGCAGCCAGCCGACCGGAAGACAGGATCAAACACGGGAGGAGCAGATCTCAGTGACTGGAGTCAGACGCTCTTTCATCTCTCCTCTGCCATGCCAGCACACACTAATGCTTCATTTTCCCCCACGCACAGGGGAGGGAGTCTCCACAAAGAGAGCTTTCCAAGTGAACTCTCTCTGTGTCTGTCTCTCTTTTTCAATTCTGCTTTAACTGATTCATCGCTGATAGAAATACAGATCAAGATAAACTTAGTTATGCGCTTCCATTTTATATGCAGCCCTCTCCCCTGATGTAGAAAAGAGTAAATTTGTGTTTATTTTTTATTTTCCTCTGAACAGATTTCCGAGCTCTTGTAGACTGTTTTGGTGGCCCACTTCACAGATTCGTATAAAAACACAAAAGCAATTCACGGGGATGCATACCACTCATTTACATCAGATAGATTTACATCGGAAAGTAAAGTCCCTGATATCAAATTGCCTTGAGCAAATTTAGTCTGAGCCAACTATTTCAGATCTGCAGACATGCAGGATTTAATTATGCTGAATTAGCAGCCGAGAAGAAGATGTGTAAAATCTGAATATTCTTATTAACAAAGAAATAGGAAAAGCCTTTTTCAGCAAGAGAAACTTGGCAAGGGAAATGAAAGAATAAATGATATAGTAGAAAGAGAGAGAGAGAGAGAGAGAGAGAGAGAGAGGGACAGAGAGAGAGAGACAGAGAGAGAGAGAGAGAGAGAAAGAGAGAGACAGAGAGTGAGATTATTTTTGGCAATGAAACAACAGCATAATCACCCAGCTACATCTTACCTGTTCTGTTTAAATTATGCATTCATATCTTGACAGGCTAGAGTAGAGGAGAGACTGGGGATTCTTATTGATATCTCTTAAACACAAATATGACACGACTCTTTTTCCGTGATGAAATTCAATAAGCCTCCGGTGAATCTGACAGGATGTTAAGCAGCTCTCAGCGCCAGTCCTTCACCTCTGACCTGTAACTGTGCTTTGAGTTTGAAAAGATGCTTCTGATTTTTAAGAGGTTTTTTAAGTATTCATTGACTTGCCATTATGAAAAGATAAGCAAGATTTACTGGAAGATGTAAACTAGATGTCCCCATGTTTTGCTGTGTTTTGATATTACTGTGCATCTACAATGAGATCTGAGAATATATTAAAAAAACAAAAAGTGTATTTGAAAGCGTTGTGACCATGGCCAGGCTGTAGATAGGTTTATTAATAATCCTTCTAAAATGGGAATTTTTCTTCTGTCATTCGATAATTCGTGAATAAATATTTGATTTGTTGTCCTGGGGTTTGAATTAGATGAAAGCCAGCTGGCTGGCTGGTTACGATGGTGCAAGGCTCACAAGATGACTGATTTGTTGGCTGATCAGCTGCTTAATATGCTGCTATTGTCTGTTGATATGTGGTTGGCTGAGTGACAGTGCATTGTGACTGTAGGCTTACAGTGCTGTATATGAAAGAGTGCAGAGAGAACTCCCTGAGGGGTTTCCTGCAGAAATCTCTGGGAAGATGAAGCTCTCTTGGTAATCTGAACTGAAGGCTGAATAAGAGCAGTACAGTAAGCCTCTAATTGTAGACCTCCAAGTCTGACACACCATGACCCTAGAGCACATGATAACATTACCCTGGTAGATAGAAAAGACAGGGGGAAATGGTGGAAAGCATGTTACACCTGAAGCAACCTCAGGGTCTGAAAAGTGAAGCTAATGTGGAAGTGCCTTAAACATGCATTCTTTTAAATTGCCAATATTTTCGCTACTTTGGTTACAAAAAAGAGGTCAGGGTGCATAGAAGTCTATGAGAAAATGACCCTACATCTCAATTTATTCATTACCGCAGTAAACATTTTCCGAATGAGTTTATCATCTCAATCGCTAGTTTCAAGTCTTCTTCAATACAGTATGATGTTCATTTTGTAAATTATGTATTAATATTTAGAATAAAATAGATGATAAAGCAAGGAATGCTTTAGGGCATGGTTACCTTGTGATTTATAGTTCGCTACCCCATGGTGATGTCCGGTTTGGGTGTTCTCCGTGTTTTCTTCTGACAGCTTTAATCCTTTCACAGTGTGTGTCACGTAAGTTAATTGTTACATTTTGGTCGGCAAAAAAGAAAAAGTCTTTTTCTGCATTCGGTTGTACTTAGCTCCACCCTGTCGTGTCACTTCTGGTTCCAAAAAACCAAGATGGCAACAGTCAAAAACCAAAATGGTGACGGACAAATTGCTAAATTCAAGGCTTCAAAACAGATTCCACAAACCAATGGGTGACGTCACGGCGACTACATCCACTTCTAACAGTCTATGACTATAAATAAGGGGAAACTGGTGAGGAGACAGATGGAGGTGGAGGAAAAATAATCAGTGGGATAAATCGTCTAAGCCCTCTATTTTCTAATTCTAAATCTTACTCATCACGTTGAAAGATGTCCGGCTTGTGAACGCACTGAAGTATGCAGTAAACAGCCATCTTTGACAGGGAATGCACTTGTGTGTGTCCACATGCAGATGGGGAAAAACATATCTCTCCGCAGTCAGACTTCATCCCTGCGAGTGGCCTCTCCTCTCTGCTCCCTGGCGTTCACAGATGCCTGTCACGTCACCATGAAAAGACAAGAGGGCGAGCCTGACACAGATGCCCCCCCCCCCCCCCCCGATGGAGAGACAGGCGGATTGAGAGGTGTAGCTGATCCCTGAGAAGCTCTGCGGGCTTAATATCCTCTCTTCTTGTCGCCTGGTACCATGAGGCTCGTCGGCTGACGTCAGTGTTATTTCTGTCCATCTCTTGGTCAGGGAGGGGTCATCATCTCTAATGCATTATTCACACAAGCAGCATCAACCTAGACAGATCTTATCTCGACGGGGGAAAGCAACTATCACAACTGCCTCAGTGGATGAATAAACTCAAAATTCATACAATAGATTAATACTGCTGATCTGAGTTGGTGAATTTGTCCTGGCATGTTATTATTCTCTGTTCATTGTTAAAACACCTCAATGTAAAATATCAGAGGCAAAACTGAGTATTTATTTCACTTTTGTGTGGCCTTGTTTTGTGTATATATTTTGGATGGTGCCATCTCAATGAAATGATGGACGACAGAGATACAGATGGCTCTTTCTCGAGAAGGAATTCTGCAAGAAAAGAAGGAACTTGTGGGAAAGACGCAGGCGCTTTAATATGCCTGTCTTGAATGGTCCTAAACATAATGTGGAGTTATTCAGCGGTGGATTTCTGACTGATGTTTTGAATGTCAACAGCTGCTGTCATGCGGCGCACATTGTAAGATAAGCCGTCTTTTCTACAGGCAGTGAACCCATGGGAAGGTGAACCACACACACAAACACAAACTCACGCCGTTATTGAATACAGAATATAAAACATCCCCTCCCTCTCTGTTATTAATGACGATGCTCAGTTAGGATAGTAAAGGAGAGAGATCCCTCATCTCTCATTTTGTGTTTTTCCTCATGCATAGTTAATTTTGATGAAGTTTTTGTATTTGTCGTCTCCCTGCCCATGACGACAGCGATAGTGAGCTGCTATCCTCCAGTCTAAGGCTATCTGGTCTCTTCTTCACAAACAGCCATCTAACAGCTTGCACAGACGAGGAGCTACTCTCATGATTCAGTTATGTTGTTGATGCCTGTCACATCAGTGCACTCAGGAAAGAAGTGCAGGAATATATAGAATAAAAATTTGTCCTTAATGAAATATTCCGATTGCCGACATAAAGAAAGTGGCATTTAGAAAAGTATTCATGCCGTCATCTTTGAAAAACTATTACATTTAGTAGGCTTCAACACAACACAAGCTGGATTCATGATATAGCATTTAAAGATATCTTTGATTATTTCTATTTATATTGTCAGATGCTGATGTAGAAAAGATTTGCAGTCCAGCTGGATCCTGAGACGTGGAGAGAACTAGAGCAAAGACCGCTCTTCCCGCTCTCTCTCTCTCTGTCAGATCCAGCTATTAGAGGTAAATGTTGCTCTTCCTTTTCCAAATGCTGCAGCGATTACCCCTAGAGGTCCTCTGTGATCCTCTCAGAGAGGGAGAGCTTGATGTAATTTAAATGAAAGCGTCTCATCTCACTTTTGCAAAGATTTACAAAAACAAAACAATTTGATAAATTCTTGTTAGTTTCTTGAAGCTGATGAATTGATTTGTTCTTCGATGACGGCAGGAACATTTTTGATCCCGGTTTTGTTTCATTTAGAGATAATACATCAAATAAAAACCAGCATACTAAAATAACCTTGCATAGCCCACATCGTTTTTGCTAAATCCCCAAATCCTGTGTCTGTATCCCTTTACAACGCATTTGAATATCAGCAGGGATGACGAGCTCTAAAACCAAACAAATCCATCTAGACTAGGGTTTTTGTTCTGAATCAAGAAGGTTCATGAGGTTTGCTCAGCAGTGAATCTCAGGGATTTCTTTCCATTCCCAATCCGAAGTACATGTCAGGTGTAGTAGATGATACATTAGCTCTGTTGTCACGCCTTGATTATTGCTCCATAAAAACAGCTGTTCCATCATAGCATGACTGATATTTTGATCTTCACCTGGTCAAAAACCCAGACAGTGATTTTATGGTTAGAAGATCCGGGTAATCTTATGATACCTCTAAATGAACTCATTTCTTATCTCATGTCTGTGTCAAATATAGATTTTTTTCTCTTTTGAAACAATTTATACAGTAATGAGACAGCTACTCTGGTTTTGCAGTTGGTCATGTACTTCTAAAATAAATAAATAAATAATGTTTTAAATGTCTCCCAGACTCTAGTTTTATTGCTGTAGTGTCTCCCAAAAATGATCTAGTAATTAGAGGATCCAATTCATTTCACAAGGCGGCCAAAAAAGCATCATCATGAGCAACAGATTTGTCCCTGTGGGGCGAGCAGTTGGAAGACAGACGCTCAAAACATGTCTGCAGACAACAGCTTACAGCCCAAGCAGTAAGGCAAAAAGTCAGTGTCTTGGCAGCCTCTCCCAGTGGCTGTTTTCTGCACTTCTCCTCAAGTATGGCAGCCCACATTCATGTGTCACTAAGTGGACACTTCTTAGGTTCTTTTAATACTTCAGTGTTGATACACACACAGAGCATAGTTCAGTTTTTTTTTTTTGAAACCTATTTTTAAGTCTTTAAAATCGGCAGCAGCAAAGTTACAGGTGTTGGTTTCTTTAAACAATCAAAGAAGGCCACATTTAAAACAATCAGTCCTTTAAGATCGGTTCAAACAATCAGAGAGATCAGACACAGTCTTTGCACTGCTGCTGATAGCAGGCGGTAAAGGAGGGGGTGGGGCAGTCTCCGTGCTGGCGTGCCGATCCCTCGGCTGTCTTGAGTCCGACAGTTTGCCGCTTCGCCTCTGAATGTTGTGTGCCGTCCTGAACGTCTGTGTCTGTCCGCTCTTCTCCACGCCAGGTCCCACTCTCATCTGACCTCGCTCTGACCCGATCAGAGCCCTTATCTGCTCTGTCCAATCCCATCTCTCTTGATTATCTGATGCGCCTCAGGTGTGTGCCTCAAGTGTATTTGGAGAGTGTCTTAATTGCCTGCCAGGTGAAGCTTAAAGAAAACAACCAAGAAAAACACCACACTCCAAAGAATACCTGCTTTTTATCGTTAGGGTTTGAATTTAACTGAGGATGACCTCAGTCGACATACACGTTAATTCATTATTTGGCCACCTCTTAGCAGTGCAACGCAAAACACTGACATATAAAGTAATGTGGCCAACAGTTAACAGTTGCTTATTTCCGCACAAAGAAAAACGGAGCAGCATTAGCATTTGAAGTTTGGAGGGGTTTTGGCCACCTGACGAAAAGTGCAATATCGTGCCAGTCCAATATTAGCTGTGTTCTTTTTTTCTCTGGCAACTCCTCGTCCTCCTAGTTGCTAACTTTCTCTGTCTGCTGTTTACCATCTAGGCAGGTAGCGTAGTGTATTTATAGAAGCTTTTTTTTTTAGCTAAAGCTAATCTTCCTGTCGTGTCTGAAAATGACAGCAGTAAGAGTGAATCAAAACAATTAAATTGCGGCCGTAAAACCAAAGCTAAAGATGGTGACAGACCCTAAGATGATCCATAGAGCTGAGGGGAGTTGCAGAGTTGGGTGATAATTCTCTATGGGTTCATCACAATGTGCAACAACACATAACATGAAGTCTGATCCATTATTAATATAACAAGACTAGGTCGAAACCTCATACATGGCTGGACCATGTATGGTCAATGTGCTAAATTGTGGCTAAATTGTTACAAGGATAGTCAGCGGTATTGCATATAATGGGATTCCTGACAGGGAGGCAATGGTTTACATTATGTTGTTAAAAAGACCAAACCAATGTTGCATCCCATGACAAATATGAAGATGATGCCCTCAACCTCAAATGTTGAAACGCGGCTAGATATCTTTCCTGCGTCAGGAACTTTATCACTTACTCACTTACTCACTTACTCACTCACTCACTCACTCACTCACTCACTTAATCACTCACTCAGTGACAGGTTTTTGCATTTATGGGACTGACCTCTGCTTTGCTGGGGCCCAGCTAAAAATAATTACTGTAGCAGCTACAGAAGGTTCAGTTTAGTCTCATTGCTGCCTGTGAACCCCCTATTAGTTTTCTATTTCTATCTGTATAATAGGTCTGTGGCTCTACAGTACTCTTAGTATTTTTTATTCATTTACATTATAAATCACCCTCTTGTTTAGATGTTTAATGACAGTCCAGCTAACTGCATGTGTACTGCTCACAACAAGACCCCCTGCCAGACTGGCAGGGAAACCCTGTGGCTTCCGCGCTCCTACACTCTTTCATGTCACTCACAGCGGGAGTTTCTCACATGTTATCTATCAATAGATCAGGCTTTTTTTCTTTTCTTTTTTTTATTTTTACATCAACTATTCTACATATGTTTCTGTTGTCATAATGAAAACAATGCTTCCCAGAGCCATCCTATGTGATCCAATATAAATAGCATCCATGCCATCAGTACCATATACCATCAGATATGTATGCATATATTCACCCTGCTGTGGAGTAAATATAGTTCCAGTTTCTCGCCCTAAAATACAATGTTTGTCCGTGTCTTGGGAGAGAACAGATAGGACTCTTTTTTTACCTTCAGGTTATAGTTATTCATTATCCATGTCATATCTGCCCCCGTCCCTATCCATGATCCTTGGCTTACTTGTGGGGTTGAGGAAAAAAAAGCAGCTGATGGATGTGTACTGCAGCCATCAGCTGCCTCTGCTAACACGGTAATTGAAATGGTAATTTTCTGATGCAGGATGATGACCTGTGTTCAGCCAGAAATCCCAGGCCTTATTGGATAATGAAGAGGGAGAGAATCGTCCCATCAAAACTCATTGGCGGAATCACTCACAATTCAGTCGTAGGAGACTTAGTTTGGTGTTTATGCACAGACTATGTGAAGTGTGTATGTCCATCAGTCAATGTGAATTCAGCTCTGCATCTTCCTCTTTTCTCTCTCTTCTCTTTCATTCGACATCAGTAAAGACTTGGCACTGATATGCTAATAGATTGTGAAAATTCTTTCCTCAGATTCAGTGTGTACACCTTCAAAAGCTTCTCACTTTTTTGCCATTAGAAGGACAACGTGTGGGTGAGTTTGAGTGTACACATGTAGCAGTGAATGTCTATATGAATAAGTGTTTGCATAAATGAGTTTCACCGGAAACCTTATCCTTTGTTATATTTTTGAAATGAATTTATGTTCCTAGAGCAACTCTCATCTTCTGTTCTTTGTTTCCCTCCGACTCTGTTTGCCACATGGCCAGTTAGGAAAATGCGGTGTTATTTGTACTGTATGCCAGACAGGTAGCTTTGTGTTTTTGTCATTCAAATCATTATCTTAATTGCTTTGCATTGCTTCGATGGCTCAAGGGTGGCTAGCTAGTGAACCTGAACAGCCAACTCACAGTGACCGGCTCTTTTTTCAGTGCTTCTCTCTCTCTCTGGTCGCTTGCCAGACAATAGCACAATCAACACCCCCCAGCTCCCAACACACACCTTTAGCAATTACTCAAACTAATTAACAGTTTGGCCATTGGAATAATTATCTTTTGTAAAGCAGAGAGGCAAACTCGAATGTGTAGTTCTAGTCTTACTCTTGCTCCCGTAATTATGACTGACTACCATTTTTCTTTAGTATTTGATCATCAGATAAATGTAGATTTATCCTCCTACTCAACACTGCAGGAGCTCTATCTCTTTATTAAACCTGCAGCTTAAACCGCTTCTTGGCCACTTGGGGCAGCGGAAACCAGCTGTAAACACAACACTGACATATTATCGGCTATTGAGTTGACGGAACTTGGGGGGAGCAAACAATTTATCACATTTACACATCCAGCCGATATATAAGCAACATTAGAATTACAAGTTGTGTTTCTGGCGATCTTGTGAATATAAGAATTAAGGATACATTCTCCTTTTAGCTCTGTTTTTGGTTTCCACCAACACCTTAGGGAAATATCTGGCTCTTTAGCTGGTAAATATTCCACATTAACCAGCTCGTCACTAACTTTTACCGCTTGTCGTTTGGTGCTGGGCAGGTAAGGTAAAGTGGGTTTTCAGAGTTTTTTGTTGAAAAGGTATTGTGTGAATGGAAAATGAGGTTAATGAGGGCGACGAGAATTAACCAAACATTAAAGCTGTGGGACCCAAAACCAAAACAATGAGCTAACTAGAAAAGATATCCTCGAGGTGTATTTCCCATTCAATAATCTCATTCAATTGTCCCTCCGGGTTCCCTTACAATCAAGATGGCTGCGAAGATAACAAAAATAGGGATTTATTAATCTTGTGTTGTACATACTGTAACATCAGTGGATCATAACATATCAGGTATGGAATTAATCTGCAGATGCTCCATTTCAAAATGAGACCAAACTTTTCTGTGGTTAACAGTTTTTGAGCCATGACAAAGGCCAAAATGTGGACTGCAGCAGACTAGGTAACGCTTATTTTTAGCCTAGCCGATTTTCCGGAAATGTGTTATTAAGGCAGTTGTTGATCACTTGCTGCCCCTAGGAAGAGTGAGGAGTCAGCAGTCAATGATGGTTTAAAAAGGTTTTTAAAAAATAGTTTAAACATTTTTTTTGAATCACCACAACCATGAGAGGTCCCTGAGCATAGAGTCATACATGAGCGCAGAATATATAAGGCCGATGGGCTATTAGTATGCGAGATTAGCCATGGACAGACAGAAAGACAGCTACACACATGCACATTCTGTGGGTTTGTCACTTCCAAAGACAACTTTCACATTACACAGTACACATTGATCTAATGTTATTGAGCTTTAAGCTTTTTATTATGACTACAATAACTGGGCCTACAGTATCCAGGTTTGTTTTCACAGTCCCGTCTCATTGTGTAGGATCCTACATTTGACTCCATATTTCCATTGAATGTGTTTTCCCCCCTGAATCTGCAATTTATTTGCATTTCAATTTACAATTCCCACAAGTAAACCACAAGTTTCTACGATGACCATACATGCCTGCGAGGGTGAGGAAGCTAAAGAGACCAGTGATCCTGTGAGTTCCTGCTCTGCTTTGCTTTGCACTGTGTGTGTCCGGTGTCTGTCTACGCCTCTACTCATCTCTCAGCAGGCCTCATTCAAATAGGGTGTAATATAATGTAAATAAGCCGGGATGAGACTACAGCAGGAGCTGCCAGGGCCAGGAAGCCAGGCAGGCGCTGACTGGAACTGGAGGCAAGACAAAAGAACACGGAGGCCCGAACACAAAGACAAATCAGGCATCAAAGGGAGGACCACCACAGCTGACATTATTTGCACAGTAATTGGTTGTTTTTGTCTCCATCAAATGGGGCCTGTTAATGAACGGTTTTGAAATAAAATAGAAATAAGGACACCTCGGCTCTTTAGGAGGCAGACCAATGATAAAAGATTGCTCTGCATGCAAAGCGTCTTTTTTCTTTTCTTTTTAAATGCCTTCATTACTTAACCTCATTTTACAGAGGGGAGGCTAATATAGGCGTACAGAGGCTGTTTAGTGTTCTGGCCTGCCAATGCAGGAATGTCCCATTGATGTTTTTGGATACAGAAATATTCAAGGAATTTGTATGAATTTTTAATGCAATGCTGCATTTGAGCTGTTAGACATTATTTGACACGTCGTCCGGTGGTTAATGTTTATTTTGAGGTAATTGCTTCTGAAGGCACGGTGGTAGGGATTTCATTAGCTCCCTTGCCCCTGTCTCACAGCAAACATTTTACCTGGACTCATTAAGAATCAGACATGACACATCAGAGAGACTGCTCTGCCAGCGTTCAGGCTGTTACTATGCCAAGGTCTGCCCTCTCTGAATAACCTGCCAAAGCTGAGAGATTCTTTTCCTCGTGCCCTAAAATAATTCCACGGAGGTGTGGTGGCAAAAACAAAGGTGGCTTCTCCTGCTTTGTGCAGGAATGTGCAGCGAAGTCTAAGTGTGAAAATGTATTTATCTCTAAAGAGCTTAATTTCAAACCTATTAAGAAATTTCTTTTGGGACTGTTTAGTAAAGGTCCAAAGCGCTCAAACTGTCTAAATTCAGTTTTTCTTTCTCTGCTCTGCCTGCAGGGAAATTCCACCTCAAAATAGGATTCAGATGTGCTTTTTGAGGTCTTGAATCAGTCAGTATTTATGAACTTGAACAGCCGTGTGAGTACTCTAAAAACGCACAAATAGCACTTACTCATGAATTATAAATTTGAGCTTGGGCATACACACTTTATAAAAGTCTGCTGAAGTACTAGTGTGTACAAATATTTCCTCTTATGTTCCGGGAAATATCTCGATCTAAGAGATTATTTGTCTTTTTCAGAGGCAACTTTGAAATACATTGTCTGAGTTGCAATGAACAAAATTTCCATTTGAGTTTAAGGTGTGTTTTTTTTCTTCTTATCTTAACAAAGAGGACGACTGGCAATAAAAGAACAGAGTGATATAACAGCAGGCTATGATTGTGTGTATGATGGAAGCCCTCCTGCAGGTGCTTTGCCCTTTTAAAGGTTGTCCTACAGACTGTGCCCTGATGGAGTCTGCAAATATTTTGAATGGTTTAAAAGGGTCTGAAGGTCTCTTAAAAGGTCCACATTTCCACCGGTGAGGGAGTAGGGAATGGAAGAAAGAGACACAAATCAACACTTACTGAAAAAGAAATGGGTCCATTGCATATAATTGTGTGCCTATTTGCACCAGTAACGGGGCATCATCTGTAATATTGCTTTCAGACTGCATTCAGTCATACGTCAAACTTTGACTCCCATTGGCTTTAGGCAGTCTGAGTGGTAGTACACTAGCAGAGGAGGGGGAGAGGGGTCTTCATCATGTTTCATTCTAGGCTCCCAGTGCCCTCTGGCGGTCCTCAGAGCAGGCTATACACAACTCCTTATTTCTTCCTCAGCTAGTGTCTCTATTAATAGCTTAGTGCCGCTCCAGCTCCCATTGTTATTCCTGCCTGGCTGCATGCTGCGCAAAGGATGTCACATGTTTATCAGACCAGAAATATTGTGCATCTCTGCTTTGGGAGAATGAACTTTGAGAGAAAGCCTCCTCTGAATCCAGATGTCCTCCTCTTGTATTCTATAACTTTCTGCATCTTCTATAACTTTCTGTATCTATTCTGTGGATCTCTTTGACCTTTCCCCTGGCCCTCTATGGTCTCTTAGAAAAGGCTCGATTGTTGAGGCCAATTCAGTTACATGTGATGTGTAACGGGAAAATCAGGAGTGTGTATCTATTCATAAGTTAAAGAGCCGGTGTGCACAAATCAACTCATAGATCTTTGCACATCCTGTATGCCGTGACATGCCTCTCTATGCGGTAAGATGCTGATTGATTAATCACATAACATGCACACACACACAATAAACGTGTAGAGTCAGCTTTGTTTAACACCTCAAAGGATTTGGATAAGTAACTGTCATTGAGTCTGCATAATTAGGACACTATGCCATCTGAATTGAAATAGCCCAGTTGCCCTGGTGATCTATCCCTTTTCCTACAAGTCAAACTCGGGAGATAGCCACTGTGCACAGTAGCAGTATGTCACTGAGAGAGGAGCATTGTTTTTCTCTCCTTTGTTTTGCCATAAAAAACATTTGTTTTCTTTATTGAAATAACTCCTAAGACGGATGAAATACACTGAGTTGTTCCTCTAAGTAAATGTTGCATTACTCTGTGCTGTGGACAGTTATAGAGTAGTTTACCATTTTCTCAGAGACAGTCTGTGCAGTATATGCCAGGGGTCATTATTTTCCACTCCACTATTGTCATTAAACCAGCTGAACAGGGAGTCATGAAGGCCACATTGACTGAATGTGACATTCAGTTTTTATTCTCCTTTACAAAAAAAAAAACTGATCCAAATAACCATTCAGGCAAAAATATTTACAATGCAGTCAAGTAAAATGGTAGAGTTAATAAACAGTTTGTTTGATGTGCTCTGTGAACATGCTGCACAGTCGATCATTTGAAAGAAGCTTCCTAATGTGCCTGCCAAATAATGATGTTTTATCACTTCTGCAGACAGGAGAAATTGAGCCATTTGTGCTATGGGTTGAAATCTGTCAAAAACTATATTCATTGTCATGCGTTAAATAGATTGTGAAAGCTATACTGTTTTTAAACGGCAAAGATTTCTGTTGGAATTGACGAGTTACTGTTATTTTAATTGATGTGTTTGTATGTGGGCTTTTTATTCGGATTGAGCTCGGGGGCCGCAGAGAGCTCCTAACTTAGCCTGAAATGGTCTAGCAAGGAGTCCTACTATAGGAGTGAGTTAGGAGATTTCAGATCAACTCTGAGCAAGGAAGCGACAGACACGTTTACCTTAGTGAGGAAGTGTGGTTGACCACGTTCATAGGTATGACACATTTTTTAAAAAAGGTGTGATTGGTTGAACAAAAAAAGAAAAGAAAAATGCACTGTTAGCAATAATGGGCATAGAATGGGCAGTGGACTTGATAGGCCTAATCAAACTCTATAGTCTCTATTTAGTCTCCATAATGTAATTATGACTATTCATTTATTTAAGAAACATCTCTGTTGATAAAAAAAAAATAGCCTACAACATGTTTGTAAACACAGGGCTACTTGCCCAGTAGCCTATTCACATGCTGATAAATTATTATTTTATTTGCTTATGTTTATTTACCATGCTGGTAATTTTAGTACTTAATGTATTTGATATTAAGAAGAGAAAAATGTCTCAGCTTTCATCATTTTCTGGCCGTTGGTTGGCATGTAAATCTACCATAAACAAGCCATTTTCTCCTCTGCGTAAGACACTCTTCAGCCTCTGAACGGTCCTCTTCCATACTCCTGACCGTTCTTCACCTTAGGAGCTCTGCTAAGGGCTAAGATGCTTTGTGAATAACTTTTATCTTTACCAGGATCTAGTCATAACTGTAAAGGAACAGTCTTAGAAAACCTCACGTTTCTCAGAATTTTCTAAGAAATTTGTCACCAGGAGCAACTCTTTGTACTAGGAAGCTTTATCTTTAGTGGAATAAGTTGTAAACACTGTTTATAGAGCTGTAGCTGTTATTGTTGCCTGTGTTTGTGGACTGGTTGATCAGCAGTACATTGATACTATGGTGTGTGAATGCACTCTACAGGTCATTTGAGGAACTGCAACAAGCAGTGTTGTGGTTTGATTACAGTAACTTTCGCAATGCTAATTGTATATTGCCAATATGTAAAAATGTAGAAATATGATACATTTAATTTATTATCCTCTCAAGGCCATTTCCATACATTATTGGGAATTATACTTTCTTTTATTAATGATTTCTCTGGTTGTTGTTTTTTGTTTTTAAATAAACGGGAAAAGAAACAAAAAGATGTGAGTTGTTAGGGCTCATTAAAAAAATCTTTCGGAGTGGGGTTGAATTTAATATCAGCTGTGTGTCATAGTGTAAGAAACTGGCCTTAAATTAAAAAAAATATAATGAAACAAATATCATGGCACCTGAAAATGATTGACCATTTAATATGTTATGGTAACCTAACATCAGTGAGAGTAAAGGAAGTCACATTACATATAATCATTTTAGATGTCTTTTTTTACTGAATTCAACTCCAAACCAGTCGTGTGGTACCAAACAATTGAACAGTAAGCTTTGTAGGATGGCTCAGTCTGGACTAATCCTGGAGGCTTTCTTCTTCTGGTGATTGATGACTCACTGACTCTTCAGATAATGTCGGGGGTCTGAGAATACTTGTGTGTGTTCAGTGGACTGCTGTGGTGCTCGGGTGTCCTGGGGTGATCAGCTGGTCCACTCTCAGATGCCCCAGGACACAGGGAGCGTCCTGCCCTCATGAATGTTTTCGTACACGACACTTCCTCCTTTGGGTTGACAGACATCATGATGTTCGACCACATTTCTCCTGAAGACTTTAATCAGTATTGTCACAGATTTATAAAAAAAATGGACTGCTGGAGGAGAGGAGGGCGAAGTCCGACGTCATCGTCATCCTCACCAGAGTCGTCCAGCGTCTCTTCATCTTCTTCCTCCTCATCAGATGAGAGTGGGTAGTAGAAGATCTCATCTTCTTTAACCTGAAAAATACTCCCATCCTCATCATCCTCATCATCAGACAAAAGTGGCATACTGTATACTCACCTTCTTCCTCCTCATCATCAGACGGATCTGATCAGCTGCGGGAGCACTTGAGCGACGCTGGCTCAATTCTGAGAGGAGCCGCCTGAGGGGAAAAGAAGATATATGCATATTAATATTGTTTGTTGTATAAACATACATACAGATGAACAACACATTGCAAATGCTCAAAGATGAGCTAAGAGGCTTGATATTAGACGTGTACTTTTATGCACATATTTTCCACTTATTTGAGCAAGATTCAGGTTCTAGCACACAGAGACATTTTTAGAGGAAAATGCAACCACATGGAAGATAAAGGGCACCGGGCAAAGCATCTTAGAGTTTTCACACCATCCCTGATAAGTCCTATGAAATTAGTTAGGAAGATTTTATCTCTGAAAGTGATCCCCAAAACAAAAGTCAAATCACATTGGCTCATTGTTTAAAATCATGGGCATGTACAGTGCACCACAGATATTTCCAGGTAGTACAAAAAATGCATTTCACATGCATTAGACAGCAGAGGGATTGGGGAAGTAAAATGGTTGTATTCTGTCACATTTAGCTACATTCATACATCTGCTCTTAATAATTCCACTGTCTCCATGATACTCAAGAAAAATACTTTTTTTTTCCAAAAATGGGTCTAGTCGCCATTTAGTTTGGTAAAATTTGATTCACCTAAAACAAAAATATCAGTGTTTTCCAGTCATTACATGATTGTTAATACATTCTGTCCCGGGAAATTCAATAGATTCCAAACATGAAATGTTGATTGTACACGGAGAAAACGTTGTGCAGGTGGCAGGGGATCTAAATATGTTTTTTTCCAATAAGTCCCACTTAATTATTTACCTTTAAACTCAATAAAAATAAACACATTGTGTACTCAAAACACTTTTAAAGGTTTTAAAGAGATTAATTAACTAATTTTGAGGAAGAAAAACTTGAATTTAGAAGTTTTCTTATTTCCAGTGTCACACTCTAGCAGCTCCAATCAGCAGGTCTCACAGATCGGTGATATCCGCCGACTGGAAGCCATTGTTGCCTTTTCCAGAAGTAATTCTCCACTAGTCCACAGTTATTCATTAAAACAAGGTTAGTTTTCAAACAGATTTTTTTTGTTCTCCAACAAGTGAGCTTTTCAGCTTTCAGGTTTTGCAATAGCTAGCGTATGTCAACTTGTGTCAAACGCAAAAGGGGAGATTGGCATGATTGACACCGCTTATCTACCGGTACCTCAGGACACGTCATTCCGTTTCCGTGACTTTTACTGATGCACATACGCACGTGTGAGAGAGAGTAAGAGAGAGTTTGATAAATAGCTCAAATTGAAATGATCAGAATTGGGTGTAGATCATAGTTGTAGATGTTTCCATAATTTTGTGATGATTTTGATTTGCCTCAATTGTCAGAAAAGCACATTGTCCCCTACAGCACCTAATGTGTCCATATAATAAACACACAGCGGGACACTGCAGTCCACATCTTGAGCCAGAGCAAAAAACGTTTTCACAGCTTTATTGCATTAACATAGACTCTATAGGTGCATTTTTTGTAATTTTGCGATTTATGACATTTCTTTTATTTTTGACCTTTGACAAATCGTATTTCCTCTCATGTAGTACGCTAACCCACACAGATTTATTTGTTATTGTATAACGTACTATTTAAGGTAATGCACTTGTGTGTGCCTTTTTACAAGTTATGCAATATTAACATTGCAGTTTGGGATTACATTTATCTATTCCATTTAATCTATCTATCTATGTATTTATTTATAAAGGCCATTCATTCATTTTGAATGCACAAGAGGGTTACGGTCAGCTACTGTATATATGTAAGAAGACCCTTGTACTTTTACTTTTACATTCACACACACACACACACACACACACACACACACACACGCTTGTACACTTTCACTCAACTCTCTAACTTGTTTTTTTGTCATCATATCACATTATATTTGATATATTAAGTTTTCTGCATGATTCTTGATTACTGTTTACCCTACAGTAAAGTCGTGGTGGCTGCTGTAACGCCTCCGTACAGTAGGTGGCAGTATGGAGCTCAGCTTGCTATTGGGTTGCGACATGTCAACAGGGCGAAGAGGACCTTATGAAACGTGAGTAATATGAATGTACATAAATCCGTTCTTGACACATTTTGAGAGCGTTGCTGCCGTGGTAATGTCAGCTGTATGATATGATGACACACGACCAGCATCACATACATTGACGAGTAAGTTTGACAACCTGAGGTATTGTGTTGTAGCTAGCAGCCTAGCATCACACTTGACCTACAGGGTGACGCTGTGTTTCATCTTACGTAAAGAAAGGCTATGTGGCTAGCTGTTTAAGGATATGTGCTTTAGTTATAACAGTGTTATTCGTAGGTTTTTGCCATTAAACTGTGGCATGTTAACGCAATGTGTGCCAAACAAAGGTGAGTAATGGAAGGGACGCACCTGCCCCATTGTTAAAAAGGCAGGGTAAAGGTGAGCACTCACAAGGCTGCAAAAACAAATCATTTAACAAGATGTGTGTTAAACCAACCAACTTCTCTACAGGAGACAAACAAGCCTAGTCCACCAAGAGATGTCCTGTCCCTGTCATGTGCTTTCCTCTGTAGAAGAAGTACAGTGTATATACATTGACATTTTAGATGTGGCCTACTTTTACAGTCATTATTCGGATAAACTATACAATATCTTGAGACACTGACCTAATCTATTTTTGTTCTCCCCCCAGGAGCCTTGATCTAATGCTGTCAGTGGAGAACTGAGAGAAGTTTTCACATTATGGAGGCTGCAGTTGACTTCCTAAATGTCTTCCATATCAAGGCCAGTGGATTGTCCGTGACACTCAGCCTCTTCCTCGTCTTTCTGGTTCTTCTCTACTGGTGAGTAACCAGTAAATGCTTTGAATCTAAGTGTGTTTTGTGATGCTGCAGCTGCTGTGAAAAAGAGGTCAGTTATGTAATCCACTAATACCATAAAGCAAGGGTCCCCAACCACCGGGCCGCGGGTCACTTGGTACCGGGCTGTGCCGAAAGAATAAAACGTTGTGTTTTTTTTTTGTGTTGGTAATATTTATTGTAAACATTTTTATGTATTATAGTTTTTATATATATGTGTATATATATATATATATATATATATTACAATATAATAATAATGTAAATAAAGTGCATAATATAAAATGGAATAATTGCATTTACGTTGCATTCTGTGCTCTGTTTTCTAGGTATTCAATTTACCCGTATTCAGTCCTTTCTCGATGTGGCATCAAACATCCAAAGCCCATACCTTTCTTGGGCAACATATTCATGTTTCGCCAGGTAAGATAACCTTCTTTTGTCTTTGAACTCCTGCAAAATCTGTTTCAACTATGAGACATTTTACCCACTGATTTATAAAAAATAAATAAATTAAAAAAAATGTCCCTCCAACATATTAATACTGCACTTTGTTAGATTTCCACATTGAAGAACACTGAAAAGCAGCAATATTTTATGTACAGTGTAACCCCTAAATAGGTTAATGTATTAATAATTACATTATGTTTTTGTTTTGTTTCATCACAGCCTTTAGTTTGCTATAGTGGCAAGGTCATTAGGGTTGTTCGTTACTGTGTTTTACTGAGGGGATTATAACTTTGCTTAAAAAAATATTTAAAAGGATGAAGGAGAAACACACCTTAGTTAAGGACAATATGCACCCTGTTTTTATATAACCTTAAACAAATTATGCTCCCTGTTCTTTTGGTGGAATTTAGTTATCAACACTCAGTTGAACTCAGTACATTTAAGCTATTATTTTTTTCTTTAAAAAAAAAGAAGTTTATAACGATTCAGTGTGGTTACCAGTTTGGCAAAAAAAAAAAAAACTGAACTCAAAACCTGATACAAAACGTTTTGATCTGTGTTATTTCTGTGTGTATTTATTTGAATGTTATTTCATTTAAGAGATCTAAAAGTTGTGTGAGCGAAGTACAAAGTGACAACATGGAAAGCTCAGGCTGTTGGAGATTTCTTTTCTGTGTGCTTGGAGTATACAATAAAAAATGTTCACGGTTGTTAAAAAAGATTCTAGCAAATGTATCCCTGATTTGTATACTCTTTATGATAAGTGTTACATAGATAATGACAAGGTGGGCGTATGATGCTCTAGCCCATTTGAGAAGTTCTGCCTGACCGATGCCTTCACAGACAGGACACTTGGTGTCAGTCCCTCTTTTACCAGCACTAGCTAGACCAGCCAGTGACCTCTACTGGCTGGGTATTGATCATCACTCTCTTTACAGGAGCACTGATTCATCCATCATCACTTTGCCCTTTTACATTACAGCCCGATGTTGTGTATGATCTATCTGAAGGCCACATTTGAAAGAGCTTGATAAATGAAAAATTAAATGGAAGGGGGATTTTCCTCATTATCGTCCGTCCGTTGTGTTGGATACGGTTGGAGTTGTTTCCGGCTTTTGATTAACATGTAAGCTAAAACTGCTGTATATGCAGCTCCAATAGAGTCATAAAGCTGATAAACTGTCATACTGTTACCCGTTCTATCATTTGCATTTAGGACAACCGCACAAATATCATTCTGTCTCTAACAGTTATTTCATTGTTAAGAAGAGCGTTGCGGGTTCCTTTCTGATGTTGTGATGTTCTTTTTCATCTTTCATCTTTTTATTTTCAGGGTTTTTTCAACCCAATCAATGATCTCATAAAGACGCATGGCAGAGTTTGTGGGTAAGTAGAAGAATTAGTTTCTACATCAGCATCTGATGAAATGATGGTCAAATGAAATGAAAACACATGCCTGGTAGAAACGCATGTCGGCAGCATTAAGATTGACTCCACTTGGAATATTTTAGGTATTATTTGGGCCGGAGACCGGTGGTGGTGATAGCGGACCCTGACATGCTCAGACAAGTGATGGTCAGGGACTTCAGCAGCTTCCCAAACAGAATGGTGAGGGCATGAATGAAAAGCATGCTCATGTACACTTTCTGCCCTCTCACGATTGTGACAAAAGCTTCGACGATGTATTGACGACAGATGTTTGTGAACTCTCCTGTCTCTCTGTGTAGACGCTTCGCTTTGCCACCAAGCCCATGACTGACTGCCTGCTCATGCTGAGGAATGAACGCTGGAAGAGAGTGCGGAGCATCCTGACCCCGTCATTCAGTGCTGCCAAGATGAAAGAGGTGAGATATGAAGGTTCTCACTGACTGGGCGCCAATTAGTAGCAGCCAATATTTATTACTAAGAATGTTATTTAGGGGTATTACCATTTGCCGATTGTAGAAAAGCAGATCATAAATGTCTGCAAGATACGGCTCACAGACATCTGAGGTAGAACATTTTTGTCTAATAAATTACAGATAGAAGGTAAGAAGTTTGGAGTTGGAGGACAGATGGCTGCTTCATGTTTGTTTGTTTTTTTGGTTTAATTTGAACTTGGACAATGTAAAAAATTATTATAATGAAATAAGAGTTTCTTGTATAACTAGTGGAGAGGATGTGGAGAACTCCTTAGTTGAAAAAGGAATATTATTTCCAGGGCATGTTGAGTTCATGGTCCATCTGTTACGTCCAAATTCTCTTTTCTGCCAAAACACAATTTTGCCTTTTTGAAAGGTATCTCACAAAGTTCTTTCTTGAACCAATGTTTTCAGGTTTGTGTGTTCACTAGGGATGGGCGAAACCAAACTCTTTAAATACCGGTACTTTTTTTTTTTTTTTTTAACGATAATGATCATTTCTGTGATGGGTATGTGATTTATAAAAAAATTTAAATAAATTAAAAAAAGAAGTTCATTACACATAAGGCAAATCACATTATGGCCATTAATGACACATTTATTGCAAAGGCAAACATTAGTACAATAAATAAATAGAAATAAACCCTTCTCTCACATGTTTGATGTGAAAGTCGGCTGCGCGCTAGGTTCTGATACCACGTAGGTTTCCACAGCACAGTAATGTGACACGGGCCAGCTAAATATGTCAGGGCTGTTTTCGCACAAACATACACATTTACTGAAAACGTTTGGAAGTGATGCAGCCATCCACGTATTGGATTTTTTTTAAAGAAATCGATACCAAATGAGTAGCTTGTGAGTATCAAAGTATCGATCCGCCCATCTCTAGTGTCTGCTCTTTCACAGAGAGTCTCAGCAGCTGTGGCGAGTATTACCGTCTTTATTATTTTCCTGTAGATGGTTCCGCTCATCAACACAGCCACAGATGCCTTGATGAGCAACTTGAATGTCTCCGCTGAGTCAGGAGAGGCCTTTGACATCCACAGGTAATCACACACGCAATGAACAATAGGCTATTAGTGTTATGTTGTCATTTTCTGACATGTTTTTGTGTGTGTGTGTGTGTGTGTCGCAGGTGTTTTGGCTGCTTCACCATGGATGTTATTGCCAGTGTGGCATTTGCAACTCAGGTGGACTCTCAGAACAACCCAGACGACCCGTTTGTCCGCCATGCGCAGATGTTCTTCTCCTTTTCTTTCTTCAGGCCCATCATGCTGTTTTTCAGTCAGTCAAATCTATTTGTATCGTTATTTTTATGTATGAATTATTACATTTGTGACATTTGCGTATATAGGAGTGCAATGAAGGCAAAATAATACAATTACAACATAGACCAGAATTGGGAAAGTTGACTTATTCTGTTCTATAGATATGTCACAGAAATATCTGCCGTTCACAAGTAAATTCTTAATTGGATAATGCGTTTAAGACATTTAAGCATAAAATAATGTTAATAGATTTATTTAAAAAATACATTTAATAATTGTGCAAGTGTGTAAAGTTGGCATTTCAGGTAGAATTACACCAGCAAATTTGTTTTTTTTGTTTCCAGTTGCTTTTCCATTCATCACGGCTCCTCTGGCGAAATTCATCCCAAACAAAAGACGAGACCAGATGAATCAGTTCTTCATCAACAGCATTCGGAAGATCATCGAGCAGAGGGAGGAGGAGCCTCCTGAGCAGGTGAATCTCATGGACATTTAATAATCTTAAATACAGTGCGACTTCCAATTTCCCAAAGTGTTTTTTTCCATAGCTGTTTTTAAATGAATTTCATTGATGTGTTTTTTTCTTCTTTTTTTTTATGTAATCCACTAATGCCGTAAAGAGGCGTCGAGACTTCCTCCAGCTGATGTTGGATGCAAGAACCAGCAAGGAGCATGTGTCTGTGGAACACTTTGACACAGAGAACCATGCTGGTGAGCTTGATCACAGGAACCCGCAGGCACAACTGTCGGCCTCCGATCAGGACGGCCGTCTCCACCCACAGGAGCCCCCCACCAGGCGTCCACAGAAAAAGATGATAACTGAGGATGAGATCGTGGGCCAGGCTTTTGTTTTTCTTCTGGCAGGCTACGAAACCAGCAGCAACACGTTGGCTTTCACCTGCTACCTCCTGGCCATCCACCCCGAATGTCAGTGCAAAGCACAGGAAGAGGTGGATGACTTCTACACCAGACATGTGAGTGCGTTGCGTTACAGTTTGATCACACCTCATTTTTCTTCAGCTACTTGCAACACAAGATTTAAGTTGTGGACGGCTCAAATTCAGTGCACACAGGCTTTTTTTTTTTTCCATTTTTATGTTTAAAATTTTTACTGAATTATGCTGAATTAATCTTGTTTTTCCTATTGTTGTAGGAGTCACCAGATTACACAAATGTCCAGGAGCTGAAGTATTTAGACATGGTTATCAGTGAAACACTGCGTCTCTACCCTCCTGGATTCAGGTACATTAAGAACATGAGGATAAAAGATGCATTTTTATTAGATTGAGTACATTCACTTATTTCTGTACATACAGTAGATGTTTAGTTATCACATTGAGTAAAGAAGGAACAATTAGTCTATGTGTATAAAACATGCAGCCGTGGCTTTTTTGCCCCGTGTAGGTTTGCGAGAGACATCGACCAGGACTGTATGGTGAACGGCCAGTTCCTCCCGAAAGGAGCCACGCTGGAGATCCCAGCGGGCTTCCTCCACTACGACCCAGAGCATTGGCCAGAGCCCGAGAGGTTCATCCCTGAGCGGTAGGAGGCTGTTCTTACAGTCAATTAACTCAACTTCATTGTCCTCATCATCTTAATCTAGTAGATGGCTTAACTGTATTTTTTGACAAATTTATGTTTAAGTTGTCATTGAGAATTTATTTTTATTGATGTCTGTCACCACCTGGAATTAATTGAGGAAAGGTGTGCAGCAGCCAATTGTGGTAGTACCTGGTACCTGGTTTCCTTGGTACCACTTTGGTCGTGGTTTCAAGCGAGCTGAGCCGATACTAGGTGTAGTTGAAACACTGCAGATCACTGATTGGTCAGAGAAAAAAATCATCGCTTGTCCGGTACAAACCGCCATTTTTAAATAGCCATGCTACCGTCGCATTTTTTATTTACCTGATTTGACATTTTGAACAAATGGCAGAGGAAAGTACTTGATCCTAAAAGTGAGTCGAGTCGAGCAGAACCGTACCAGCATCAAACTCATGCAACTGCACCAGTGCAACCATATTTCTTTAGTAGTTTTTTTTTTTTGAAGTTGAAGTCCTTTGCATTAACATGTACAGTATATACCACCTTGAAACGTCTTATCATACATGTCTGACATGGCTATAACAAATGTTATAAAATCCCTGTATTGCGCTAAATGAAACGCATTATTCTTTTTGATTGACTCCTATTCTTTACTGCTTTTAATTCATCCAACATATATAACTTGTGGTTAATCTCCAGATTCACACCAGAGGCCAAGGCCAGTCGACATCCATTTGTTTACCTGCCGTTCGGGGCCGGTCCCCGAAACTGTGTTGGAATGAGGCTCGCCCAACTGGAAATCAAAATGGCTCTAGTGCGTCTGTTCCGTAGGTTCAGCATTGTGGCCTGCTCTGAGACTAAGGTGGGTAGGACACTTTAAACACTTAAGACAACAAACGGTTAAAAACTATTTGGGTTTTGGAAATAACTGAAAATAACTATACTATAACATCATCCCCTTTTTATAATTTATAAGCATTTATAATGAATTATTAATAACAGCTTTTTTTTTAGACATTTGAGATTACTGTAATTTGCACTAATTCACCAATGACTAACGATGCAATAGTCAAAATTCAATAGGAATCTGTCGCCTATTGGCATATGTGGTTATGAACATAGTCCTACATTTAGAATACATATGTTCTTTTACATATGGTATTCATTTCTGTGTGCAGGTTCCTCTCGAGTTGAAGTCGTCAAGCACTCTGGGACCTAAAAACGGGATATTTGTGAAAATTCAAAGAAGAGACACGGGAGAAGGTCAAGTGAATTCTCCACCAGACAATTAGAGACACACAGGTCATCCTCATGGATTGTGGAAAAATCCTATGAACAATTACAAAACATTCTACAGGTCCACGTTGTGACACACTGTCAGGGAGTTCTTCCGTTTCCACAAAAAATATTTTCATGGGTAACCATAACATGGAGTAAATTAGAAGTTACAATACACTTGTATACCTCGATTATAGCGCTGGAACTATGAACTACGCTGTGAACTAGGAAGTGGACTAAAGGTGAGACGTGAGTAAAGAGAGAGGATCAAATAAAGCAATATAAATGTGCTCTACTTAAAGCTAGTAAAAAAAGAAAAAACGGCAGGATTTTTAAATGATACATTTTCTTCAACCAGGTTACTGTTTTCTTTTCTTCCTTGCACTGTGGAAAAATAATTATTTTATTTATTTGTAAGTGCATTTAAATATTGAAACTTCTTTTATGGTCACCTCAAGTTACTGCTGTTAATTCAATGAGCAGACATTGAATCTTGTAGTGTGTAGTAAAATATAATGATGATGCGAGCCTATAGAACTAGATCAACCAGATGCCACAGTGCTCCGTCATCTGCACCTGAAAGGTCGCACATTCCTTTAACGACTGCGTACTGTTGTTTAACTGAGCTGCTCGCTTCACTTCTGCTTCCTCCATGTATGGTGATTCATTAACTAGAGAGTTAACCACCATACACTCACAGATACACAGCATTTACATACACACACTACATACTTGGTTTAGGTGTTCCTGACTATGTTTGAATATACTGAAGACTTTGTTTCATGATGCCTAGCACAATGTTGGCATGTTTTTGCATCTCCTCAAATGAAATTTTAGAGTGGAAGGAAATAGGAAATCTTCCTCATTGTTTTTATTCTTGATGACCTGAGTCAGCATTTATCAAATGTCCCAGAATTGTGGGAGTAAAAGCATTTTATCACGTTTCTCTTGATGACGTCATCAATTATTCTCTACACCATATTGAAATTAAAATGTTACACAACTGGTGAGCAAATCAATGTTCGGGAGTTATTCTGAAATGCCACCCCTGAATTAATTTTAATCGTGAATGTATACTGATGATTAATTCAAATGTATATGAAGCAATGTGTACAAAGTTTCAGCAGCTGTGATTAAAGGCAGAGGGCTGAATCTGCATTTTTAATGATAAACATTTAAAATGGGTTATATGCCACTTGTGTGTAATTAAATATTAACAAGTGATGACAAGATTTCTTTGTTTTTTCTGTTATAATCACATTTATTACTTTAATAGCAATTTATAACATGTTTAGTACATAACAACCACTTAATTTGACTTGCATTAATGACCTGTAGCAGACATTCTTATCACAACAACATAGACAACAATCACAAGAATAGACATTGGCCAACGAAAAACAATATCTTCTGTTTCTAAACATTATGCAATAGGTATTTTCTGAAACATAATTTATTCAGGAAACACTAATAATCACAGAAAAAACCCATTGAGTATTTCTTTTTGCTCCAACTTTACACCGCTACTCTTCAGAAGTTAACATTTGTAACATTACCAGTTAATAAAATTGATTTTCCTTTACCTTAAGATTTTGAATACCAAACTTTCATTCATTTTTTTATTGTTACATTGTAGCATTATAACTTTTAATAAATACTTCTACCACAAAGTACAGAGTGTCCCATAATAAAGTTTTACCCCCTCACTAATCTTCAGCAAAAGGAAAACAACAGCATTGGGACTCATGAGTAGTCGATAACATACTCTGGATAAATCTGCTGTTTTTCAAAGACAACATAGATGCTGGGGTCGCTCGTGCTGTTAACACAAGTGTCGTAGAGGGTTTTGCTGTTTTCTTTTGGTGGGGGCCGGACATAGCTGCTGATTCCCTTGGTGGTCTCCCCCACCAGGACCAGAGCAGCAAACATGACCTTGTTCAGGCTACTTTTGATTCTGGCATATCTGTCCGAGTAGGACGCATCTCTGGCAAAGTAGCTCCCTAAAAAAATAAAAGAGTGTTACTCTTGTGTACTGACAGATTATTGTGATACTTTAGCTTCTTTTTCTACTGTCGTGTTAAAGTATCAACTTTTTTCAGTTCTAAAAGCCTAAAGAACATTGAATTAGAGTTTCCTGCTCCCATAACAAAAAAAAAAATATATATATTATTATTATATTGTATATTTATCAAATTTCTGGAAAGACTGCTGTACCTTTGCCGTAGGACGTGCCATGAACGCCACACATCCTCCAGTCAAAGTTTTGCTCACAGATGGCCTCAATCAGGGATTTCTCCGTCCCGTGGAACAAGTACTGCTCATTCACAGTTTTCCCTCCGTTCCTCCCCTTCATCTGCTCTTTCTGCCTGAACACACACAAACCAGAAAACAAATGTGATAAGGACATGCAACTTATTATCATTTTCACTTGATTAATCAAAAGATATTTCTTGCTTAGTCGATTCATTTCTTCTATAAGCTGTTTCTAGTCTCTACCAACTCCTGAGAAAAAGATTTGGCTCTTTAGTAGCTAAACGCTCGACTACGTACATCAGCTAGTCTCCAACTGTGTCTGCTTTTAGAGCTTTTTACACTGAAAACAGCTGCCTGTTGCAGTTGGAAACGACGCTATGAGACCAGTGAGAGTAAACCAAAACAGTAAAGTTGGAGGCCTTTTCATTGTCATTTGATAAATTGTTATTAGAAAAATATTGATTATAGCTGCTTAAAGCCAAAAACGACGCAGGTCTAGGATTTACCACTGAAAGACTTTCCACAGAGAGATGTTCTGGACCCTCTGTATGCTGTTGATTTTACTCTGGGGCATGGTGCGCTTAAACAGCATCTCAATCCTATTATACTCCTTGGCAGATTTGGAGAGAAGTACGAGCTGAAAAATAAAAGTACAGAGCAGATAATACAGGTCATTAATGAAGGGCATGAATATATTTTCAATCTTCAAGTAGGAACAAAATAATAAAATAAAAAAAAGGAAATGTTAAGCACAGTGTGGCACGACCAACCCAGATAAAGGCAGATGAAGTTGTCTGGCACTGGAAAACTTTAAAAGGGATGTTGAAGAAGCAGGTTGACAAGCAAGAGTTAATGTTAAAAAAAAAAAAGAAAAAGGTGACATTTATTACCAAAAAGTTTAATGGAACAAAAGGCAAAAATTTGCCTTTTGTTCCATTAAACCTTTTGTTAATAAATGACACCTTTTTTTTAACCACAACCAAACAAACCCATCACACACATAATAGGGCGAACCCCTTTGAACAGATCATAATCTTAACAAAAATAAAACAACTAAATTAAGAAGGAGTTTGTGTTGTGTTCTATACCCTCATTTATGATAAAAAATTATTAAAAAAACCGAATAAAAATTGGACTGAAATTAATCATTAAACAGACACAAAAAAACACTGTTCACTTTTTGGGACAGGGAGAAAAGCAACGCTTTCACACACAGTAGTGCATGCTATAATAAAGATACCTTGTATCCAAAATCCGGTTGGCCAGTCATGTCCCAGGTGGGTGGGTAACATTCAGCTGTGGAGGAGCTGGAGCTCTGTGATGAAGCACTATGAGGAGACAAACATCTAATCATCTAACTATGAAAGTCACTTGAGACAAAGAGAACTCCAAAGCAGCAATGTTAGAATTGTAAGAATAATCTAAAAATCTTCATCTTAAATAAAAAATACCTCTTTAGCTTCACCTCCACGTCAGGAGCAGACACAAAGCAAGGCCTCCTTCTGACCTCTCTCTTGGTTGTGTATTGCACATTCTGCTGGTACATCTGCTGTGTTCCTGCCGCATCTTTGAAGTGGAGGACATACTGTTGGTTGCTAGCAACAAAAGTATGGTTTGCATCTCCGTCTGCCAGGTACACATTCTCCAGAGTTTGAGAAGTGACAGAGGCTGGTGTGTCACCATCAGCCTAAGGAAAAGAAAAAAACAGAGTAAACGGCAAGTTTTACCGCAAGGTGTGCTAGTGATGAAATGGTTTAAAGTGGAGAGAGGAGCGTAACGAATCTAAATCGTCTTGTTCCTCAAACAGGTACTGTAAAAAGGATCAGAACAAAGACACACAGCTGCATTATTGATACACGTTTGACTGACCTGTCCATACTCCAGCCATTTCCCGCTGTTGTCCTTCCAGGACCAACACCACTGTGTTGTTAGAATGAAGTGAGGGGGCTTCGAGACAGAGGAGGCGGTGGACAGGCGACGAACTGGAGACCCTCCATATGTCATTGTCATGAAGTCAACTGACTGCACAGCAGGGGACTCAGATCTGAAAGCAAGCAGTGGAAGAAAATCTGGTACAATTCTAAGCTATTTGTACTTTACTGCTACTTTATACTTCCACCTCACTACAATTCAAAGGCACATGTTGTACTTTCTACTTCTTTACATTTATCTGACAGCTTTAATTGCTTTTAAATTCAGATTCAGATTAATAATACAGAATATTAACAAATAAATGGATTATTACAG
The DNA here is from genome assembly GCA_943593645.1 of Bovichtus variegatus. Lineage (NCBI taxonomy): Eukaryota > Metazoa > Chordata > Actinopteri > Perciformes > Bovichtidae > Bovichtus > Bovichtus variegatus. Next base: position 18,317,389 of record CALSCE010009442.1, on the reverse strand, counting down.
GTTTATATAAAACTTAATTGATCCCTAGGTAAATGTAATAACCTACCCGGCAGTATAAATAGTAAAAATAATAAGCTCCTCCTTTACCAGCTGCAACATTTAAGTAATGAACACATTATTGCATCAATATTTATAATTCAATTATATAACATATTATTCAGAAATGGGCCATGGTGAAGAATTTGTAAAACATTTTTGTACTTCATGTACATTTTTAATGCAGGACTTACTTCGTACCAGAGTATCATTACACTGTGGTAATATTACTTTAACTTAACTAAAAGTTTAGAGTTCTTTGTCCACCACTGGTTAAAAATCTGTAGAATACTTTTATAAACCAGAGAAGTGTGCATTCGTCTCTGTGGTCTGTTTCTTTATTCATCCACCTTGTTAAAGACAGGAATCTAAAAATGGCAAAAGGGGCCGCTGATGGATCGATGCAGCTGGTGTCACGTCCTGGGTCACAGTAGGCCTTCTCAATGTCTTCCATATTATCCAGGTCCTTCCAGGTCACACCATCACTGTTTAACACCTGCCATCTGTAAGGAAGGTGCCAATGGACACGAGCACACTTCTCTGGGAAAAAACAGTGATACAGAGCCACTCATTAGAAAGTGGTAGACATCATCTTCTCTTCACAAACGCATCGAGAAGTTGAGTTTCAGTGTTACCTTTGAAGCTGCACTGTCCGCGAATGAAGAAGAGGCATATTTCATTCCTGTCAGCATCGCTCATGAGTTTAGATGGACCAGCAGAACTAGTAGGGATTCCAGGCTTGTTGTGGGAAGGCGGGTTTTGGGGGGTTTTCAGTCCTGGCAGCGCTGCAGGAGACATACACATATAACATCTATTGTGCAGACTACCACTCACTTAATATGAAGTTTTATATTAAAGTCCTTTTCCTTTACCGGGATCAGCAGTAGTTTGTCTCTCCTGTTGACCCGTGATGATGAATTTATTTCTGTAGATCTGAAGCAGGTTTGCAATATTCTCCTGACTGAATCCTCGGAACAACTTTGTTCCAAGTGCATAAACATTATGGTTTCTCTTGCACTCAGAGCCAAACGTACAGTCACCCTGGAAATAGTGCTGGCAGATGTGAAGCTTGGTGCAGGAAGTGGTGAACTTACAGAGACCATGCAAACCGTTGCCCTTGTTGTAATGTAGGCAGATCTAGAGGGGACGACCACATCATTACGACAAATAATGTATGACAGTTCTTCCAGAAATGTACATCATTTTGTACAACCTACCTCAGGAAGCAGAAATGGATCATTCTGCAGTAACAGCTGGAACAGCTGTTTCTCCATCAAATCGTGAAGACCATGTTTTTTCAAAAGCTCTGCATTGTATGGAAAAGCCAAGCTATGGGGACTTTTACACTTGAGTCTGAAAAATAACAAAATGAATAAAATATAAACTCAGTGAACGGTTTTAATTCTTTTAGAATCAACCACCGTTTCATTTTTATCGATCAAAAGTGAAAATGATAATAAGTTGCACGTCTTCGTCACATTTGTTTTCTATATTGTGTGATTAGGCAGAAGAGCTTACAAGTTGGCATCAGTAAATATACAGGCATCTGGAGATGTAAAAACATACACATTTTAAGTCTTTGTCAAGTTTATGTCATAATTATTTTAGATTGCCGTTATTGAGTGATGGTTGCAATCCTACATGTCTTACAACGGTGGCTGTGAAGCCTGACACATCAAATAATAGCCAGAAAATTCAAATTGTTTGGAAATTTAAGTGCTTGTTGCACCTTTTGACAAAATCCAAAAAAAAAAAAAAAAAAAGATGTCGGTAATCATTTCCATATGATTTTTTTATTTTTTTAAAATCATATTTGATACGTCAGGCATTTATGGCAATTTATTGACAAAAACAATGTCTCTTTTAGAAACAAAAACAAATATGGATCATTACATTTGCAAGATTTGGAACATTTCAATTGATTTGGTTCTTTTTTTTCTCAAACAGGAACCTTTTTACAACCTCTTTATTTCGCCTTGTGCTACTACGACAAAAAGAAAAAACAGTTTCTGTCTTAGTTGAGTCTCAGATGGGCTTCACATTTCCCACAGTATACATGTGAGCAAGCATTACTGTTTAATTAGTTTGATTACATAATCTAAAGTGAATTTGGCATTGTGGTAAGCATAATGCATCATGAAATGCAATACAATGACGCTTGAGGGATTTACAGAAAAATTAACTCATATACCTGCTGTATCATATTTGATACACGCATTTTTAAAACACAATTTTCTATAAAATAAGGTCCAAAATATTAAGTGATTATAAGTTGCTTCAATACAGTAAATATTAATATTGAAATATAAGTAACAATGTGAATGTTATTCTTACCGTAACTTTTTCAAAATGAGCTTAAGATGTCCTTGCCAAAAATATGAATTTCTTATTTGTCTCTACTGCCTGCAGTGCACGGATGAGCCACCAGAGGGCAGAATACATGTGTCCGATTGCAACAGGTTTTTCAGGAAGGTACAGCTCATTTTGATGAGGTAGCGGTCTCAGAAACTCAAGTAACAAATATGATACACTTGGCGTTATCCCCACTTTGCTTCAGTTTGTCTATGCTTATGCTAAAAGGGTGTAGCCTTAACAAATTAAGCCTTTAAACTCGAACAGTTAACAACTCATGTTGAGTGTACTGTGCAGTAATACACTATTACTACCATATCATTGTAACGCCGAGCAGGCCGATCCTACTGCGTGACAAAAGTCACCGTTACTCCTCAAAACGTAGCAAACACAACACGCTACTTACCCGAACGTACAGTCTCCGCAGACATAATACCTGCACAGGTGTAACCCACCGCACTCTGGACACTCTCCGGGTTTTTTCTGACAGAGTCGCAGGCTGGTTTTAGCCACTATCAGACTGTCTGGGCTGATTATTTGGCTACCGACGACTATCTCTCTGCCTTCTTGAATTGCTATTTTACCGTCGTCGAAGAGGACACTCCGCAGGACTGCTGGCGCAACAGTGAAACTCTGTGCGATCTGCTCTTCCAGGACCTTGAAGTCCAAACATCCCTGGTGGTCGCACAGGGTCTTCACGACAAACTTAGAAATGACTGAAGTCATCCTGAAATGAGTTCCGTTTAGTCGTCGCCGACACACTGTTGTTGAAGCAGGGCTGACCTAACGTTGCGCAGCTCCTCACCGATGGAGAGACTCCTTGTTATAGAGAAATGAAACTGAAACTTTCACAAAGAAAAAGAAAAACAAAAAGGGGGGGAGGGGGTAAAAGAAACAAAAACAATGGTAGGCCTAACTATAAAATAAGTTGTTGTGTATAGTGGTCAAATGAATAAAGCGGCAGGATGTGATAACTGAAAAAATAAAACTTATTTTTCGTGATTATTTTTTGCGAAATTAACAGATTTACATGAAGGCATCACTAGCCCTAGCAACCACTGCAAGGGTTCTGTGTACCCTAGCAACCATGGAGGATGAGCTGTTGTTGATGGAAGAAAAAGGCAAAGAGGTCACACAAGAACAACAAGAACTCCTCTACAACCAAGTCGAAGAACTGAAGTAATGGAAATAAATGTTCAAGAACACTCTGGGTACTTTGTTAGCCTAAATATAGCTGTATTTGTATATTTAGTGGAACCTGCTAACGTTGACTGCTAAGGCTAAGCTAGCTAGGTTAGCTTAGTTCTGGTGTTGAGCAATATGGTTAATTTAGCAGTATAGCAGTTAAATAGTACTAGTTAAATGAAGCTAGCTATATCCTAGAACTACTAGCTAAGAGTAGAGGCGGTAGAGCCACGTACCTAAACTAGGCTAGGTTACATTATGACTCACAATGTGACGTGCTAAAATACTTCCGCAGTTTTGTGGAGGTATTTTGCATTTTAATAACCTCTGTACCAACTACTACTACATAACAAGTTGAGCTTCTATTTTCATAGAGAAATGATGGGAGGTGAGTGAATAAGTTGAATATGACAGGTGGTTAGGTTTACCTTTCCAGCTTACTGTAAGCAAACACACTTTTAGCTTCAACCATTGTCTTGAGCTGACTTTAAAGTTGTTGATATTCCCTTCCATCCAAGTTGTTCCAATGCAGCCCGCCTTGCTGAGATCGACATGGTTGAACGGTTCATCGGCCGCATGGATCCCCAGGACCTGGTGTCCCATGCTGGGCGAGACTGTCTGGGGGCAGCAGGAGTCTCCCAGCTGGAGGGTGGGGTAAGTGCTACCCAGTGACAACAAGCCTTCTTTGCTCTGTACACAAAACTCAGTACCCACTGAAAATGAATAGACAGCAGCAGAAGGACAGATTTTGCTCACTCACACACAGAACGAAATACAGGATGAGAGAATTATTCTTGCTAAAAGTCACAAAACGGGTTTACAAATACACAACACAACCAGCACGGGATGAAATCAAATACTTTCCGTGGACTGATGACCTCTCTGCACTGTATTCCTTATTTTGTATACGTGTGTGTGCCTTGTCAGGGACAGAGGCGGAGGTCCCGGTCCAACATCTTGGATCGCCTACAGCAGCTGACCTTGGAACAAAAACTTTATGTGGCACAGAGAGAAGTAGAAGAGACACGACAGGACCAGGAGAAACTCAAACAGAGATATGAGAGAATTCAGGACAACTACAAGGTTTCAATACACCCTTGCACAAAAATACAAATGCACACTTATGGAAAATGTTTCTTCAGTGGCTCCGTTTGTCTCTCCAGGCCTCTCTGCAAGAAGCAGAGTTGCGTCTTGCAGAAAACAGAAGAGCTAAGAACGAGTTTGAACGCAAACTGCTCAAACCTATAAAGGACAACAGGTTGGAAATGATGGAGCCCGACAAGGTGCTCAAGTACATCGAAGACAGGTCAAAGGTAAAAATGAGGTTTGGTCTAATGACATCAACCTGTGCAAAGAAGCATACGAATAGTTTTATAAACATAACTGGACTGTTCATTTAAACTTAACTTACAACATATGTCATAATGTTATGTCCACCTTGAAAATGCCATTTCAGCACGCTTACTATTCCATACACCGTATTGCAGTTTTTTGATGTTTTAATTCACCAGTTGTTCCTTCATACAGCAGAACAAATCAGGCGCGGTCAAATAAGACAACATAATCCTATCCCTTTAAATGGGAATGAAAAGGGCTGGGAAATTGAGTGACAATAGTATTCTTTTATTAATGTTTTCTGCCTTCCCCAGTACAGTCGCAATCCCTGCCCATATCCGTCATCTTCCTCCCTTCGTCCACATTGTCTGCTCTGTTCACAAACAGGTCATCCAGTTGGAGAAGATTATTCTGAAGAACCAGGCACTGAAGGTCCACGAGAAGAAGCTCCAGCAGCAGCTTCAACAGAAGAAAGAGATGGGAAAGTCCGAGTACGAGGTAGAGAATGAAAGTGTGAGGGTATACATCCAGAGAGGCTAACAAAGCTGGAGAAAGAAACAGTTTTATCAATTATGTCTCATTGTCAGTCATTGCGTGTTAGTAAATGTAACAATTTATGGCACTGTGTGTTGCTTTTAGGACATGTTCCACGAGTACAGCGAGCAGAGAATTGACAAAAACCTGAATGAACTTCAAGTCAACAATTTGAAAGTACAACGCATCCTCAGTTCACACAAGGTAACTGTGAAATATGCGTGGGAGTGATCATTTTCTCCAAGTTATGTAGTGTAGATGTATGAAACCACTGATGTAGTGTAGCTTGACTTTAGCTCCTGCTTTCTTAATCTGTGTATGCGTATGTTTTTTTTATTGACAAAAGGATATGACACAAAAAACTTCAGGTAAACAATAGCAGCACACACAGAACAGATATAAGTTATACAAATAAATATGATGAACATAAACAAGAATATTAAAAGACAATAACATAAAAACATTAAATTAAATTAAATTAAATTAAATTAAATTAAATTAAATTAAATTAAATTAAATTAAATTAAATTTCAATTTCAATTTCAATTAGAGGTTTCAGGAGAAAAAAAGTTTCCATATTTCTTTAAAAGCTTATTACTTTTTTGTTGTTTAATAAACTGAGTGATTTAAGTAGAGTTCAGTTGTAGGACAAAAGGTGAAAACTTAGCTAGTGATTTAGAAAGTCTGTTTGTGAAATAAAAAAAAATGTCTGCTTATAGATTATGAAATTAGTCAGATACTCAAGAGCGCCATCTGCTGGATTATTATAGTAACAACAATGATGTTTAAGGTTAAAAGAGTTGAGAGAATTGGTAGCTTCAACAAAGCGGGACTCCAGATCTGTCCAAAATTTGTGTGATATTTCACAATCATAAAAATAGGTGAAAAATAGTTTCTATATTATGTTCACAAAAGGTATGCGAAATATCAATGTCTGTAAACTTAGCAATAAGACAATTAGCAGGGTGCGTTTTATGTCAAATTTTTAAATGTACTTAGCCACAGCCTTGTTTGAAATACAGAAGTGATAAGGTAAAAGCCAAGCACTTCTCCAGTTCATGTTGTGTGTCTGTGTGTGTCAACAGGAGAAACTGCAGCATGTGACACGGGAGTCCACAGAGCTCAGCGATGACATCACCAACAGGAAGCAGATGCTGGCAAAAATTGAGGAGGAGATACAGCATGCTGAGGAGGTTTGTCAGAGTAGCAGAGGCATTTGCATTAAATCATGTAGGGCAGACCAAAAGGCATTCATCAGTTAATACTTCATAATAATACTTAATACTCTTTTTCTTATTCAAACCACACTTGTCTTCTATTAAACATCTGTTTGTGTACTTCATCCCTTTTACTTAATTTTCTCTTTTCAGGAGCGGCTAAAGGCGGAGACCCTCAACCGACACCTGCGCCGCCAGATGACAGATTATCAGGCTCCTGATATCGCTGAGTACATGCATGTCAAGGGCAAACACAAGAAGCTGCAGCAAAGCATTCTCACTTTAGAGAGGAAGGTTGGGATCGCTGAGGTAAGCCTTAGTTGTATTTGGGCTCTCTCCAGGATTTTCGGTAATCTGTGAAAAAATGGGATAAGACTTTGTGTAGTATTTGTTTCTCCACTATTTTATCATACCACAGCAAGCCTCAGTCCAGCTGCAGAAAACAAAAAAAGCAGTTGCGTGACAGGATCTAAAACAATGGGCTCTCTCTTCTCTGTTTTCACCAGATGGCCTTGAAGAGCCACACTAAAGCCCGGAGCTCACACAGAGCCACTCTTCCTCCCGCATACAGAGCTGAGGCTGGAGCTACATCCGCTGAGCACCAAATCCCAGTAAAGCTCCCATACATCGCACAACACCGCACATAGAGAATGAGAAAGCCTACTGGATTCATAAACAAAACTAAAAACATTAATGTGTGGCGGAAAGGAAACTTGTTGCAATTCCCTGTCACAATATAACAGCCATCCAACATCAGATGATTTTTCTTGATCATTCGACGCGTTCTTTTAATACTTGTTGGTAAATGTAGAGAGAAAACAATATTTTCTTGAAGTTTTCATCAAACCCTCTTCTTTTAAGTGTTATACAATCTTTGTATACTGAATTATCTTGATTAATAAAAAAAATAAAAATATTCCCTACACTATATTGGTTACTATGTACTGAACACTAATTACGGTCACACTTTTACTATAAGTTCTTCAATAAAACTTGAATGAAGATTGGAAAAGTTACAGAATAGATGTTATATTGTTCATGTAAGCTTTTTACAGAAAATATGTTCAGATGTAACTGCTTTTATAATCACTAACATTTTGATTAGTAACTAATTTACTTTAACTAATTTTTTTGGTTTTCAGTAACAGATTACATTTATTTTTTAATTAAATGTTGTAACTGGTACATGTAAGTTACTCCCCAACACTGCTTAAAAGATATCGCTTGTGGTAGATTAAATTACCCAACAACATTATAAAGTAGCTCAAATGTGCGTGTACAGCATTAAAGCACTGCCTCCACATTAATATTGAAGCAGCTATTATGATTATCTATATGTAATAATATAACACTGTGAAAGGGGCCACTCTGCATAATGACTTTTGACAATTTGAGTACATTTTATTGATAGAACTTTGAATTCAGGACTTTTACTTTTACAGTATTTTTATATTGTGCTATTCCTACTTTTACCCAAGTTAAATGATCTGAATACTTCCATCACTGACTATACATAAACTTGAGTTGAAGTGACTTCGTATAAAAAGCAGGGTAAAAAACATCCACCTCAAACTCGACAAACTATTTCCTTTATTAGAAAGAAATCCTTAGAGGTATAAGCCCTCAAAGAATTCTAAACGTTATGATGTTACATGCCATATATACAGTTATATACATAAAAGTGCAATGTCACAATGGGTAAGCTGTTTATTTATTATTAATTCTGTCATATAACTGTCTTGGAGAATGGCGTTGTTACTTATTCATGTGTCTTCCTCCTGCACAGCATCTGACATCAAAATGCAAACGGTACAGAATGTCTGAAGTTCCTCTAAAACATTTTCAAAGGCACTTTCACAAGTACATACTACAGATGTACAGAACACCACAGAGTAGCTTAACGCCTACACACGGCTTAACTGAGTCCTACTGTTAATAATAACATAGTGACAAAAGCACTTTTCTTTTCTTTTTTTTTTTTTTTTTTTTTTTACAACTGGCTTCATTCTGCATCTCTGGATATTTATTCTACATCATTTGTTCTAATTAATTTCTACCCAGAAACACAACAAAAATGATTACAAAAATAATGAAAGTTAGTAAGTCAGAAATTAATCATCTTTTGATTATTATACACACAATATTTGTCAAGTCAAAAAATAGTGTAAACCTGCTGTTGGAAAGTCTTTTTCTGTGTGTTATTATGCTAGCCGAACATTCCCAGGACATGCACCCAGTTGCTGTTTTTTCTACAGCAATTTTTATATATTAAAAAAAAAAAAAAAAAAAAAAAAAAAAAAAAAGACATACAGGTGTGCAGTCACACAGTTGGAGCTCTGGCACATACAGCTTTATGGGGCTATTGCATTTGAAATTATTACTCGACACACACACACACACACACACACACACACACACACACACACACACACACACACACACACACACACACACGTCGCTGATTGTGTGCTCCTGTTTTCTGACTCATGTCAAATAGAGGCGTCGTCATTCACAAATGCAGAAAATCCACACAGAGAGCCTCGATGTCGGTCAGAGAACAATTCAAAAACATATCGACATTCTCCCCTGAACATAAAACAGACTGGAGGGACACAAAGCCAGCGGCTGTTTTCAGACGAGCATAGGGTGAACATATGAGGAGGCTTTCACGCTAACAGTCATTAGGTCCATGGCTACCGGCGGCGCTCCCACAGGGCGCTGCCATGAGTCTATACACGAGTCAACATGAAGAATGCCTACATCATATAAGGAGGGTCAACATCCATGCTTTTAACTCGTACGGTCATATCTTTGGGTAGATAAAGCCAAGCAAGGCGAAAAATAAGCTATGCCATGTGTTCCACACCGTATAATATAGCGTATGTGTTGTATATACTGTATAGGAGATGATCATTTTTCACACTGCTCCCCATTTGTTATACAGATGCAAAGGCTTAAGTTATTATTAGGCATATTTTATGCCTGCATCATGAGTTACTGATGCGGGAATTCAAGAATGTATCAAATTCAAACATAATGAAGTAGTGGTTTAGTCCAACAGTCATATCTCATTCCAGGCAAATAAATGTGAGTGAATCCAGCACAGAGGTGATCTTTGTACAGACACAGGAGACAGTATGCCTTGCCAAAAAGAAAGAAAAAGCACACTGCTATCAGTACTATTATCTATTAACACAGTACCGTTAGTTGTTAAGGGCTCTTCAGGCCCGTAATCAGTCCAACCTTCAAACTGTTTCTCTACAGGTAGTCACAGCACCTTTTATAATATTTAACATGTGAAATCAGTTACATCTCAAAGTCAATAAGACCTTTCAACCAGTTCACAACACCTTCAATGGCCCTCCTAGGTAAGAGCAAAAAGAAAAATCATAATCTAGTGTGAGACTGTTACTACTCTCTTCAAACTCCGTCTCAGGTTCAGTGGTAAACAGGAGCTACATGCGGCGTGTTTTGTTCAAAGTTCATGAATGTCTGTAAACTAAACTAACTAGTGTATATTTTCTAAAACCTTGAAGGAAGCCTTTGTGATTTGTTGTTAAAATTTCTTTAAAAAATAAAAAAAAAACCCAATGTGTTAGACAATATTAACCTTAGCATATTAACACAGAACTGTGCACATGTTATGAGACAGATCTGTCATCACACTACATGAGTCTCTCAGATCCTGCCAGAGTCCTCTTCATGAAGCTTCAAAACACCACAAGGAAACATCTTTTCCTGTCCAGCTCCATGTATTTTACACACTCTTAAATGTTATATGTTGTAAGTCTATGAAGACTAGAGACTGGTAGCATTCCAGCCTCCTGGAAGTTGATTGAGAGTCTTTGATTTACATTTCTGTCCCAGAGGTTACATGGTGCAGGACTTGTCCAGAGGGTCCTGAGCAGATGTAACCGGAGGCTGTGAGGCCTGGCTCGACTTGGGCAGGACCATGGGCTTGGGCCTCAAGGCGGGGGGTTTGAGTTGCACCCCCATGCGGGGCGCTACCAGAGGCTTGAAGGTGCTCATAGTGTCGCTGGAGGAGCTGGTGCTGCGGCGGATGGGTGGCTCGGTGTTGGCGGTGGATCTCAGCATGACGCCGTGGATGGGGCTGAGGGACTCGCTGGAGCTGGCCGGCGTGGGACCCCCGCCGCTGCCGCCGGAGGTCTGCCGCTGCTCCAGGGTGTCCAGCACCACGTCCGGGGCGTGCTTGGCCGAGCTCTGCCGCTCGAGCTCGCGCAGCTCGTTCAGAGCGGTGTTCATAGTTTCTTCTATGTCCTGCAGGAGAGAGAGCGAGGGTAAGAGAGCAGAAGGGCGATTATAACACTGGTGAGAGAGATGAGCGACGGACAGGAAGGTCGGGGGTAAAATGGAGAGAAAACTAAACGAGAGGGAGGGAAAAAAGAAATTAGAGATGGAGACGGTAGAGTACGATAGGGAACACAAAAAGCGACGTTAACAGAGGACCACAGTGACAGTTTTTCAAGAAAGCATGCATTATACATGCAGAGAGTATTACTTTGCACCGGCACTTCTCCCTCTGCATGCTAATGACTTTAAATAGCGAAGGAGATGCAGAGATGACAAGATATGTTCATCTGAGCACGCTCCCGGTAGGCAGACAGACAGCCCAGCACAGTTTAAAGTGCTCTCTGTGACCTCTGCCATCTAATTCAGGCACTATACAAATGTCATTCATGGCTTTACGATTATACTAAGTACTGTATGTGACAACAAATTACAGCCACACCCTTTCTATCAGCAGTGATGGATGTCTGCATCAACATATATTTAGTGATATTTATTCAGAGTTTTTTGTATCCTCACAACCTACGACTGCAGTAAATATGCCGTGATGAGTCCCGGTGTCGAGCTATGCTCCCTGCTGTCTGCCTGTGAAGCTAGTCTTTTGCGTGTATTTAGCACACGGACACAGTTGCAGCCAGAGGAAGCAGAAGACAGGGACTGACTATGTGTTTACAGGGCGGGGCAGGGCTTTGATGGTGGAGGGAGCTGCGGTCAGGTCGCTGCTCGTCCCGCGCTGACCTGTGCGATGGTCTCCGGATCCAGGGGCTTGCCGCCGTGGTGGTGGTGGTGGTGGGCGTCAGTGAAGCCCGTGTACTGGCCCGAAGAGGTGGAGCGGCGGATCGGGGGGCTCTCCATCTTCTTCAGCGACTCGTGACGGCTGATGTTGGTCAGACTGCCGTGGCCGGTGCGCCGGCGACGTTCGGGACTGTCCATGGGCATGTGGTTGCGAGTCCGCAGCATGTCCCGTGGGCTGAAGTGGCCGAGTACTGGGGAGCCCATCTCCGGGGTGCCTCCGTGGCCATGCTGGGAGGGATGCACCATGCAGTGGACATCACTCGGGCGGGCAGGGGGCCGCCGAGATGGTGGTTCTGATCTTTTCTTGTGCCTGCTGGGATAGACGATTGGGACGGAGAGGAAACAACAAAGCAAACGATTTATTTATTGCATTTAACATTTTAGCACATACCCAAACATTGCACATTGTGTTAAGCATTTATTCTTTTTAATTACAGCTATGGTGCCACTTTGCATTTCCAAAAATGTAAAGCTTCTCGTAACAAACAAAAAGCCTCGTTACTACCTCCGCCCCCTCAAGTAGGAACAACTTGAGCTTTAAAATGCAACACAGCATCCGTGTTGTTTCCACATTACAACTTAAAGTTCATGAACACCCGAAGTTGGAAGAACGACTTCCAAACTCGGCAAATGGGACCATCCGAGTCTCACGTGAATGCACCTTTGACCTTGGAGAAGAGCTGCGCAATTCGAGTGCCATTCTAGTTTTCCGATAGTCTTCAATAATTTAAGCCTTTGAAGATTGAATTTATTTAAGGGATTCATCTGGCTTTCATTTTTAAAAACACAGTAAACCTTCAGACATTAAAATCATCCAAATTGGACGCACAAGGTTTTCCATATCACAATATGTGGGCATGCATCCATCGTCATTTGCCCCAAAAATCAGTAGCGACGTCAGTGCTTACAGCTCCGACCAGCTTATTTGGAGAGCAGGTAAGAGCGGAGCTGGCTGCCAGCCAGAGGAGGGAGGCCTGTGGTTTGTCAGAGCACCAAAACAGGCTCCCTGGGAGAAGCTACACATTTGAAACATGGAGAGACGGAGCTGAACATGAAGGCATCAGACACACACTCCTTCATACTCACACATGCATGCTGGGTTGTTTCTCCACAGTAACATCTCCTCTCTATTGCACCATAAAAGGCCAATAGAGCAGCACATCGTCTCCAGTATGGCTCTAATAGGCTCGGCTCTGCATATTTATGACTACGAGCACTACAGTAGTCAGTCTAGCAGCTGGATGACCGAAAAATACATTTGAGCATGCTTGTAGGCAACGCACTACAATTGAATCATATAGTTACGTGATATGTATTACATGACATCTCATTTGAGGTAAAACAAAACACAAAAAAACAATATAATTGAATTACTATGCAGTCACTTTTTCAGTTGGAATATCATTTTCTGAACTGGCGTCAACTTGAAATTAAATTAAATCGATAACATTTCAAAGCTGATACATGACAGATGAACTATTTTAATTCCGCATTATTGGTTCTTTGTGACGATGAACAAGCAGTAAATGACTCATCCTTTAATCACTTCTCCGTGGCAAACGGCTTCATTTGGGAGTTTACCTCTGCTTAATGAGCGCCGACTCAGCCGCTATCATTAAGATTTACAGACAGCTTCATCACCACGCTAAACTAAACGCAATAATGAGTACAGATATGAAGGAGCGCGAGGGTCTCGGAGAATGTAATTGCAGCTCTTTGCGCAGAGCCACTGGTATCAGTGTGAAACTACTCAGCTACATTTACAAGGAAGTCTCACGTCAATCCCAACGGTGCTTATGTAAGACTCTGAAACCTGTACCTGCTCACACACCGCGAAACACTCTGGAGTGCAAACAAAATGTTAAAATATTAATAAATGTGCACACAAAAAAAAAAACTTATTGACAGCACTAATAGCTACTGATGATAGTTTAGACATTAGAAAATAAAGACTCATTGGTGGAGCGCTGCAGGCTGGTCTGCCTGCTGAGAAAAACATTTTTTCTTTTTTTTTCTGACTGCAGAGAGAAATTTGAATTAGTAAACAACTGCAGGAACCACTGATAACCAGCAGGGGGAGTAGTCTACATTCATAACACCTGTGTGTACAACAACAGGCACTGCCGCTTACTCTGCAAACAGTCCCCACACTGACATATCACCCTTTGTTTATATGGCCATGGCTGATAATAATGTAAATCACAAGGAATTCGAAAGAGTTTCTTTCGATCAAAACAGAAAACTGGCCAATTGTAATGAATTTGTATGTGTGAGCGTAGTTTACTGTCGCTCGCTGTGATCGTGACGTCAAACTCTACTAGACGTAGAGTTGTTCCCGTCTGGCGAGTGTTTTGTTGATTGAGAACGCCAGGAGTGGAAAAGGTCTAAATAAAGCTCAGGATATAAATGATTCAACATATTTGAGGATTGTCTGAATACAATAGCAGGGGTGGGTGGCGGGGGGTGTAGACAGGAGATGCAGATGAAGGTGGAAGTCACCTGGGAGCTGGTGACAGGTAGACGGCTTCATTAAGGCTGATGTGGGAAAAAGACGATTCATTCAGATGTATTCTGCATACAAATACCTGTGGTGGTGTAAATACTGCCTCTAGTATGAATCATCAACATTTCAACAGGGAAGTCGAGGGAGTATGGCTCTAAATAAAACAGCATTTTGTTCATGTGTTTGGCAAGAGCCAGTAACAGACACGCTTCAAGGTCGCTCACTCCGCCACCAGAAATGCAGCAATGAAGAGAGCAGACACAATTCTGGCTCGCCACCAGCAGACGCTGCCAAAAAGTCTGAGGTGTGACTGGATATGTGTGTGTCTCTTCTCTGGGTGCCGTGCCTCCCTGTGTGTATACAGTATGTTCCAGTGTGGCTAGCTGATACCAGCTGGTATTTAGTAATCATATTATATCATAATATTCTAATAAAATAGAGCGACCAGTGGCAATTAGGCTGAGAGGTGAGCTGAAGATACAGAATGACAGGAGGAAGCAGCATGTGCAACACATATTGGGTGCATACTCGTATAACAGGCAAATTACATTACGTGTCATTTAGCAGACGCTCTTATCCAGAGCGACTTACAGCGAACTAACTACAGGGACAGTCCCCTGGAGCAGCTCGGGGTTAACCCAGGCGCTCATGGTGGCAGCCTGGTGTTGAACTCACAAACTTCCACTGTTCTATTCGAAAGCCTGACCACCAGACCACCAGACTACCACCCAAATCAGATACACGCTATTAAAAGTGCGAGTAAAAGGTTGAAAACAAGGATTATTTTTCAGCAACAGACAATAAATAGTCCAAGTCCCAGTCTCTATATAACACATTCAAATTTTGTTCATTTTTTAAGTGTCTTGAGTTTTTTGCTTTTATTCACACCTGAAGCTATTATACATATACATATACATCTTGGACGACACAACACTGAGGCTTTTACAGACATGCAGCCGGACTGTGAGTCCATTGGATTGGGCCGTCTATAATTAGATAAAGCCAATGTGAAGATGTGTTGTGGTCGTACATTGGTCACTATGGTGTCAGGAGGACTGGCACTAATTAACACAGCGGGATGCTTGATAACCTTGAACATTTAAAAAGAAAAAAGTTAATGTCTACCGCATTGTTGAATGCAGTAGGACATCCTAAATTACATCTTTTAATGAACATAGTTATTCTAAAATACTGCAAGAACCTTTATGCCCTTTGGTAAAAGCATTTGCTGCTTCTTGTCATGTATTGTCACTTCTGCTGTACAATACACATAAAACTCGTCATTTTCAAAACACTAAAGCATTTTTCCTGGAACCAAAGATTTTAAAATGGCAGATTCCTAATTTTGGTCACTTATACAAATGTCTGAGTTTATGAGATATTGCAGTCCAATACAGTGCAGCTATACAGCCGTGGGAAAACCAACCTGGTAATATAGGCCTCAGAGATCCTGATGTCAGAGGGCGAGCCAATGTCTTTTCCCAAGCATTTATCCTCTCCAGCATGGCCGCTGCTGGCCTCGCTGTCAGCCTTCTGACTCAGTGTGTCTGAGAAGTTGTCATCTCTGGGAAAAAGACAGAGTGACATTGAGACATGGAGAGTGAGAGAAAAACCAACGGACAAAAAAAAAAAGGGAGAAATCAGCAAATCTGAATTTGCATTGTTCTTCGATGACAGTATTTGATATCAGTTTCCTGTGAGTCAGCATGTCTCGCTTTCTCCTCCCCCCCCCCCCCCCCCCCCCCCCCCCCCCCCCGCCCAAGGTCCCGAGAGCCAGATGAGTCATATTCCCTGGCCTATTCTGGTGATATACGGTGACACGCACATGCCCACACACAAGCCCGCTGTATGGGTTTCAGTGATGTGTGTGAGTGGTTACTGGGTACAGTTGGTGCCTGTCAGGTGGCAGTAATCAGAGCTCCTGAGCTGCACCGCTGCCTCTGATGATGTGTATTATCTTATATAAAAAACAGCCACTTATTCAGTGTATCCGCATGAATGCACACAGACAGAGACAGAGCAAGGGCGAGCACTTATCCACAGCAAAGGCGGCAGTAAACAAAATTTACAGACAGACACGAGAAAGTTGGAGAGAGGCTTCCTGTGCTGAAGTAGGTCTCTCAGACGTTTCTCTGAAGGTTTTATTCTGGGCTCCTTTATAGGACAAGCGAAGATCACAACCCTGTGTGCTCTTACACGCCTCTGCCTGCTCTGTTTAAGTAGAGAGCAGGATGTGACTAGGCTCGGGGACAACCTGTACAGCTGTAAATCCCCCTGCTCTTTCATTAACTAAGAGGACACCCCATCAGCAGTGCCCCTCCTGGTGAATTATTGATAGTGGCACATTGACGGCAGGGGAAAGAACAGAAGAGGAAAGGAAGGAACTCTAAATGGCCATTTTGTCGGCCAGCTACTAAGTGATTGGAGTGATTTTGTTCCTGTCCTAACGAGAATCCAGTCCATTAGGCACCAACAGTCGCCATGGCAGAGTGTATGCTTGTTAGTGCTGAGAATGGGAGAGTGACAGAAGGGCTGGTTCAGAACCCTGGAGATGGAGAATGCGCCACAGAGCGGGGGCAACAGCAGCGTTCAGGACAAATGTGGCTGAGGGTCCTCGATGCACGACCCCTACGGTCAACTGAGGGCCCGTAGCCTCTTATAGAGCAAAGACAACAAGTCTGGGAAAAGCTGGAGGAGCGTTCCTTAAACCACATCTTTAAGGCTCTGAGTGGAGCTGATGGTAGTTTAAGAGTAGAAAGGAACATTTCCTCAGTGTACCGCCTTTAGGAATGTTTTTAATTATGCAATAACAAAGGGCCTGCTTCACCAAGAACGATAACTATAAAAATGCATCGTTTTAAAAATTGTCCTAACTCAAGTGGATGGCGGAGTCCACACCACAACTATAACGACAACAACAGTAGTGAACGATAAGGTTGGGATCACTTTTAGAGCGCTTTGACGGAAGACAAACAGTGACAGCTAATCAAAATCCATCCGAATACGAAGGGGTTTTTGTCCCACACAGGATTAGTAAAATGGTCTTTGAACATATTTTCTGTCAGCAATAAAGTGTACTTATTGAAATCAACAACTCGCCACAAAGCGATGGCTACTTTTGTCTGTTTTCTTAATTTTATTGCGTATATCCTTATCTGAATTTCTTTCTCTGCGCGACGTACAGCAGTAACAGTTCGTCCATATCCATTTTTGCCGCTCCGACACAGCCGGAGTGTGCAGCGCATGCATGACGCCACTGTTTGCAGAACGTTATCGCTAATCAGTGTGGATGCTCACATCGTTATATTTATACTTATTGTTATAGTTATAGATATCGTTCTTGGTGTGGATGGCCCTTAAGAGTGTAGAGTCTACAGCCATGTTTGCAGCTGTGAGGCTGTACTCACACACAGGGGTGCTTTGAGCTAAATGCTAACGTCATCATGCTAACAGTGACGATGCAGATGTTTAGCAGGTAAAATGTTTACCATGTTAACCCTTTTAGTTTAGCATCTTAGCATGTGCTAACTATCACTACACCAGCTGAGGCTGATGGGAATATCATTAGTTATTGGTCATAAAGTATTTGGACAAATACATTTTTGACCTGATGTTGGTGTTAGATGAAAAGTGAAGGGATCATCAAAGATGAGACTCTCTCTTACTCTCATAAGCTTGATGCTGATTGGATGCATTGATTTATACATCTAGAATTATGCTGAATGAAAAACACTCACATGTCTTGGACCACAATATACTGGTGTGGCACGAGGCCATCGATGCCGTTGTGCCGTCCCTCCCACCAGTCTTCTGACGCCCGCTGATACAGCAGCAGAGAGGCGCCCTTCTTGAAGGACAACTCTCGGGAAGAGCGCCCAACGTAGTCAAACTTGGCGATGGCTTCAATGGGCTCGCCCTCTGCCAAACAGAGAGAGGATTAGACAGGTCAGGTATGTCAGACAGGGCGAAGACATTAAGTAGAGACGGCTATTATCGCATGTGCAGACATTTTTAAGGATCGACACAAGTGGTGCAGTCTTATGAAATAAAAACCTTAATCCAGATAGACAACACATGCACTTGAATCGGGTCTAATACTGGCATGTTTGTGCACCAGGATGCTCATGTGTGCCAGTTTGTGCACAAGTTCAAGTGTGCTGAGCCAGTTGGTTATTTTAGTTTTAGTCAATAGTAACCCGGCTCTACAACACCAGGCCCTGAGGAGCTTGAGCAGGGTATTTATAGAAGCTGGTGAGAGGAGATCTATATGACTCAGGGGCATGTCAGTCATTGTATGGATCATTAGACTGGGTTGATTCAAACCCAATAACTGCACAAGTAGAGCCCTGGATCAGTGACATGGGAAATGAACATGGGAAAGACCAGGAAAAGTTATTACAGACAATACCTATTATTGTTCACAGCGGCTTTCCAATAAATAAGACACAGAACTTATTTTGAATCTGCAACTATTTCTTTGCTTGCTTTTTGTTTATATTGTCTTTGTAATGCAATTTTAGTGTTTACTTAACTTTCTTAACTGTTTAATGTATTTCTATGCTCCTGTAAAGCACTTTGAAATGCTTTTCCCCATCTGAATGGTGCTATTTAAACAAAATTGCCAGTGATTGATAGAGAAGTTACTATAATGTTTATTTATTGATTTGCACCAATTGCTCTCTCCAAGTCCATTATTTTTTTTAATTACTGCAAATCAGCCTGATATTGATGTCTGTCCTGAATAAAACATCTGTGTTTTCAACGGACTCTCCACGAAGGTACACGTCTCTGAGCCAACAAGCATGCACTACAGCAACACAGGCCTAAAAATAGCTTCTTTATTCCCTGCTCACTCTGCCCTCCTCCCATCTCACTTTAAGTCAGACAGACCCCCTGGACAGCCTCACCTAACACGGGCTCTCTTTATACACTAGGAACAGAGTAAATGGCTGAAGCTTGTATCCGCAGTGAAAAGCCATCATGGTATATCTTTCACAGGAGCCTGGAAGTAATTCCCAGATGAGCCGAGAGGCCACGTGACAAAGGAAATACAGGCGTGATTCTGAGTAGAGTGGCGGTTTCTCCATTTCTCTCCGATTCAACGTCATCTACTTCTATTATTTATTTATTTTCCAATCTTTAGCTTGCCACCCTCCTTGCTCCACTTGGTTGTCAGGATTGACATGGTGGATGTGACGTGGCTCCAATAAAATGTGACAAGCAGGAATTTACTGTCTGAATTAATTGGGCTGCACAGCAGCGGACGGGGCTGTTGATAAAGTTGACTGAGTCTTTATCGGTGCAGGGGATTTCTCTTCCTCGCCATTTTCTCCACCTCTTTCTCTCACTTCACTTCTCCGGCCTGCTAATGTTTTCCAAGGCGCACACACACTGCAGTGACGTGGCTGTTGCTGAAATCAGCAGGCCATAAACTCAAATCTCGGTGTGGTAAAGGATCCCCTCTTTCATGTTGTGCAATTATAACTGAGAATAGCTTCAGACCAAACCACCCGAAGTCACACACACACACACACACACACACACACACACACACACACACACACGCTGCGACTTGAGTTAAAGACTGTGAGAGCTGGAGGCCTGTGGTGTAAGAGATACAAACTGTCAGACGTCTTACACAAGCCAGTGGAGCAGAGTCGAGGAATACAATACTTCCTATACAATAAGAAGGGGCATAGAACACTTTTTCTTCCCGTTTCTCTCCTGTCCACCCTTTTCCCTGAAGACAAATATCAATCTCAGGTGCTTGCTGCTACAAACGGAGCAGGAGCCTTCATGCTGAAAGTGGGTTAGACGTGGCTCTTCATGGGCGAAAAGGATGACCCTTCCTGTACAGTAAAATACACCGCCCTTTAACAATAAACAGTATGCATGCCTGGGGCACTTGACGACAAGGACGTCCTCCTACACTCCCGCAAACTGATATATAATCAATGTAACGGTTAGTTCCCCTTTGACCTTGTAGCAAATTTACCAGCAGATAGGACATCAATGTATTGATGGTGTGCGAGAACTGCAGACAGTTAATCTTCAGGCATGACAGCCACGGTCCATAAGACTGTCATGTGCGACAGCCGCGGAGCACAAATATGCTGATGAACAATGACAACATGCAGGTATAATGTTAACCATGTTCCCCATCTTAGTTTAGTGTGGAATAACTTTTACTCCTCTCTCTGTCCGTCTTGTGTCCACTTACTTTGAGGGGAAAGAGGGCAACCGCATTTTGAGCCTTGAGAAGAGTCTATTTCAGTCCGCAGCCTCAAGTGCTGGTAACCAAACAGGAAAAGAGGTTTGCTTTTGTGTCTGAAATCCAAATGAGGTCATGGGGATTTAAAAATAACTGACGACAATAACTTGACCACAGTTCAAGACACCGCAGGGAGGAACTCAAGTCAGTGAGGACATCCTCCCAGTCCACTCAGAGAAGTGTTTGGAATAAAACCATGGTCGCAAGGGATTTCTGAATAACATAATCTTCCATTAATTACTCAAAGAGTTGATAGCAGCCATCTGTGTTGTACAGTGGGAATCCTCACAGAGACAAGCTTCCTTGAATCAGATGTCCTTTTTATTTAGAAAGGACATCCAGATGATGACTTTAATTTGGAAGCAGAGTGATTAACAGCTAATGTAATGAGAACAGATGTACCAGATTTCCACACTCTGTCTATGGAGACTGATGACGCATGGTGACAGGGAGCCCCTAAAAATCATCTCTGGGCATGAAAAGGAGACAGGATTGGGGCAGTTGTCACCATGGAAACAGGTTTAGGGAAGTCTGTTACTAAGGTAAGATACGAAGCCTCGGCTCAACAATAGGTTGACTGTTTTTGGCTCACACTGTCTACATCAACAGCTCTCTGTCACGGACATTTATCGCTTTTTAATGAGCTGGAAGTTGTATTGTCTTTTCGTGCTTTTTTTTTTTACTGGATGTTAACGGCAGCGTCTGACCGTCTGATATTTTGGTTTTAACGAACTCACTCATTATTTTATTTGGATCAGACCACCTGATATTCATTGCACTCAAACAAAGGACCACATGTATGATCACACAAATGCACAGTATCCCACCACGTCTGAGAGAAGTCTATTCTATCCTCCAGTGCCTATATGAGCCTGGTAGGGTTTTTTTTCTCCATATTTCTCTTGGACACATGGAAATGTAGTTAAAAGTAGAGAAAACACAGACATATATTATTTTGAAAGTTATTTAAACCTGGCACTTTTTACGCACACTCCATACATTTGCCATTCTGTCACAAATTACTTTTTAAAAAATCAAGGGGATTGAAATTTTAACCGAAGACTTTGACCCTTAGGAAACAAGATTTTCCCCCCAAAAGGGGTCCAGTTGGTGTAGACCAATGTGGAATTTGTAAAAGGGGGATGTGGAAGTGTCCCGAGGCCCAGAGGGACAAGCAAAATCATTAGAATATGAATGGCCGTCCATCACTGTGAGCCCAGCTCCCTGGCCCTTCAAGGATCCTGCATTTCACAGGCTGAAAGGCAGGATTAGCTGCAGTGAGATGCTGGATTCAACCCTCGCAGCCCCAAGGACAGGGGAAAGTTTCAGACAGAAGAGTACAGCATTTTACTTCATGAGTGAGTGTGTGTCTGTGTGGCGTGATAGTTACATTTCCCCTGCAGACACGTTTTAAAGTATGTCTACTCTCATATAATTCATATTTTATTTAACATGGTTTCCAACATAAAAAGTTAAAAAGAAATCTGGCCTGGAAGCACATCTACTTTTTCTTCCTTATTGAGAAATTCTGGATCTGACCTGGCCCCGCCCACCGCTGACCGCGCTAGGTTGAGCAGTGCGCAACAAATCGCGAACTGGTCGCAGAGCTCCGGAGCGAGGGGTTGCAGCCTCTGGTCTATTTTTTCATCTTTTAGCAGTGGCTGACACAGCGTTAGGGATTGTGAAACACAAACATATATATAGTGGGCTTTTTTTGGTAGGTAGTGGAAGGAAGCTCCAGGGTCTGGTTTACATCCAAAAACTGCACACTCAACCATGTTTGCTGTCAAAACCTTCACTATGCTAATGCTAACTCTTTCCCTCTGCGCTGAAGGTTTCAGGGGTCTTTACCGGTGTTTGGTTGAGGACTGTTTCCCTGTTGATATACTGTATGTTGCCGTTTGCGTATTAGACGGCGATTGGCCTTTTTAGTAAATTTTGTAAAGTACATAATCTATCTTGCCTGGCGTACGTTTACATTTTAGATTATAGGAAAGTGTACAGACATTTCCCCCTTCAGTAAAGGAATGTGACAAACTTTGCAAAGATACAAGTCAATAAAGGTCAAATCAAGGTCAGACATTTTAGGAGAAATACACATGGGGTTATCATTTTCAATGAATAAAAAGTGTTATTATTAGTCACTCACCGTCCTCGCTGGTGTGTGTCTCTGTCCCTCCCTCGTTCTCTACTTCCTCCAGGGCTCCATGCTCACTGTAGGGGCTCTCACTGCGGGGGACAACATGAAAACTGTCAGGGTCAGAGCCAAGGCAGCGCCAGGGATTAGGGGACAGTTTCAAAACAGACACAAAGTCTTTTCCATCCCGTCTTTCAGGAAATTAAGAGATGTTTGAAGACACTTTATCTCCAAATTCAGTTTAAAAACATAAGACTTTGCTCAAATCACAACGACCAAATCTCATTTCAGTGAAGATGACAAGGACGAAGGGAGGTTTTTACAATTAATAAGGAAGTTCAAATAGCGGTCATTATTCTGTGAGAGGCTAAGATCCTCGATCTGTGGTTCAGCCTCTTTTTTCTAAACGGTCTTCTTCTGGCATCGTGCTGTGAGAGCTGGCTTGTAATGCCACACACACACACACACACACACGGATTACCCCTGCCAGGGAGCGAGTGTCTCCTCCCATGCTAGCATGTCACCAGCCGCCTCCTCTTCTGCAAGAAAGGGAGGCAGCCAAGACAACCAATCTCCCCAGGGCTTCATGTGCGTAGCCAGGGGGACATGGTCGTGCTGAGACGGGTGATTAGCTCTTGCCTGGGATAAATCCCTGTCAGCCTGTGGTGATGTGGGGGCATAATAAAAGGAGAAATAGAGACAGATAAAGAAACAAGTGATAAGCTCTGCTAACAGATGTTGAGCTGGCAAAGGGCCTCTGGTTTGACTCAGGTCTGTTTGACTCCAGTATGTGCTGCAATTCACCTAATCATCCTTTCCCTGCCAGGTGACCTTTTTCCCCCCTCCTGCCATGATCGCAGTAATTAAAGTGATTGTTTCAGCCTTTCTCCCCTAGAAAAGAGTCCACCTACAAAGTTGGCTCTGAAACATGCTCTACCTTGTCATGTTCCTTAACCACAAGACGCATAATTGGTGAGAGTAATTACTCACATCAACTCCACTGACATACTACTGACACAGCTGCAGTGTGGAGAGCGCACGCATACCTGCATGGTGAGTGAGTCCCTAATGAAGGAGGTTTGGCTGCCTGCCTCGGTTCCACTCACGGTGAGAAAGAAAAATGGAATAAGAAAACCACCAACTCTCAACTGTCTGACTCTCAAACCTACATGTCGTTTAGGAAATGTGTGCAGCTGCATGAAGTGATCTCATCAGAATGCTTTCCATCTTCCCTTTTAATCCTGGATGACCTGCAACTTAACCTTCAGACACTGGTGACAACGAGCAGTGTGTGCCTTGTAGCTCAAAAATCAAAAGTTGATTTGTGAAAAAGCCATTTGAGTCTTTCGAACAAGAAACTGAACCATGACGTGACATTAAATTACGATCATATATCATATTTAGAATATCATTGCTTTCTGTAATGTTCCTATATTTTATTTGGACCATTGGCTCCAGGATATTAACTAGCTTGCCTTGCAAATTGCTCTAATATTACGAAGCAACCAACGCCAAATCCATGCCCCGCTAAGTTACAGCTCGCTGGCTAACCTTAGCTTAGCTTAGGTTACTGTTAGCCGCCCCTGCCTTGCATCACTCTTGGCTAGTAGAAAGCAATAGGTAGTTAAAAAACATTTTCTTTGTAACATTACACCATTTACTTTTGGCTAAAATCAACACTGTTTGTCATATTACATAAATTAGTATCATGGATTACATTAGGTGATGAAGTCATTTGGAAAGCTAGCCAACAAACGTATCCACTCAGATAGTATTTTGGTAGCGATACCGTTAGCGAGCAAGCAAGCTATGATTAGCCAGCTAGCTGTAACTTAGCTACGCTGCACGGATCTGCCGTTGGTTGCTTTGTAACGTTGGCCGATAAAGTCATTTGCAAACGGCAATGGCAGGAGGGAGTCTGGATTAATTAGCTGATGTTGCCCACTCAATACAGTATTTTGCTATGTGAGCTACACACTGTTGGCCCTTTAGGGGAGTTGAAGAGAGGCAAAGCTCCAGGAGCGTGCATAGACACCACATCCTTTGGAATATTTAGAAATAAGTCCACAGGCTGTTATAGGAAACCAAGAGAGTTGGGGAAGCTCAGTTTAAAATTAAACTACAATCCGTTCACACGTTGGCAGTAAAAAGCTATTAATACATGTCAATTGTTTCAAATAGTACCTTTAATCAATAGCATTACCAGCTAAATGCATTGTTCCTCACCAATAGTCTCCTCCAGCCATACACTTCTCATAGATGGGCCCATCCAGTTCTTTGGCATCAGGAAAGATGGTCTCATGGTGGATGATGATAGTCTTGATGATCTCGTTGACGTGGGCCTGGCAGGAGACCTGGTCCTGGGTGTCTGGTGTGGGCATAAGCGTTGGTCCAAAGCATATGGCCAGGTTGTACGGATCCATCATGTTCTCGTCACTGTACTGAGACAGGCTGGAGAGAGGAGGGTGGAGGGAGGAAAGGATAGATGAGGACAAGGACACCAAGTTAAGGCTGATTCAGAGGACATAGCATAGCAAATTAGGACTGACAGCAGTGGATGCTTATGAATTAAAGTGACATTTCAAAGAGAGGAGGCAATCCTTATGAAGTGAAATTCAGAATGGATTTAGTGGTTAGATGTCTATAAACTTACTGGTTGAGGAAGGCGAAGAGATAGCGCATGACGATGAGGACTGATCTGGGAATGGTCAGGAGGATCTTACGGATGTACAGCGCTCTCTCGTACAGGTTCTCTATTCCTAGAGCAGCAAAAACATGACAGAGAAGGTATGATGTTAACACAGTAAAATGCAGTAATACAACAAGAAGTATATTGTTGAATAAATAAAGATGGGGTTGATAAAGATTGTTTCCATCCATTCGCCCAAATGCACCACGTCATCTACCTGATGATGTCCGCGTGTTATTATCACCACACCAAGTCCAAGCAAATACATACGAGAGCATACTGAAGCTGAGCCAATTATTATCAGAATTACTGTAAGTCTCTGGAGGACCAGCAAATATTTACTATTGCAGTGATATGTAAAATGTGTGTGTTGTGTAGAGGCCACCGGATAATATCAACTCTGTGGTGACCTTCATCTCAGCCTGTGTTCCACTGGCGAAACCAAAGAGGAAGAGGAAGAGGAAGGGTAAGTAAGCATTCTTCGTTAACACCTCACGCTGAAGTATTTTTTTCTGCCCTAAATGAAAACGGAAATAATTCCTTGCAGAAATAAGGATATTACCAGCAAAGAAGTAACTTTTTCTCAAACATTTATTGCAGGAACATTATCATAATTTTAAACAAAAACAAAGCATTTAAAATCTCTTTCCTTTATTAACATGCTAGCCTGCCAACCTTTATGTCTTTCATTACTATCTCATTTGTTCTGCTGTGGCACTCGAAGCAGCCTATTTTATTTGGCTGAGCTGGGGCTCTGCTGGCTGCTAAAAATAGCCTCGTCACCCTCCAGCCACTTTGTGCCATCTGGGATTTGGGCTTCTGGGATACTTGTGATGTATTTCATTTTTCATGAATACCTAACTAGGATTCTGCAAGGCTCCTGAGCACTTCAGAAGCTACTATTTAAAGATCTACTCCAATGTACGCTTAAACATCAACCTACAAATGCACATGTGAGAACACCCACGCAAAACATCCCTGCTGCTAATTCCCAAAGGAAAGATATCAGTTGCCGCAGTACGCCGCTCGACTGAGACCAGTTAAATGGAAAAGTGATCGTGTAGCTGTTCTGAGCTGCTTCATATGGAATTATTATTATTAATATTTTTTTTATATGAAGCCTGCCGGGCGTTCAGCCCACACTACAATCACTGGCATGTTGAGCTGGGGAATGTAAACAGGGAATCCCCATCACTCATCCTGTGTCAAAGTACACCCAAACCCACTTTGCACACTCGCAAGTAAACAAAATACACATACACATGGCACACACAGAGCTGCACGAGGCATTACAGCGCACACTGTGCCCATGTGACTCTGTGCATGTTCAATTGTTCTTGAACAGAGCCTAAAGCCCTCCCATGTAATGTCTTAAAAGATCAGAAAAAGCCACACAAAGAGCTTACTGATCTGTGAACTGACTCACAGCAAAATGACAATGTGACTATTCTCATGAGGACCTCAGTGTAGATTCAGCTCTGGATTTAAACGCCGCTCAGTGCTGCGGACATTTAACATTCCACCGTGATCTGTAAGTGTGGCCAGCTTTGTGCCACTTACGACAGATACTATCCTTCTCAGTACTCGGCCAAATACCACAGAGCAGTATCAACACAAAGTGCCAAAGACAAGGAGAAGTCAGAGCCACACTGCTGACAAAACACTACAGATGGTTAATTATACTGTTTCATCTGAGGACTATATGGGATGGGGAATACACACTGTGTGAATGCTGCTAGCTAAAAAAGACTACTTAATAGATAAAAGCAAATAATAAGGAAAAAGACATAAACAGTGCGAAAAGCTATCAAGGAGAAGCATTAGCAAGCATTCATCCACACAATTATCAGACATTTTTTTATATAAACAAATAGAGAATCCGTACACTTTACTACTACAGATTGTAGACAGGCAATTGTGGGCACTAAGTGAAGTGTTATGTTTTTGGTTGATTATTAAAAGTGCAACTTGTATTTATATTTATGAATTAGAATTTTATAAATGTTAGAAAGGAGAAATATGTAGAACCTTTGAAAAGGCCCACGTGGTGGTCACCAGTGTAAGTTTAAATCCATCAAAACTGGTCTAACTGGGGGGGTAACTTGGGGAATAAATCATAGTATAAGGAGGAGTGTGTCATTTTAAAAAGACAACAGTTTGGGAAAATGAATTTTCATATGTGTCGTTAATTTGACAGGCACACGTAAAAAGACATGAGGGTCGATATTCCATCTCAGTGAGATTAATTTGCTTTTTGAAAAACAATGTAATAACACAGAGTCGTTGTGCTAAGATCGACACATAAATAACAAAGCTACCTCACGAACACTAAGCAAACATGTGTTCTTACTGATGCAGGACAGCAGATCATTGAACCTCTCTTTGGGGAAAAGAGGGTTCTCCAGACCACGGAAGTAAAGTTTGAGAACGCCCGCCACCGAGTTGATGTCATGACTGTTCTCATCGTCCGTCAGGGGGTCGTTTCCTAAGACACAGACAAGTGAGCAGGTCAGCTGGACATCCTTAATTATTAAAAATGCACACAACTTTCTTTAAAATATACCTAAATAACAACTCAAAAAGACCGCTGGCTGAATGCTCAATATAATGTGTGATAATTAGTCATTATCTACCTCTTTCGAATGAGTTCTTGATATCATTGACTTCCAGATGGGATCCAGATACACGAAATATTCCTTGATGTTGAAGGCCTGCACAGAGAAAGACAAAGACAGACGGTAAGGAAGGAGAAACAGAGGGTGAAGGAGAGACGCACTCAACATGCTCCTCTGACGTTCACAGAAAGAAACTCCCTCACACAGCAAATAAAGCTTACTTTAGTTGGACCTAAAAAGCACATCCTGTTGGTTAAGCCCCTTCACTTTTCTAATTAAAGATAATTAATGAGTCAGGGAGGCCACAATCAAGCTTTACTAAAGTGTCTTCCAGCTGGGATTAGGACTTAATAAGGGGAGAGGTCAAGGGTCAGGAGGAAGCACGATTAGTCTGCCGTTTGTCTCTTTTAGATTTGGACGTCATCAGTTGGCCGCTTCATTAGATGCAGCGGACGAGCCTCCAAACCATGAAATCTCACTGCTGTCACATCTTTAATGAGTGTCTTTTTCAATCGGGGTTAAAACCAATATTGTAACTCATCACTCGTGCCAGGCTAAGCTGTTCACAGTATGTTTGGGAAACTGGGTGTAAAAAAGGCTGCGCCGCTGTAAACAGGATGGGATCTGCATTTTCCCATGACTGAAACCCCAACATGAAAAACTACGTACACACCCAAAACAATTAATGCCTGGAAATCTCTGGACGTGCCACTTTGCACCACAGTCAGACAGAACTTGGAAATGAAGCAGTTTGAAGTTTTTTTCGAGAACAGTTCATTGAATAAAATATAAATACAGTCATCAAGTTATGATTGCATAACTGACGTGACCAAATGTTTATACACAGTACAACAACAACAACCAACTCACCATACAAATTTATGCAGCGAATACAGCTTTCAACCACACGGGGGATGGCTTGTCCAGAGTCCTTTGAAGGCAAAGTAAACTAAATCACCAAAATGTCAGATCATGTATAATTTGCTGTTTGTATTACATGTACAAGAGCTAGAGCCCGACAGAAACTGGAGTTTTGAGAATGTTATCAATAATTGAGAACAATAAAAATCTAACGCAATAAAGTACATTTAAAAAAAATACATAAAATACAGTCTTTGATAGATATATCAAAGCAAAGATCCAAAGAAAAAGTTCTACAATAAACTTTTTTTTAACAAACATAACTATTACCAGTAAATATAAGATATCGTCGACAACTTCTGTGTTTTCTTATATTTACTGGCATTGTTTAATGCTGTACAAAAAGTTAAGTATCGGTTGGGCTCTAACAGAAACTGGTTAAAGTCATGTTAAAAGTATATAAACATGCACACCCAGTGTGAGAGAAGTTGGTAGGTTTAGATACAAGTCACCTTTTTGAGATCCAACTGAGACAGACTGAGTTGACCTCACCAGCTGTTTGTCCATGTCTCCCATAACAACTCACTGATCACGAATTTTTTGAAAATATACAAAAAAAAACACTGACTAGCTACAACAAGCATGTACGAACCTGTTGTCCGACACGTTTCAATTGGCCTCCAGTGTTGCTAAATATACTATGTGTCTTGTTGTGCCAGCAATCAAGTGCCCCCTGTGTTTAAATTAAGGAGAGCTAATCTAAAGAGCCACACACTCAATATGGAGCTCGGGGCAGGAGTGGCGAGATGAGAGGAGCAGCATAGTCTCCTTCAGAGGAAACACTTTACTCTCACGCACTTGCACGTGGACTGCACTCTTGTTCTGCCTCGGTGCCAGCTGCTCCCGCGGCTCAGTGCTGGTCAGGGACTCGGTACATGCTTTTAATGATGCGGTGGATCTGTTTACAGCCCTGCGGGGTATACGGACGGTCCAAACACAGCGGCCATGCCAAAAATCGACCTTCTATCGTTGGGAGTGGGCCGTCAGGGTTGAGCCACAGGTCTGGTGCAGCAGGATTATGTAATACTATCTCTTTGGGTATGTGAAACTGGGGATGACTGCTTTATAAATCACACAAATTCAATACCAATTTTGAAATTGGAAGTGGTTCATACTGGGAAACACAATTGAGACTAAAGATGCAATTTGCTGCGGCATCTCTCTTTTAAGGGACAGTTCACCCCAAAATAAAAAAAAAAATCCATATTTTTCCTCTTACCTGTAGTGCTATTTAGCAATCTAGATAGTTCTGGTGCGAGTTGCAGAACTGTCCTGAGCTCACCTGAGCTAGCTAATGTTACCGCTCAGCCGAGGAGGACGCCATTAATGTTTACATCTCACGCCGTCACAAGCACGAGCCTTTCGACCATGAGTAGATGCACGCTTACTTCTGGGCGGTGGATGGCAGATGTAGTTTGGTGAAAGAAAATAGTCCCTACATGAAACTACTCACAACAAGCTCTGTGGATTATCTTCAGTAACCGGGTCCTGATTTTTGGAAAGAGACATTGCTGTTGAGTTTTTCAAATTTATTTTTGTTGCCGCTTTGAGCACCACAAGCCGAGCGCCATCTAGTTCTATTATATTCAAGAGAAGGAAGACATCTCTGCGGCCGATATCTCAAACACTCGGCAACCAAAAACAATCCATGTTGATGAATAGCATTATGGGTAGGAGGAAAAATGTGTATTTTTGATTTTGGTGGATTGCATATTTAAGCAGAAATCCTTCAATTCAGTCCGTCTCAGTCTACTCACAGAAGTTAGGTAATGAATACAAGATATAGACAAACACAATACATATGAGGTGAAAATGTTGTTAGGGCAGGACAGATAAAGGAAATTAGCGCAGGCAAGCAGCATGGGCCCCCCAAGATGCTTCAAGGTGTCTACCTGATGTCGAGCGTGTGAGTTCCGTCGTCCGCGGCTACAGAGAAGTGTCGCAGAGAAACAGAAAGAGAGAGAAAAGCAAGACCCAGATTAGGACCACAGCAGCTGCCCACCAAAGCTTTGACTAAGAGCGTACCCTCATTCCACTCTGTGCTGGCAAAAATACCCAAAAGGAAACAATGAAAAGTGGACAGGCAGGACCGGACACCAGTGAGAGGCAGTGAAGAGGCCGGAGGAGGGAGGCAGCACACCTGATCAGTCTGGCATCTGCTCCCTGACTTCCATTTATCCTGCTGTTCCGACTGGCCTCTGCTCTGGCTCTGGAGGAGGAGGAAATACTATCTCTGCCAGAGCAGCTCAGTGATGCCAGGTCAGCAGTGAGTCAGGGGAGCTGACTGAGACAAACATTTATCCCTCAAACTGCCGTTCCTCTCCTCCTGCAGCCCTCCAAATCTATCACCCTCACATGTCAGACGGAGTCCGCCAGAGCTCACTGACTCATGGGGAAGGTTTCCAGAATCCAAAAACTATGTTGTTGTTTGTTTTTTTTTTTTTTGTTGGTTAAAGATAAATCAAAGCTAAAATGCTTTGGGGGAACCCACCAAAATGGCCAGAAAGCCAGAGCAAGAGAGAAAATAGATAGGAGGAGGAGCAATGTCAAGCGGGCAGACTGGTTATTAGTACCTTGATAAATGACTCCAAATTGCCATTAAATAACCTAACATTAAAAACAGAGCGGGGTCTAGCCCGCCGGGTGCCGGTGTGGGTTTTGAATGGCCCATTGGGATGTCTAGAATACAAAGAAGGCATTAGAATAAGTAAACAATGCAGTTTTCATCTATTCTTCAATAACCTTCATGTCCTTCAACAACTCAAACTGAAGTCAAACCCTTGGACTCAAGATGATGGACAGGTGAATGAAGGTATTTTCAGACACCGCTGAAACCTGTGAATTAACTTTTTCTTTATAATCCTGTCTTTTCTTTCTCCACAAGATATCACAGGCCAGTGAAATATCAGACCCGCTGGGAGCATCGTATGTGTCGGCATCCACCTCATGACAGGCCCTGCAGGAGATTGCCTCTTTGTGTGTGTGTGTGTGTGTGTGTGTGTGTGTGTGTGTGTGTGTGTTTGTCTGTGTGTGTGTGTGTGTTAATGCAATTTGGCTTCTCGTGACCTGTTGGACTGAGATTTAAAGAGTCCGGGACTTGGTCCCTTCTGCTGCTCAAGTGATAGAATTATGTTAGAAAAGCCTTAAGACGTTTTAAATATATAATCATGCAGACTAAATTAAATATTTGCAATATGAATATAAGTGTGTCATTAGGCACTTACTTGTTACAGAAACTGATGATAATCTCTACTCAAGAGCAGGGCTGCAAATAACAACTATTTCAATGTCTTGTTTTGATGACCAACAGAGCAAAAACCCAAACATTTTCACTTTACTCCTTCAGATAGGAGATTTTCAGTATTTTGTGGTTTCTTTTCAGAACAGACAACATCGTTGGATGTGACTTTCCCCTGCAGTTCTATAAAGGCAAAATACAATTGAACCTAAATTGTTTTGATCGTAAAGTTAAAAAAAGAATGACCATACACTGTGAATGGCTCCAAAACTTAGTTTACACTGTTTATAAAGAACTGACAATATGTTTATACAATTTTTGTAAAGTCAAATATTAGTGAAATTTGCAGCTTCACTAAAAAGAGTGACAACAGTAAAACTAAGGATTGAAATTACCCATATGTTCCTATTCGCTTCTCTTTTATTCTTCTTTGGAACAGACTCGAAAACATTTACATTTCGTGCAAACTATTTTCCTCCTTTCTTGGGTTAAACATTCTCCAACTCCCGTTCTCTTTACAGGCCTAGGTAGGGTGGGGAACGGGAGGTCAACTCGCCTCGCCACACCAGGCTGGGCTTAAAAAAGGCCGGCACATCGTCTCACTTCTCTCTCAGAGTCTAACTACAGTCTCCTCTGCTTTCATGGTCACAGAGGACTTCCCATGAGAATGTCCTGAGGCAAACTGTCCTCGCCTTGATGAGCTGCAACACGGCACAAATGTTTCCGTCACTGCTGGAAGAAAAGTGGACTGGATGTGCGTTTTAAAAATGCACGGGGTCCTGAAGTGTGTGTGTACTTTACCTTGTGGTCATGTAGTCAGCTCTGTGGCCTGCGGGTGAAGAGAGAAAAGAGAAGGGATGTGAGAGGAAGTTAGATGTGTGGACATGCCAGGACCTGTCTCTGAGGTCCCTGCGGTGTATTTTGCATACGGCTGGTGAAGCATTTGAAGCCTGCCATCTGTCCGCAACCGCTGTCCTCTTGAGCAGCACAAACAAAACCCGCACACATGACAGCTCATAGCTTGCACAAAGTCTTAAACGGGCAACACTTTAGCTACATTACAATTACAGTAAAAAAACAAACATCCACCAGGCACACAGTTTACAACTGACGTAGACACACCAATCATTACAGAAATACACAGAGCTGCAAGCTTGGACAAGCGAAGTAAGATAAAGTACAAAATAGCTCCCAAATGGTTTTGGAGAACGGGAGTAATTTCGCTTGTGTGGCCATCTGTTCCCATGAACAGGATCTCACCTGTCTGCGTGACTCATACTGTACTCCAGCTCATTGACAACAATATGATTAAGGAGCATGTGGGAGAACAGGCTTTTCTCTTCCTCGTTAGCAGACAGCTTCATAACTCATTAAGTGGACAGTTTGACTGCGACCACCAGGACTGCTGGTTAGAACAATGACTTGACTGACAGTCTCTGGGTTGACGGTAGATTAGCTAACAGGCCTCGAGGAGATCCCACCAATGTAGACCAAGGAGAGTCGGCTGTAATGACCGTCACCCCTCTAATGCGCGGCAGTCCATTAAGTTGGGAGCGAATCAATCACTAAGACGGATAATACAAGTTCACAATTCCCCTCAGCTCTGGCTTCCCGAGCTAAAACCCAGATTACCATCGAGGAGTTTTGAGTAGTGGAAAAAGCAGGCATACAAAGTGCCACAGAAAAAGGCTGAAATTGCTTGAGAAAGACGGCATAAAATAAGACAAAATTCTAAAACTAATCATTACTTATGTTGGCTGTTTGGTCACTGATTAGGGGTTATATATGCCCTCATTTTGGCTGGAAAACGGAGATGCACAAACTGGTGAAAGTGGATTTGACATTGAGAGGTACAATGGGAGCTTTAAAGGCCCTGACACTTTGACGGCGTGTTTTTGAATGACGAATACAGACTACCACTGCCAGCTGGTATGGAGAGTTATTTCCTCTCATGCAGGCGCAGAACGTACGTGCTGGTTGGCCACTGGCTGCTGTCTTTGCGTTGTGTTCAAGTGCAACTTTCTTGGACCAGACACAGGCAACGGGAGATGACGCAACGATTGTCCCTCAGTCACCGCTAGTTCTTTGATGTCAGTTTGTTTTGTCTGAGCCTTAAGAGTAGAATATAAAAGGAAAGGGATCGTGGCTGTACCTTCACCAAGTGTCCTCTTCAGCAAGTCATGTTTGGCCTGCAGTTTGGAGATGAGATTACTGCCCTCCAGAAACTCCCGGAATTTCTGTGGAGAATTGAGAGTAATTACACGGCGGCCCTGAGTGCCAGCCAGAGCACCCGCTCTTAAGACAGCAATCTACGATAAGAAAGCCAAGGGCAGAGGACACGCTGAGGCTTTTTAAAGCCTTTTATCAGAGCATGTCCATCTTCAGACTGGAACACGATAGCAGTTTGACTTACAAAATGGAAATATTTTGGGAGAGCTACCCCTCTGCCAGCTAATCAAAGATTTCAAAGTGGCTTAGTGCATAATATCAGTACAACAGAATTTACATGCACAGATTAATCTTTTTAAAGTCCAGATACAAGTTTTGAGTTCATATTCTAAGACTAGTTTTACATAAATTTGTAGCAAATATTAAACAGCGTATATAATCAGAGAAGATAAATCTGGCATTTTCACAAAACATCTAAGTATAGAACGTTGACCAAGGCTTCAAAGCGAGTCTATAAGAGAGAATTATTTCTATTTTAATACAGAAATAAAAGACATCTCTGAAGTCTTTCCACCTTTATATTTGCTCACTCGAATCCACCAGCATACTCTTCTCTAAAGCTTTACATCTCCACTCACCATGAAGTAGAATTGCTCCGTCTCCTGCTGGTTGGCCCTCCTCTTGGCGATGCTTGGCTTGCTGAGGTACGTCTCCGACACAGTGGACTTCACCGACTCCGTGGATCGGCTGTGGTGGAAACACTCAGACACGTCGTAGTCTTCAATGGTCACCATGTCCTGGATGGTAGTCAGGGTGGCCTCGGATGTCTTTTTAATCTGGAGACACAAGAAATAAAAAAAAAAAAAAAGAAAAAAAAGAGTTGAAGAATTGCAAAAACACAGGCTAGATGTCATCCTTTCACTATCCCCGTGTCGCATGCCAGCATATCCAGGGGTTTGTATCATCACACTCCATAAAAACCTCTCTCGCTATCCCTTGACACTAAAGAATTCAGGGGTTTTGTGACGAGAAGCAACTTCCGAAAAACCCACCAGCCCCTCAACATGACTCCCGACTACAGCAATCAATTTGCATGCACTCAGAGAGGCCAGAGGTGAACAGAATCTGCTGGAGATAGTACATTCAGTCGCAGGCTTTTAAGATTAATTTCCATATCCGCCTCTTCCCTGTCAACAGGAGTGCTTCTGCCGGAGCTCATGAATGTCAGGACTTGTGCGCCCCACCACTTACTGCAAAGGATGTTCGGCCAGTGCTGCAGGCCATGACTGCGTTCAGTATATGAGGACATAAGATGATGGAGGATGTAGCAAACAAATGGGAGGGCAAATAAGCTTGTAACAGCTCCATAAAAGTTAAAGAGACCAAAGCAGATACACATTTATTGTGACGACTATAAATAAAGAACTTGCAGTACACACACGTGCTGGTACAATGGGGGATCTGGCCCTAAACTGAGACTTCAAAAATAGTTGTAAAAAGAGCAAAAATGATGATGTTCTAAAAATAAAGTTGAATTTTTTTAGATAAAGAATAAAAGTATTACGTGGTATTTTTTACAGGAAAAAGTGCGAATTTTCTCAAAAAACAGCAGTCCCCAGCCATGCTAGCAGCTCCGTGAAGCTTCACTGAGGCATAGCTGTACTTCATCAGCTCGCCAACAAATGCACTGATCACTGAAAACATGCTGATGTTTAGCAGGTATAATGTTCACCATCTTAGTGTTGTATGTTAGCACGCAAACGTTTCATAATTAGCGCTAAAACGTACATAGCTGAGGCTGATGGGAATTATTGCAGATAATATTTAGTCATAAACCCTTTGGTTGATGGTCAGCAATATATACCAGCAATGTCTTTAAAACATTTTTCTTTTTAATTGTGACCTGATAATGGATAACCTGATCATTAAAATCTGTACCAAATTTCATGGCAATCCATCCAATTGTTGAGATATTTCAGTCCGGGCCAAAGTAGTGGGCAGACAAATTGACACAGCCTTCCCTATAGCAACAAAGTCATTATGTGCAACCTTATTTAGTGTTTTCTGTCCCAAGTATAGCCTATATACTCAATGATATGATGTATACATAAAAAGGGTTCAATTATAAATTTAAATGTCCCGATTGTGACGATACACATTTCCTTCATTTATTCTAATTGCACGTATGGTCTATGATGTTGTGGAAAAGATATACAAATGTATTAAAACCAGAGGTGGGTCAAGAGTCAATACGGTGACCATTCTGTCTGATGTTTAATGCTAACTAACCCAGTTTAGTCAATGAAATAATATCAATATAGGGCCATATAGACTAAGGACAAATGCAGAACGAGGAGAAGTAAGAATAGCACGAGACAGAGAAAAAGATAAAAGAAGACAAACAGACAAGGAGGAAGAGTCTAAAGACTGTCAAGCATGTGAGCATGAATCACTGATGTGGAAAAGCCGCAGAAGGAAAGAGGCCATGCTGATGTAGAAACATCAACAACCACATCCAAGGAAAAATTCAGCAAAAACCTCCTCGTCATTCAACAGAGACGCTCTGGGATTAGAAGTGGCGTGACCATCGCAGCTCAACTGTGTGCGCACCGCAGGTCAACAACACCCTGAGTGAGACGCAGCTGGAAGCCCTCCTAATTATTCCTAATGGTCAGGAGGCCCCCCCACTCAAAAGGTAGTGACCCTGTTTCTGAGTTATTAAGAGAGTCTGACCTCAGTGTTAATGAGAGAACAAGCTGGACTCCTCATGTTACTGTTACACACACTGAAAGAACAGGGGATTAGCTTGTTTTTTTGTTTTTAACAGTTTGACCTGTGACTCATTTGGCCTTTTAAAAAAAAAAAAAAAAAAAAAACACACCTGAAAAGCAAGGTGGACTTCATCTCTTTCATGTGCTGCTACACTGATGGATTACAGTGCTGACACACATGCTAGGAAACACAGTGTGGATGTAGTTAAAAGTGTCATCCATCCCATCGTGAAGCAAAGACATACTGCAGGTTTGAACACGACTGATGACAGCTTAGGAAAGGAAATGGGGGGGATTCTGCTATCGTAAAACTTTGCGAAAATATCAACCTGTCTTTTGGCAAAAATTGGGGACTATCCTTTGGTGATCAAAGGAGTGAAATGATAAATGACCTGCTGCTTTTAAAAGAAGAAAGAAAACATTCAGAAATCTACACTTACATAATCACTTTACATGTATACACTGTAGTTTCCTATCCCCGGCAGGTGCCCAAAATCGGTAAGTTACTATGACATGCAGTCATTAGTTACACGCTCGGAGTGTGTTGGGTCTCTCTCTCCCCGAGTCCCTGGCAGCCTCATCCCGGGTGGCCCCCGTGGAGGCGAGAGGCCCAGCTGTCATCATGAAGACAGGACCCATGCATGCGAGAGAATCGCTCCCAGTGAAAAAGCTGTTGAGTTTATCCATTATTCAGCAGACGAATAGTGACCAGTGTTCACTGCTGGGCTCAATTACAACAGAGCTCTTAGAGAGACTTGGTAGATATGCCCATTGTAGCTGCACTACAGACCTGGAGAAAAGTCCCTGGGATCAAATTAAGTTTGTTTGTTTTCAATAAGGAACCATGACTCGTGTATTTCCTACGTTGCTAGACAGACGCCGCACCAATACAGGGAGGTAAGTGTCAGCCTGACTTATTTACAGTCGTCCCTCTCTGGACTGAAAACAACCTCTGCCCTGTCAAAATCCAAAATAATTCCATTCGCCGCACTTTAAAATCATTGTTATTTTTGCAGTTATTGCTACATCTATCATCACAGTTCAAAAGGCAGACTGCTGTCCATAGCTTTCAACACACTA
>CALSCE010009442.1:18254906-18274620 GCA_943593645.1 Bovichtus variegatus | reverse complement strand
GCATAAAGTTTATTTCTCTAACAAAATAATAACAACCATGCGAGCCATATTATAAATAAGTCATGTTTATCGGTACGGTAGCAAAAGGTCAAACAAAGCAAACTGCCTGTAAGGCAGAGAAGAGAGATGTGATGCTGTAGTGAATGGAGTGATGAACCACAGTTGTACATGACAAAATAAACCCACTCTGATTGAGGGTCAGGGTTCATTCAGATAGTCTGAAAGATGTGGAAGAAAATTCAACAACAGTGACAAAATGTCAGGAAAACACAGTAGAACTGAATATAATATGTGGGTTTTCAATAATGACATGAAGAGAAGGAAAAGAGGAAAAAAATAGTTTTCATCACAAAAGTAATAAACTGCTTTAATTCAGTCCTGCACTGTAATTTCCATCCCACAGTCTGGTGTCTCAAGATCTCTTTTATGTCAGGGCTGTTAAAGTCATCTGTCTCTCCTCTGATCATGATTGGAAATCTCCTTTCAAAAACTCTGAATAGCAATGGGTCTTCTGCATGAGGAGCACAAAGAAGCATAATACAATCCACCTTATGTGACTGCAAAGTGTGTGTTCTGTTTATGCAAGAATGTCCTCAGCAAAAAAACTTTTTCCCCAGTTTCACTGGAGACAAGAAAGCCTGTGCTGAAGATGAAGCCGTCTCCAGAACAGGGCTGACAAAAGCATGTGGTTTTATACTTACATCAATTAAGTCCGACAAGTCGTGGATGTAGTATTTGAAAACGGAGGAGTTTGACGCTTCCAGTGTCAGTAGGTACTCGTTCCGCGCTTTGATCGACTTCAGCTTGTTCTCAGAGTACTTGGCTTGACGCTGACGAGGGAATTAGAGGCATAGAATGAGAAACAGACAACAACAGAGCGAACGAGGGAGGGTGAATTTAATGAGTCGAGAATTGCCTTCCTGCTGAAGTGCTTGTGCGTTTTTTTACACCTCTGCACGCATCTCAGAGCTGAGCCTGGATTATTGGCAAAACAACAGCTTCGATAAACATTAGAGGAGAAAGAAGTTAAATTATGTTAAAAATAGCAACAAAGAAAAGGAACAACAACAAAAAAAGAAAAGTCTAAACTACAAACAGCCTGTGTCCTTCACTTCACATCAGCTTGAGCCATCTGTCTATATCCTACACTTCCTCTCTACCAGAAAAATACAAGGCGGTTAGTGAGTCAACATCCACTGGCCAATGTGCTCTGACTCACACACTTCCAAATCGTCCATGTTTTTAACACTTCCCAAATGCATTCCAGGAACAGTTGTGTTCAATTGAGTCATTTGTCACAGAGATTTAACAGAAAGCAGGCCTGTTCTGAGAATACAAAGCCTGCGACAATGCTTTCAGTATGTTTTCCTTTACTCGGGTCAATTCGGAGAAAAAGTTGTGCTGTGGCCTAAATGAGGCAAGTTTTCTAATCAGATATTTTGTCGTGTTCAAACTAATTAAATCAAACATCAAATGGAAAAGTGAATTGTGTGAATACTAACGGAGTTTAGATGCAATTGTCACAAACTGGATTAAATTGTTAAGGGCTGTGATCGTTCTACCTTCTCTTTCATCTTCTCGATCTTCTTCACAGAGCTGCGCCTTTGGTATTTGTCCTCCATTCGGATGCTGAAGACGGGTTCTCCCCTGCCGATCTGCTTCTCCTCTTGCTTCTCGGCCTCCTTCAGCTTGCTCTCGGCGCTGATGCTCTCCGAGTGGTACATGTGGTAGGTCTTCATCACCTGGAGACGAACCAAAGTGTCAATAAGCGGCAAAGAAAATATTTATTAAGGCATGTTTGTCATTAGTCCTTTTTCAAGATTGGGAAAGGGCAACATCCTGAAACCCTGTTGTGTTGGTGTGAGTTTCAGGTCAGTTTCCGTGAGGTCAAAGGTCAGAATAATCCATCTTCATAGTTGAGGCCGACCTTTTGTAACCCACAACTAAGGCTTCCATCCTTTGACCCGCCCATTCATCACTAATCGATTCAACTCATCTCACAGCAGGCAGTTAGTCTCTCTCTAAACCACAAACCAAACACAGATTCTCTCCGGCCTTTTTATATGAGGCGCTCATACGACCGCAACCACCACGAATCACTGCAGCTAAATCTAACATGCTGCTTTCATTGATCTGGGTTTTGGAAAAAAATACACACAGGACGAAGGCTTTGGGTTCGCCCTCTGGTTTTCCCTCTGGTTGAGGTTATTAAGAGGGAGGTTGATGGCTCTTTAAGGGACAAATTAGCTCTTTATTTGCAGTCGAGACAAGTTTAAAAAGGGCTTTACATTAAATGTTTTTAAGACTAAATAATTGTGTGTTAAAACATCAAAGGGATAGTCTTGTGTTGCACCTTGCTGGCTCGAACATTCATTTATGTTTGACATGTAGCATATGCTTCGTGAATATAACTAAATAGAAATATCTCTTTTTGTGGAGGCTTTAATAACAAATAAATTGAACCCCTCCGCCTCTTGTGAAACCACACTGCAATTATTTAGTATTCGAGAAATGCTTTACCTTGATGGCGAACGGCTGATTAGAACTACTTCCGAGTGTCTGAGTCATCATCTTCAGAGACGGTTGGAGTGGGGGCGTTACGGACTCCGTGAACCCATTAGACAGTGACTCATTCGTTGAGTATCAGGTAAACCACGAAACACAAACAATGAGTTCTTGAACAGAGCTGAGCGATTATAAAA
This sequence comes from Bovichtus variegatus, assembly GCA_943593645.1. NCBI lineage: Eukaryota > Metazoa > Chordata > Actinopteri > Perciformes > Bovichtidae > Bovichtus > Bovichtus variegatus. The sequence continues at coordinate 18,271,918 of CALSCE010009442.1, read as the reverse complement.
GTCTTATTAACACTGGCTCACGTCGTAGGGAGAACGGAGAACTGACGCACATGTGGGGGCTCGGGGGGCAGTGCACGTGAGTCACTGGCTGTGGGAGAAATATCGAGTCCATGACGCTAACTTGGAGTCATCAGCAGGAGAGCTAACTGACCCTCACACATGCATGAAAATAAACAACTAACATTTACAGTATTATTACTTGTTTTTTATGTAAAATAAGTAGAAGGACTGCAGTAAAAAGAAGCGTGGAGGCGTATTAACCATCTTTACATCTTTCTAAATAATTATCCCAACATTGAAAACAGATCAATTGGTAAAATAATCGGCAACCATTTCGATAATTGTTTTATAGTTAAGGTCATTTTTATGTCAAAATGGCAGAAAATTATGTTTTCAACCTCTCAAATACGGAGATTTCCTGCTTTTTCCTGTTTTATTTCATATTAGACTGAATATCTTTGGGGTTTGGGCTGATAAAACAAGACATTTGAGAAACTGGGGTGAAGATTTTTCACTATTTTCTGCCATTTTATAGACCAAACGATTATCAATTAATCTAGAAAATAATTAGCGGATTAATCGATAATAGAAATAATCGTTAGTTGCAGCCCTGCTTTGGAATAAAATGTATTCAAATACAGCAAATGAACTATATTGTGTGAGCCTCTCCTCAGATCTTACATTTAGTCAAACTTTTGCGAGCATTAAATCGGTCTTCTGTAAAGCTACATACTGAACTGACAACAAAGGCTCAAAAATACATTCAAACTCCCAGGAGAAGGCGGCAATATAGAGCGCCCGTGGTGTAACCTGGAATGAACAAACTCCAACAAAACCTGTGTGTGCATTACACTTGTCTGCACGAAACCTCAACTTCAGTACGAATAGAGACTCACCCATCTCAAAATCTAAACGTCCCCCAAACTGAGCTATATATAACTGAGTGGAACAACGAAGCACAGCCTGGTTTGTCTGGAGTACTTTGCCTTTGGTGGGGTTTGGCCTAACTGGAACCAGTTTAGAGATGGGTGACTGACCTTGGGCCCAGTACTCCTCACTTACTGGTCTGGAGTCTGCCGCTGCTGTGTTTACTTTGGTGTTTCTTTTAGAGGGACATATTTAGAGACGGAGCAGACCTGTTATTTCATTGGCGGAGGCCGACATCGGGACTGTGGCTGTCTGATGCAATAGCTACTCAGTGTGTGTGTGTGTGTGTGTGTGTGTGTGTGTGTGTGTGAGAATATGTGTGTACGTGCGTGTCTTCCCACAGGGGCTAAACCAGGTCAAATCTGGAGTGTGGACTGCGGTGAAAGTGACACACATTGAGTTTGGAGTGACACGTTTGTTGTGTTTGGAGCAGCACGGCCATCGACTGGAAGTGTAACCGCTGTAATCCTATACAGTGAGTAACTGGAGACTGTAGAAGCAAACTGAGCTGCTTTTCACTACATCTCTTGGGAAGCGACAACAACTGCCTTGACTTGTATCTCCACCTGTGTACGTCCCAGGTTACCACGATGATCAATGAGGAGGCTCAACACAATGCCATTGATCGTGAGGGAGGAATGATGTGATTGAGTGTTAACACAACAGCACACAGACTAACAGTATGGCTGAACTGTATTTATTTCTCTCATACCTTTGCTTTAGTGACATGTTATCCTGAGATGCCATGTTGTAGTAATGAACGACGTACATGTAATTAAACTAGTACTTTAACTGCATTTTGCAGCTGGTGGTTCAACTACATTCATATTTGTGATTCAAATAGTTAAATTGTTTTTCTGACATTTTTTGTGTAGTTAAATACTGAAACATCAAACTATTTTGAGCCATAAAAAGGTAAGGAATGATTTTTTTAAAAATGTTTCATTGCTCTTCTACTGTAATTGAACCTCTAATTCTGCTATGACATATACAAAGATGGGTCCATTGGTAGACCAGTGTTCAAGCTGCCCATACTGTCTAAAAAGGTGAAAGTTGAAGTCTGTTTCAGTTTTTTAGATTGTAGAAGTCAAACGTTACAAAACTGACGAGTAAGACAACAGGCCCAAGTGGGCACTTTTTTTAAATGAGAGGCATTTTTTACTGGCATGTGACTTTTTTAATGTTATATTTAGTTTTTTTTATTGTCCTACATACATTGGCAATTTTTTTTGTAGTTTGAACTACTTTCCCTAAGTAGCTATAGTTAACCAAACTAGTATTGTCCCTCGGGTAGCTTTGCTGTAGTTCAACTTCTTCCAGAGTGAAGTAATTGTTAGCTTGTAAATCAATGCTTTCAAAGTAGCCTCCCTAACACTGCCTAAAGTAGCTTATATGGCACTATAAACCCAATCATATATAAACAACATGGCCTCGAGTCCACCCAGTGGTCCTGTCTAAGAATTCCGAGCATCTGATTGTCCTACATGTGTGAGACATTAAACTAAGCGAGCAGGCTAGCAGGTCTGACTGGGACAATTAAGGCAGTGGAATTAGCTATTGATTCATGATTTGAGTACCTTTCCCCATCAAGGTCAGAGCAACACGCAGACAACTACTTACAGCGAAGGCATCAAACAGAGGAGATGAAATGGCCTTCATAGAAACTACACTGCAGCTGGTTTGATGCAGAAGTTTGATGGTCTGGTAAAATGTTACTAAGCCCCCTGAGAAAATTCCACCTCTGGGTTCAAAGGTCTGCAGCCACGGCTACGTTTACCATTTTGTGTTTCTCAAAACATAAATGGCGGGTGCCTCTGTAATCCACTGGTCTAAGGCGCATACCATGTAATCACAACATTCCTGATTCGATTCCGACTGGGGACCTTTGTTGCATGTAATCTCTCGCGCTCTCTCCCCGGGCTTCCTATCTGTCTCTGTCAACTTTTGAACTAAGGCAATGTCAAAAAGAAATAGTCTTTTTTTTTTTTTTTTTTTTAATTCTCAAGTTGCTATGTGGCTCCAACCACCTGGTGTGGCTTCCCATGAATGTGTTTTGAAGAGCAAGACAACTAAGCTGATAAGAGCCATTAAAACAGAGAATATGAAAACGAAGGAGTCAAGCAAACATGATGTTGATACTTTGCAGTTTGAATATCCAGTTCGGTAGGGTAAAAGAGATAGTGTTTCATTTTGTGTTGAAACAGAGATAAGACAGACCTTCCCTACAGTTTGAGCAATCACTTTGGTAGTTGTCTATTTGCTTAAATGCTTAATATTTAATTCCTTAGACATCTCTAAGCTACAGGATTAAAGACTCCAAGCTGTTACAAATAGTTGGAAGTTAGTTAGCTCACGGCTATAAACCAGTCTTAACCACAGCAAAGACCAATGTACTTGCATTAGTTAAAAATGAAAGAAAATAATGACTACTTACTGTGTATAGCTCATTAAGGACCTTCATTAAGTCTTCCTGGAGCTGAAAGGCTATTTCCTTGCTCTGAAAAAGAAACACAGAAGAACAAACAATGAGACAATTACAACAAATCAGTAAATTGAAACAATTAAATAGACAAAAAAAAAAGTTTTCCCAAACAAAAATTATATATTTTTTCAGATTTTATAACCAATTAAAACCATTTTTTCAGTACTGTCTGCATTAGCGAATCTCCGTTATAAACACTGCAGCAACTTGTTTAATTGAACTGAAACTTGACAAGTCTGTTTACTGTCGGTTTCATGGGAATAGTGGACAATGAACAGACACTGAACCGTGGTTTGAATGGTACAAATACAAAACAGAACAGTGGATTCATCACGCTGTGTCAAATACAGGGTTTCAGAGTGAAAACGGTGTCAGTGTCACAATGGCCTTTTCACTCAAATCGCCAAACCCCGCTCGAGTTTCACCGTCCACATGCTCGACGCATTATCTGGCTTCTACGCCTCAACGTGAAAGATTTTTCCAAAATATGTTAACTCGATCAGCCATGCCACAAGGCTGACTCAGTAATACTATCACACACACACACACACACGCCCACATTAATGCACCTCACGCTTGTGGGATACAGTTTAACAGTGATGCTGTGATGGATTTAGAGAGGCTTTCGCTATTAATTTGACAGTGGAGCTCCCATATTTCCTTCACACTGACTCACATACTGTATCACATGTTTATGAGATTATGAGTCATGACAATACGTTTTTGATCCCTCTACTACAGTTGGTACTACGGTCTGCTACCTTCATGATGTTACAGCCTCGGCCAGCACTCCAGGTCTTTCTCTAACCCAATTATCCTCAGACAAATCTCATTCTGGGAGCCTCTTCCAGCCAAATGCTATAAGAGGGTTGTGCGAGGGTATTGAACCACCTGGTGTAGTGGGAAAGAGTGGTGGTGTACTTCTAATCAAGAACGGAGTGCAATGCATTTTAAAGGGCAATAATGCTCAAAAATAAACCGAAGCTAAAGCTACAATTGCAATCAAACGTTATTAAAAGGTACCCTTTGGAGCTTTCGACCAATAGCAGTGCTATGGAGTGACGTTCACATTTTATTGTTGTCATGCACATGTGTGAGCAGGCAGGCAACGCAATACACAAGAAACGCAGCAATGCGCCAAAAAAGGCAAGAAAGAACACTGTAAACTAGCACACTTGGATGTAAACAATGCAGAGTTTTTAAATAAGGAAATTGTGACTTTTGTCAATGTTTAATGCGGAAGGAAATGTATTCAACACACTTGCAAGACATCAGGGAATCAAACAATGTGTTTTGGTGAGAAATACTGAACGTAAACATAACTTTTGTTTGTTTACACTTAACTCCACCAGGTACCTTTAAGAGATGTTGTACACAGAGAGTACATCATGGTTGATAATTTAGGGACATGTAAAGGAAAACTTTTTTTTAAGTACTTTGTAAGGCTGGAAGGTTGATTGTTTCCCAGGGTAAGCTTTAAAAAATATGCACTAAATAGGATAAATGAACATTTTCTGAGACATTTTTTTCATAATGATTTCAATTTATGGCAACCAGAATGTGGGAGCAGAACATCTGCTGGTATTAGCTAAAGGGTCAAATGTATACACGGAGGTAAGCTGAAACAAACAAGCTCACACAATGGCCAAATAATCACAATCTCTCAAACTCAACACGTCTTTGTTACATTGCATGCATTTGGTTGTTTATGGCAATGATACCCTACACATTAAACAATGTACGGGATTTCCTGACTTGAGAATAGATGAGTCACACACACACACACACACACACACACACACACAGGTGGCCTCCTGCGGGTGCTGGCAACAGGTAAGAGGCTCTATTGAGGTCACACACCTCATTGATCCAGGTGAGTTTACAAACATGTTCGTTCTGACACATAGTGACAACAACGCATACTCTCACACCTGTTCTTCACAAGTCGCTCAAAGGTAAAGCTGCACAATTTACAAGAATATGAATAGCCAGCAAAGAGGATTACACCCGTTATCGGCTGCCTTGCTGGTGTCTGAAATTAGAGTGTCGTGCTGGGTGACTGGCCGATTGGCAACATCTTCCCAACCACCACCTTGTCTGTCAGTTCCCGGATTCGTAGCTCTTACCTAATCAGAGTGCAAACAGTGTGTAAGCCTGGCTAACCAGAGCTTTAGAAGCACCAAGAAGAACTGCGTCGAACTCAGGCATGTTTGAGAACGGAGTGTAGACAAGGGAATGGAAAGGTCCTGAGTTTTTGGAAAATTATAGGATGATCTGGTCCTTGAGTTTATAGTAGATCTGTAATTGTATCTGGCAAAACACGACAGTACGACATAGTAAGAAAACTGCCTATCAATTGTAGATCCTTGCATATGAAATATCATAAAGACACAGGCCTTCTCCGCTGGGAAAACCCATTAGCAATTGTCAGTTCAGAGGACAGAACCTTTGACTATCTGTCACATCTAACACTCGTCAGCTCTTCCCCATTGAGAAGTCTGGGAAGTGATCCAGAGCTCAATGAAAAGCCTTCTCAGGGATCACATGAGCTGCGAGAGTGTGTGTGCGCGTGTGTGTGAGAGAAGTAAAGACAGAGATAAAAGTAAAGAGGAACATTTAAGACATGTTTAGTAATGCTTTTAAGAACTCCTTGAAATAATCTCATTCAAAGTGTCGCTAAATGCGACACACACATAATGTATAACTCACATTACAAGAAATAAGGGCTACTCACTAAACGCTGTGTTGTGTAACTGAAGTCTTTGATTTAATTTACAAAATGTACCCTCTTTCATTTTAAAGGAATCCCAGTTAGGGGGGTTTCCAATTTGGTCTAATTCATTAAAAAGATCATACCATCTGTATTCCAACCACATTAGAAAGATGAAACAACCCCAGAGAGGAGAAACCAAGTCAGCCTTTGGGGAGTGGTGGGTTTCATATTGCCACTGACATTAATCATGGTATAGAGATGGCAGCTGTACACCCTGTGGGCCGGGCCTGTGCGTGTGCGGTGCTCAGCATAGATCTGAGTGCCTCGTCACTATGACAGTCACACAGTTAACGTACAAGGTGTTAGCTGATGCATTTCATAAATACATGCTTTGATCAAATTACATGGATCCTTTCATTGAAATGTCAAAATAATAGCTAGGGAAAATACAATTATTTGTTTAATTTACGAGAGTGAGAAGAGAAGATGAACATAAGTCTTGTGTTTATGCATCGACTACAGAGCTGGAGTCCTTAGCTTAGCATATAGAAAGGAAACAGCTAGCTTGGCTTTGCCCAATGACGAACAACTCTTGTGCCGTGGTTTTTTTTCACAATATATCGTGTTTGTTTAACGGACACTTGGTCAGAAATGAAAAAAGAAAAAAGGCAATTTGTGCTTTTTTAAGTTGAGTTACACGTGTACAGTTAATCCATCAGCACTTCTATGCAGCGTGTCTGACTATGCCACAGGTTGCCAGATACAGTCATTGAGCACAGTTTTTGGTATCAAACCTGGCAACCTCACAGTGAGAAAAAGACTTTGGGAGGCTGTTCACACTCATCCCCAACATCACACAACTCCCTGTAAATCACAGACTGACATTTTCACATTTCTGTTCATACACAGGTTAAACAAACAAAGCACCATAGGCATATTTATTTTAAACTTTTGACATGACTACGTTAGCTGTTTCCCCCACTTCCGGTCTTTATTCATAGCTAGGCTAACCACATCCCAACTACAGCTTTAAGCACTCTCTTATTATCTCATCTCACTCTCCGCAATTAAGACAAATACGCTTATTTTTCACAATGTTGAACTATTCCTTTAAGATGCATATGTGCCATCATCATGTGTGGACACCTGGTGCAGGCTTCATCTCAGCTGTACATGCACGATAGGCCTCTTTCACAGCACACATTTTGACTTAACATAGTAGGGGAAACCCAGGTGTTACTAATGAATGATGGCTCTGTGCTATTCAAGTGTCCCTTGAACGCCATGACATTGTGACAGTGAGTCAGCATGCAAGATAGCAGGAAACAGCAAAATGGCATTATAAATCATTCATGTTATCATTCGCCTACTGTGATACGTCAAAATGTGTGGTGTGAAAAGGGCTTACTGTAAGATAAACACTACCCAGCACATGCTTTGCATGAGAAAAAAGTTCTAAACTGCTTCAAGCGTTGGGATCTGCACCGTGTAGCTGCAGCCACTGAACGTGACTTCCATAAATAAAACAGGGCAGAGTAAAACAAAGAGATGGTTGTATGAATAATGAAAACTGAATACATGTGATAAGATCTATCCAAGCATAAAAGAAGAGAGGTCCAATATTTGACTGCTGTATTCAAACAAAAAAATTGCCAAAATGGGGGGTTTCTAAAATAATTTGTGGCTGTGGCTAGTTTTTTTTTTTTAAAGTGACCGCAATGCAGCACTGTGGAAAATAAAACGCTCAAGGCAAACGGGTCAACCAGAGGATGTTGACGAAGACGCTGGGGCTACGCTGCTGTTCCACCTCACAGCATGAGACCTGAACATGCAAGAAAATAAAAACACCGGTCTTTGATGTGCTGGAAGGTTGACAACAGTGCAGCTGTCTCCTCGAAGCTGTGAGGGAGGCCACGTAACATGGGGGACTTCTCTGTTGTTTGTGCCTCGTTACTGAAGCTCTGCTGAGATCAAAGGCTCAGGGAAGCTTTAATTAGAGGGCGAGCGGTGTCTCGGGTCTCCAATGAACCGGGACCTCCCATCAGTCTGCCGTTTGTCTGCACAATGTCACCTGGATCCGCTGAGAAAAACTGCATTACAAACTTTAAAGTTTCCATCACACAATGTGGTTAGACCTTGCAGATTCCACAGCAATAATGATGCAGGTGGAACAATGATAGGGCTCGTGTTGGGAGTGTGCTGGGAGAGGTACACTACCCTGCAGATTGTGAAGATTTGGCAAAGCGTCTTCGCCGTTACACTAAAAATGTAAGCATTGAAAAAGCAGTCTATCATGATGATCATCAAAGTGCTGTGAGTCAGGGGGGGGAGTAACTTGTGAAAAAAGACTATCTGTTTCACATCTGGCCTCATTAGTAGAACCATTTTACCTTTTAGAGCCTTTAAACACTCTGAAAGGGAAATGACTGCTGCAGCTTCCTGTTTGTGGGGGGTTCGGGTGAGTATTTAAAGAACACGCCCCCATACAATCAGATGAAACCACAAGCATTAAGAGATGTTAATTACTTTGAGAACAAATAAAAGGAGCCTCGCTTTTACTTTTTTCATCTGAAAGGTTATATGGTCAGGTTTTGCAGTTAAGTGGAGCAAAAAAAAAAAATATATATATATATATATATAGAGAGAGGAGGAAAAGAAATAGAAAAAAGTCACACACACTTTAACTGACACAAAGGCGCTCCTCTGAAGAAAAGCCACTTTGTAATTTTGGCCTGTGGTGAGTTCATGTGACTCCTGCAGCATAGGAGCTCATAATCTTCTAGGGAGTTGTCGTCTTTGTGGTAGAAAAGGCAGCAGAGGCCCGGTTTCAGCCATGAAGCCACAGTCCTCAGACGGGAGAGTGAAGGCATACTGATCTGAAACTGTGGTGAGCGAGGTTCCTCTGCATTACTCTAATTCACAAAACTAAACCACACGAGCCCGACAGAGTTTCATCCCATCAAACGCAAAGATGTATATATACCGTATATATACTGTATGTATCCTGTATATCGTGCAACTAAACATACGTTGTTGTCAAATGAATGGGCTAATTGAAAGTGAAAGACTGTTTAGGTCACATAAGAGACTGGAGACGCTGCAGTCCCGTCTGACAGCCGAGAAACGTCTGGATTGTGGTAGTTGAGAGTTCAAACTTCTGTTTTGTTGATCAAAGAAAAGTCACATATGACCTCTTCTAGTGGAGGTCAAACATCAGTACAGTAAAAAGCAAAAAAAAAAAAAAAAGAAGAAAAAAAAAAAAGAAAAGTTAAAGGGGGCATTCACAGTCTGTGTCTGTGAACTGGAAATTGTATTCACTGATGAAAGTGCATTTGTGTTAAATGTACCACTTGAAGACCTAAAAGATTACATCATGCCTAATGACACTGCAAATAAAAAGATTTCCCATTCAAAAACAACATAGTCACGTCAGTTGTAGAAGACACTTGTCCCTATATTTTATGACCAAAATGTGTGTATAAACGTGTGTATAAGCACTCTCTTTAGAAGTGCCCTGACAATCATATGTAGCTTTAGTGTGATCATAGCCGACGTGTTGTCCACCCTCACCTTCTTCAGTAGCCGTGTGGAGTCCTCGCTGATCTGCATGAACCTCATGATGACGTTGTTGAGGTAGATGTCGCTCAGCGTGGCATGGTCCTTACTCTCCCTCCTCACCTGGTTCAGAAGCAGGTACCAACAGTTGACTGGGGACAGCAGGTTCTGGTCTTTCCTAAACGAAGCAGGGGAACAGTTAGTGGTAAGATCAGCTGCTCAAACGAAGTGGAAAATGAATATCCCGTTGTAATTTACAACATGTTACTAAACGAGAATTAGAAAGAGGAAGGATTAGTGTCTAGGAAAGAATTGGTTCTGTAGGATCTTTTGATGACTCAGCATTTTCTTGTCTGTTAAGTCTCACGTGTAATGCAATAATAAACAAGAACACACTCTCACAGACTGAAAACCCGACTCCATAGAACAAGTACCCGTAAGCGGCTATAGTTTGTGTCGGTGCATTTCAACATTTTCCTGTGTGTCTGTATCCATGTCAATGTCTCAGCCCAAATTTCTTCAGACAATATTTGTCATTTTCACAAGGAGATTGGGGCGGTTCCTTGACTAGCGGGAAGTCTACAAGCACCTCAAGTGCACCAGAGCCTGTTACCAAAGCAGAAGTGAGATGCGTCATAGGCCTCCCTTGGTGTTAAATGTCCCATATACTGCTGGTTCTGGGTCTAATAAAGCTCTCTATATATTACATGGACTACCCAGTTGAGTTGGAAATACTTTGTATCAGTGACATTTCTAGGGCAGAGCTCTTGCAATGCTCTTAGCCAAGCTGACTTCCTACAACCAGGGAAGAGTGCGCCACAGGCTTTAAATACACTTAGTGGAATGACGTCGGAGAAGCCATGCATGTATTTTAAGTGAAGTTGAAAAGTAGAATTACGTATGAACTGTGACAGCAGAAGACAGACAAGCAAGGGAAGAGAAGTCACAGCAAAGGGGAAAGATAGAGATCAGAGTGTAATAGTGGAGCCTGAGAGCTGTTTCCTGTGCTGTGTGCCGGCTGCTTCCAAGCTAACTGTAGGACATTGTCCAGGCCAGAGCAAGCTGGGGCCCTGCATAAGCACTGGCCTGCAGGCTGACTTCCTCTGGGTTAACCTATAACATTCCTCCTGCCTGCTAGGAGCAGCACATAATATGAATGTGTATTTGCGGGAGGATTTAAGGTTGGGTCGGGGTTCATGTCTTACAGGAACCACATGTAGACTCGCCTCTGCTCTCCCCTCACAATGTTAGTTTGCAAAGACAGGCAGCACTTGTCAACACAACAGGTGAAACTCTGAACCTCACTGTTAAGTGACCCTGAACTAGCATTCAGCCCTGGCACAACATCTGCTGCAAGAGCACAAGAACAAAGCATTTCTCCAAATGAATAACTGATACAAACATTCCAACCAGTTGAAATGTTCCTGAGACTCTGCAAAAACAGGAAGCAAACTTCATTTGATAAAGGCAGAGCCAAACACGCTGACATGAAAAACATCCGAGAGCATTCGAGAGCACAGTGGTTTTTCAAAGACACCAGGAAGATGGTGAATGAAAAAAAAAACTGATTTAGCTAAAAGATGAGGGGTGTACTGACGCCACATGCCTGGGCTAGAGGACACGTGCAAAGGAAGAGAGCTAGAAAAAGAGAAAAATAAGTGAAGCGGTCCCAGAGCTACAGCAGCACGACTGCTGGACAAAGCATCGCACACGCACAAGCACACACACACACACATGCACACACACACACACACACACACACACACACACACACACATGCACACACGCACGCGCACACACACTGTCAAAGAGCAATTATCATAAATCCTTGCTGCATTATGTATCAGCAGAGTGCAAAAATTCCATGCTATGGCACTGAAATTAGATCTGTGAAGACGGCACGTATGTGAGCATGTGTGTGTGTCACTTTTGCATGTGCAGATGCATAATGTCCAAGAGCCAATGACATGAAGTTGGACATTGCACATTATGAGCCACTGCAAAAGTGTATGAAATAACCTCCTAGATTTCCAAAGCAGTCAAATGTTTTAGCTCGAGTCTGCAGTCCCGCTGTGACCAGTTGTGGAAAAAATTAAGATCATTTGATTGGGGATGCAAAACAGTTCAAGTGAAAGCGGACGAAAATGCAGGATTAGCCAGAGAGTTTTCAATCAGGACTTAAATTTCCTTCTCCTCTTTGCTTCAACCCACCTCATTTCTCAAAGCACAGCAGGACTCTTCGTTGTGAAAAGATTGACCTAATTCAGCATAAGTACATGCACAGGTCTTATAAGAATTCAGTATGTCATACAATAGACAGTCAACAAAAGGAGCACCGTTCCTTCACATGCGGTCATGTTGTAGGTTAAATAAATAAACCCTAAATTATGCAACACAGTGGAGCTAGCGAAATGACATGGGGGAAGTCATTGATGTGCTCAAGAGTCCCGATGAACCCATCAAGAGTTCTTAAAGTGCCTTGTATGTTTGTTATTGGGCTGCCCTACTAAATCACACTGGAGGCCTGCAATGAAAAGAGGACAGAGCGAGAAAACAAGGGGAGGGGACAGACACAGGAAGTGACAACAAAATAACCTTTTAGGTTGCTTACTCCACATAATGGCAGGAAAATATCTCAATGTCATCATTTCCCCCTCAGCCAGGACAGGAACTGGGTGAGACAGACTCACAGACAGATAGGCAGGCCCCTAAGGGGCTAAAACACAGGTATGAAAGTGGAAACTAATGTCCACGACAGACAGGGAATGAAAAAAGAACTCATTAGCAACTTACTGACTCCATCAATGTATGTTTATGTGTGTGTTCTGTCCATTCATGCAGTCTAAATCCCGGAGTCGCCGAGTCAACATCAACATGCTTGTACTCTCATACAGTAGCAGGATGCTGACAATGACGGATCATTACCACTTCAGTATGCAGGGTATTGAAACAGGAGCCCTTATCGGCATCAGAGGCAAAAAGGCAAAGTCCTCTGGTGCCAAACTGATAACATCTTTCATTAATGAACGGTGGCGGAGGCCTCAATAGCTGCAGCACAGTGACTGGTGTTGACCAAAGTGACCGCTGCACGTCCCATTTAGACCAAGCCCATCATGAAAAGGAAGGGTCACGTTTGACATTCAAAAGCATGCAACAGGGTGCCAAAGACTAATTAAGAATTCTAGTGAAGTTGTTCTGTTAATAATAAATGGTGATACACTTTCTTCAACTTTATTCTTTGCCCCTCAAGCTGAATGCGCTGCAGAGAGTAATGTCTTGTAATATATGCAGCATGCAGCCGCAGCATGTTCTACACCTTCTTTTTATCTTTACAGACAAAGAGAGGAAGTCCCTTAACCAGACACTTAATTCGGGATAAAAGCCGCCTATTTAAGATGATCCCAGCTGTGGCTTTGGCAATATAAATAATTCAATGATTCCTCTGCTCACCATCTCCATGTCCCTCCCTGAACAAACTTTGCATAATACAGTATCTGGCTGTGTGCATGTGTGTGTACGAGTGTGTGTTTAAGAAAGAGCGAGAGAGACGGAGGAGAATGTTTGCCCATATTTGTGTGTGTGTGTGTGTGTGTGTGTGTGTGTGTGTGTGTATGTGTGTGTGTGTGTGTGTGTGTGTCAGGGCTGAATGGCTCTCCCACAGACTGTTGCTGTGGGCTGGACAATGTGATGTGTGTCTGTTGTTTTTGTTTTCTCACAGGAAGGAAAAAGGAAGACACTTGTAGAATTGTACTTTATTGTTTACTGTCATTAACACCCTTATAATGTCTAAAACCCATAAATGTATCTGCTACAATCACTAGCGTCTTTTTTGCTGCAGCGTTGCCTAAAATCCTGAATGGTATAAGCTCCAACTGTTTTCAAAAAGCCATCATCAACAGCTTAAACGGACAAGTTGCTGCTTTGACCAACATAATACATCAGGTTACACAGCACGTGTCCTGTAGAGCTTTCTGATTCAACTTTCTAACACCTAATTATCAAGTTTATCTGAGACTGTTTGCAGTGTTTTCCTCCATTGCTGCACATTGCATTTACCTCTGGTGGTAATGAAGGGAAGAAACCTCACACAAAAGGATCTCTTCATATGTAATTCACAAGGCAAAGAACAACGTTTGATGTCATTTTAGGTTATATAGTGTTACACAGTCACGGAAGCTGGATGTCTTTGCAGCAGTTAAAATGGGTTTTTGCAAACAAGTGGAGACTCATTTTCAGCATGTAAAGCACACCTGCAGCGGAACAAACAGCAGCTTCTGAATGTGGCAGATACACTAGTGTGTTTAGACTGGGCATATAAATAATATCTAATATCTATTCATTATTGCTGTGAAAACATCTCCCTCAAACAGCTGTATTCATTAAAGTTTCTTGCCAAAAACTAAATGTTCAAGATTACACATCACGATAACGTTATACGATCCATCCAATACTCATTTTTACTGAACAGAGCTTGAACGCACCATAATGCAAGTCAATAGAACCTCCTTACCAGCTGCTAACAGCTAACGGCGAACGTGAACTAGCTCTTCTCCTGACGATTTCAACACGGATTTGTGTTGTTCAGAATGTAGCATTATCAAAGAAAAACTAGGGTGCGTCCTTTAGACGCGTCAATAATAAGTCTACGCCGTCCTTTCGGATTTTAATGTGTCGACGGAACGCCGTTTTGTCACGATGCGGTAATGTAGAAAAAGTAGGCCGCCGTCGTGTTTTCTGAATTTTGGCATTGACTTGATGATGAAGTATCGGTTCTCGTGACATCCCTACCGGAGGTTGCCGCTTGCTACAGACGTACAAACAAACTAAATGTGACACATTGTGTAAATGAAAGCTCTCTTGACTGTTATAATGACATCTTGTCAACTTGTCTCAACATCAGTTATGTAAACCAGATTTTAGAAATGCAGCCCCACTGACAGCTACAGCAGTGGCCCCCTTTTGAATGCACCTTGTCTAGACTAATTACCCACAGATTTAGCTGCTCAATTTAATGCTACTTGCTAATGATATAACATTGTTCAATCGCGCCAAGCTGACCCGCCATATGACTATTGGTTTAATTCCACAGACAGAATGAAAACGGATTTTTTTTCACACCACAAGTCTGTCCAATGAAAACAACCTAGAGAATATGGAGAGCACAGAAGCCTTACTGTACGCGTGTTGTTTATGTGAATACAAAAATACAGTCCAAATTATTTAAAACCCACAGAAAGGTTATTCAGACATCTTGTATTTACTTAAGAAATATGCTCCTAGGCACTTGCCAAATGTTTACCCTGTGAATGAAGTGACCAGACTGTACATCACGCGATGAAAACCACAGAGTGCCATACTAGAGTCCCTTCCCCAGTCACAGACATGGGCACACACAGCTGCTACAGCCATTGGAGCTTCAGACAGAGCGCGGTGGCTATGTGCAGACGGCGAGGACAAACATACGTTTTATTTTCGTTCCCCACCACAAGTTCAAACAATATGCTAATGTCTGCTTTTTCCATGAGCAGACTCCTAACAGTGTAATAAGGCCAAAAACTACAGCAGGCTTAACTGTGTCAAGATCCTCAAAAAGGCTCAGAGTCCAACTGTGATGCCCCATAAAGATAGAGGGTGGGAGGTGGACAAACTTCCTCTAAACAGTTTGATACAAGATCTCATTTGATTAGATCTTGTTTCATGTCCCTCTGCCAGGTTAACTCTCTATGAGATAAAGACCAAATCAAATTCAACGTTTAGTTTCTTCTTACACTTCTCTTATACTTATACTCTCTTATTTTTTTAGTGACACAGTGACAGTGTTCAATTATTTACAAGTAGCGCATGGAATCGAAACTAAATACTCAGTCATTAATATTTCAGTATTGGCCAAAATATATTCTTATAAAAAGGGTATCAACATTTACATATACACATTGCATTACATCTTTTGCTCATCTTCAAAAAGAAAGATATTGAACTTGAAAAGTTGTTGTTTTGGTATTGGAACTTTGTGATTTCGGATCAGAAAGATGTCAAAAAGAAAGCGTTAATTCTCCCCAGAAAAAGTCTACTGCACTGTACAAACTGTGGCCAAACGAAAAGTTTTTAAAGATAGATTTTTTTCAGTCAGTCAGTTTGACATTATGGGCTAAAACCACAGGCGTTAACGTAAACATTGCATAATGTGAAAGCAACAGTTTTGTATAGATACATTTGCTATGCCGGAGACGTAAAGACAGGACTGGCACTAGAATTTCAGAGGGCATAATATTTGCAATAAAGACAGATTGATTATAAGATAAATGGCAGAAATAAAAATAAAGTATCACCACTGAGCTGCCCTTCTGTCCTAATTCGGGGGCTTTGAATATGAAATGAAGATAGATAAATCTTATTTGCATAATAATCCCATCAGAACACAGAGATGCTATGAACATTACATTGAAATCCAGTATGACTTCCATCTGGCCACAACAAAAAAACTGATATACAAAGAGTATTCTCAGGCCCTTAAATGAACCCAGATGACATGACAAATTGAGCACAGACAAACACTGAGACAGCGTTTCCTCACTTGTACTGCTGGTGATCCTTGGTGCTGCGGGTCTTTGCCATAAAGCGTTCAGCCAGTTTCTCCAGGTTTCTGGAGTATTCCATCTCAATCTCTGCCTTCTTCCTGAAGAAGTCCTGCAGGTCCTGCAGCAGCTGGACCCTCATCTCTGTCTGCTGGTCCAGACATTTCTGCTGCTCCACCAACTGGGCCCGGATCTCTGAGGAGATGAAGGAGGAGAACAAATATATTAGGATGGAGCCAGAACCTGAAGGCTTAAAAATGAGGCCCTTTTATACAGAGTTTTGTTTCACAAGGAAACCAGGTACAAACATCTAAAGTTTCATGTCTTAGTTTGGCCAACTCATTGTCATTAACTAGCTACAAATCATAAAAATATGGCTGTTATCATCAGTTATAATTCTCTTTCAACACTTTCAAATGTTAACTATTAAAAAGGTGATTTACAAATCAGAACGCAAACATTATGCATCTAAAATATATCGAAAAGAAGCAAAACAAAGAATCAGCAAGAAGTGTAGGCCAAGTCACAGCACAGCATATACACATCAGTGCAACAGAACAGCCCAATTATTATCCTTTAGTTATAGGTCTGAATGCTTGTAGAGATGAGACGTTGGCAAAACTGGTCTCAGGTGTTTCATTAAGGCTGAAAATATCTCTAGGATGAATTTAACCTGATTCCCAACACACCCACAGTTACAGCACAGAGCAGGCCACACACACACACACACACACACACACACACACACACACACACACAC
>CALSCE010009442.1:18237659-18254896 GCA_943593645.1 Bovichtus variegatus | reverse complement strand
ACACACACACACACACACACACACACACACACACACACACACACACATCAGTGCCTGTGACTGAAATCCCAAGCCACTTATAAAAGCAGAGGGGTGACCGCAGGCCTCACTAAAACAAGTTGTATATGCAGGTAAATTACCCTCTGAGGTCCTTTCTGAGGAATCACACCTGTCAGAGCGTCTCTCATTTAAATTAACATTCTCGACTGACAACTGGGAACGCACACACACACAAAAATTGTTTCCTCCGTGCGTCCTCTCCGGCCAAGGCCACCGTGTATAATGGATTTCTCCTAATGGAAGGCAGTCTGGGCCAGACATCTTCAGCAGAGGAAACAGATTAATGAGGTGATTTAGAGCCACGTGGACACCAACAGAGAAGGGCTCGGATACATCCTTCATATTAAGAGTTAGAAAAAAAAACACTAAGGCTTCACAAATGATTTGTACAACTCACAGGAATTATTGGCTGTTTCTTGGCACACCGACAACATATGGAAAATAACGGTAAGAAGATCAGCTGAAGAGGACGAGGATGATTGTTTCAGGGCAAAGTTTAATGTGCATTGTATTGTCCCCACTTAGAGTTGATTGATTCAAACCTCAATGAAGGGTTCTCATACGTGCGTATATGCTTTCTTAGGCATTGATCCCTTTTCTTAAGAGAAAAACACGAGCGGGAGGGCTTCAGAGACACAAACACTGTATTAAATGGCGGCATAACCCAGTCTTCTAATGTTGCACAGTCTTCCAGCTCTGCCACAATTACCAGTTATAATGTATCAGTTTTGCTTTGTGTTATTCATCGTTTGTCCTGTTTAGTGTATGTCAGACCCTGGCAGGGAGGTCCATCTGGCCACATACAATAATTTGGTTGTTTTTGTGGCTAATAGACTGTAATTTGGGAACTGACTATTTTTCCTCCTTTAATGACTGTAAGATATGTGTCGCTGTGTAGCTATCTCTGTAATTTGAATTTATTGATGTTATTGCAACATTAGAAACCTTTTTTGTGTGTGCATTTGCTCCTATAATTGTGTACCTCTCCGTTTGTGGCAAAAGCACTCAGTCTGAGCACCTAATGAGCTGTAAAGAGTAAGGAAAATATATTTCTGTTTATTTCCATTTTTTCGTCAACATCACTTGAACTAGAGACTAAACCAGAGCTAGGGGAACAGTAACTGTAAACTGCATGCTTGGCCAACCTGCTGCTTAATGAATGCTCTCATTAATATGAAATTAAAGTGGACTGAAACAAAGATAAGTATATGACGAGACAATTAGACAGCAACAAATGCCTTTGTGAAAAAGCCAAAAGATCCCTAAGTGCCTTTAAGGGATACCATCAATAGTTCAGGACGTCAAGCTACTTGATGGCCAATCAACTGCTGACTCAATTAGAAAGCTTCCAGTCAAAGAGGGGTGAGACCTATATGTGTCCTTAATGCAGTAATCAAATTACCAAAAGGCTCCTCTCCATTCATCAGTATTAAGTCTTGTCACAATCTTGATAAATTATCGATTTGGGCCTGTTTGAAACTGTTGATTATTTTCTGCATTTACAAGTATCAGCTCCTTCCTTCTGGCTCTCGCAAGCAAATAAACCACTTAGACAGAGACAGACTGGACACAAGGGAGGCGTTTCAGCTATACTTAATCCGAATGAATGCTTATCACAGCAGTTAAACTCAAACAAAGTGAACTACGGACATCATTAATGTGGACCATGGGATTTCAACAGCAAAGCAGAGGTTCGACTACAATCAAGAACTCAAAACTTCAACATTGGGAACACCATGCCATTGACAAAACTGGGAGACCACCAATAAGCACTAAGAAGGAGGTTGGTTTTAAATGTGACTGCATTAAAGTCCACCAGGCCTTTTTGATGAATGGGTAAACCTTGCAATTGCTTCCATCTCCAGAGGATGTGGGGATTAAAACAAAGCTACCATGGCACTGACACAAAGGAGCGTACTGGATCATTTAACACAATTACATTCATGACTGCACACGGAAACTCATTAAATCATTCATTTTCCGAGTCAAACACTGGCCACAGAAGCTGTAGTATGGAGGAATTAATGTTAAAAGGCAACCACCTGTCAGAGAAAATTACATGTTTGGCACTTCCTGAAACTAGGACGGGGTATGAAAACTCACTTTTTAGTTTAAGAAAATTGAGCTGTGACAACAAAGTGAAAACAGGGTCATGAACACAGTAAGGCAGACACATTTGGAAATGCCTCTTTTTGTCTCTATTTTTGCCTTTCTTCCATACTAAGATGGTGTTTTTAACCCAAAATCACAACTTTCCAAACTGCTTTCCATATGCCTGCCCCGGCGTGTTATTAAGCAGGCAACTTTCTGTCGCCTACAATTCTTCAACTTCAATATAGTGGATCACACAACACAGCTGTTGTCATTCATCTGTTTTATGTTGGATGAATGTAATATAGGGATTCAATCAATGGTGACATTACAGCCGCTGAAGAATTACTGATCATCTTGGTAAACAGGTTAATTTATAAGCAATGATCGAATCACAACGTAAACTTGTTCAGCTCTAGATACTGAAAAATATATGGTGTGTCAATGAGGACAACTAAATTGTGTGAATAAAATGCCTGACTATGATAAAAACAGTGATCGTCAGTGGAGTTTTAGTCTTATTAGTATTACATGTTTAGTGCTTAGTGACAATAATAATGCAGGTTTAACCTGCAGAGACCAAACTGGAATTATGCTTTACCTAAGATATACATAAACGCCCTTGCAAACCTAGCCAAAAGGGGTGTTATGGGTAACTGTAGGTCACATAAGAGTCGGCACAATCACCTCCTAAATCTCAAAAGTGTGTCATGTGGAAAAGCCTATCAAGCAAGCTGATTTGCTGATACGACTCCTTGTGATAGGTGGAATCGAAACGGAGAAGAAAAAATAAATGTAAAAAAAAAACAATCCAAAAAAGTTAAAGTTACCTTATCCAATAAGCAAAGATTTGAAATGAATAGTTAAGTCACTTTAGTGTTTGAGGACAGCCAAACATCTTCCTGTGATGGTAATGAATAGGAATCCCCTACTGCAGGCAACATCAGCTATCTGACTGTTTCTTACAGAACTAACACGACCAGCCGACTGGCACTTTACCCACCGTAATCCAAAGGTTTTCTCAAGATAGGTCCTTTTTATTGTCATAGAGAGTGTTGCTCTACTATTACATGGTACATTCCTGTCGTTCTGAGGTCATCTGTATGGTAAACACGTGTGGAGGCCTCTGTGCCGAGGGATTTGGGTGTGGGGAGAGTGCGTGGAGGGGAGGCATCAAAGACCTCTGTGATCCCTTTCAAACTGAGGAGCTGAGGGGAGATGAGAGCACCTGTGCACTGTGTTGAGAATTGACACTACAGGATACAGAAAGAAACAGTGTAATGTTGCCAAAAAATAATAACTGACTGTCACTGCGTTTCTCTCTCCGTATGTATCTAGCAAACAAACAATCTACCAAAGCTACACAGATTATTATGACCATAATCAGGCACATGTTGACAGGACTGGAGAGCGGCTTGCAGAATTAAAACAGAGTTGTTATAAAGTTGTCAGCAACAATTCCAGCTGACTGATGGACATCCAGTCAATGTGGCCCAATGCACATGATGTCGATATGGACAATGAGAGAGCACTGTTTGGCTTTCTGTGGTGATCAGTTTGGACCAAAGCCCTTTTGTTTCTGAACTGGATGTTATCCAATTGCTCCTTTGGAGGCCACATCGCATACTTCCCATAACCCCATTCATGGCGACAAATATGTCCAAAGTTGCAGTTCAGAATGGCTTCTGATTTGCCAGATAAGCCTGTTCTATTGTCAAAGAAACTGCCTTGTAAGCAGGATGGGTACTGACCCACATTGTTGACCCCCGGAGAGAGAAACCGGGCTTCAGTAAAAACAACTCACCCACTGTCAGAGGGCCACTGTCTCTCTTGAACCCAACAATATGCTTTCTCCTGATGCTCCCAATTAACCTTGCTAGGAATCAATCTGTCTAAAAAAAGCATCTGTTACTTTTGCTGAGTATTCCTCAATGGGTACCATGAAAGACAGACAGATACAATCTCAGAGTTTCTACGGTTTCTCCTAGTTGATTACACTCTCCACTAACAGCAATCTGGGACAAGCCGTACCACATCAGTCCCAGGGCTGCATTTTCACATGCTCATCAGCAGCACCTGAAATAGCAGCTGAGGCCTGGGGAGGGATGATGCAGGGGGGTGCCCAGCCCAACCATCTGCTTTAGATCTCGGGTTTGGGAATGGGGGAGTTGTCCATGCCTTTTCTGGAGGCTGGATACAAGACAGGATAAATACCATCAGTGGTAATTATGAAATGGCCGATCAGTTTTTAACGGAGCACAAGCTTTCAATTACAGCTGGAGTGGGATCACATGCCAGAAGGAGCTGAGCATCCACAGTACGTCTTCCTCTGACATTTTTTGAGTATTCTCATAATCCAACAAGGCTCTACTACCATATGTAATTATAGCGGGCAATCATTCATGTTCTTGCTTCTTTGATAAATGCATGCCATATGGCAAAAACTATACAAAAAAGTAGTTTCATCCAATTGAACTTGTAAAAGATGGGCCTACCACGTTGCTAATTTCCACTGAGCATGACTCACCATGCAGTGAGTTGGTTTTTATGTTGAGTCTTGTGCTGACCAGGGATCAGTTTGATCTGGTGCACCTACTACTGTCTGTACACATTTTGTTAGGAGCTTTTCAAACCATTGACGATACACTCATTTGCATTCCTGCCTATGAAGAATGCCCTACATTAATATGCCGGTACAAAAGACAATCTTGGGTTTATACAAAGTTTAGATTTGATATTAAAGAGAAAAGTCATGCACGACTGATTGTAGATAGGAATGTGGGAGGTATTAAGTTGGACTCATGCCTACTGCAGCATGTGGCATAAACCTGTGCCAATGAAGCTCCCAGCACAATCCACGCAGTCGCAGTGTTCAAGAGATTCCCACTGATGTAAACTGATGAGGTTTATTCCTTAGCATTCCCAGATGTAAAATACACTTCTCTAAGTACTCTGAACCTCCAACTAGCTCACGTCTTCTCTCGTCACCTGAACTTCTCTCTGCCTTCTCTCCCCACTCTGTTAACGAGAGGCAGATGGAGGTGAACTAAAGGCCCGCAGGGTGACTGACTCTTTACCAGTACTGTTCCACTGGGCTGCCATGGAGCGTTTTATCCCCAACGCATGGCATGCCAGGCCCCGTGACCAGATGGGGAGACACATGAGAGACTGCTACAACGAGCACTGACAAGTGTCTTGTGACTGATAGAGATAGAGACAATGGCTGTTATGTAAGCTACTTCTACTGTGAAAGTTGTTTAAGGCAAAGTATTTAGACCAGAACGAATCTTTAAAGGAGGACAACAAAGGTGCTATTGAAAATAAGTAACATCAAATGTAACAAAATTCACTAGAAGCACACGGAGCTGTGTCTACAAATCATTGCATTCTGTGCCCTCCGGTATTGTGTGGTGTGTTATGTCTATATTTGGCTCTATGCCTTTCTTATGTTATACCAGTGGGATAAAGCAGGGGTCCCCAACCACCGGTCAGCGGACCAGTACCGGGCCGTAGATCATTTGGTACCAGGCCTTGGTAATATTTACTGTAAACATTTTATTTACATTAGTCTGCATGGTATTTTATTTAGAAAAATAACCACTTCCATTCTCCCCTCTTTAAAATGGAATTTACATTACATTATGTAATAATTAAATGATATGTTTTGCACTTTATTGTGTGTTTTATTATGCCCCCCCCCGATCCGTGGAAAGATTGTCTTGCATGAAACCGGTTCGTGGTGTTGAAAGTTTCCAGGAGCGTAGACGCACAAGTTTCATGTCATTGCAATGTGCAACGGTCAGAAAAAAACATGCGGGTATTGATCAAAGGAATTGATTCCCATCATTATTAGTAGGTCACTAGTACTCCTGTTGGCCACTACACCCACTCGTCACTTGACTCATGTCATGCTTGCTGTAGCAAGAGTCTCCCAGATGAGAGACATTTCTGCATCTGACATTCTGACTCAATAGTACCAATAAGTGACGACGTACTTACACTTGTGAACATTGGGCAGTGACTAAAGCAATAGAAATCAAATGGCAGCCTTGTGAATGAGAATCTGTGTAATGACTTCATTACGCTGGTGGGACCAGTAAGAAATTAATCATGTGCTTGGTATGTCAGACATTGTTGGACCCTACCACCCCCTCTGCCTTACATCTGGGCATGACTGCTGGAGTGTGTCACTATGGTTTTCATCAGAGATTACATCACGACTGAGATTAAATTACTATTATCAAGGTCTCCTTCTATTTACCAACATGTGTCATGCCTGCTCGGTCTGTGAGAAAACATATACAGCGCTAAAAAGGTGACAAACCCCATTTTGGTTGAAATAAAGCGGTCAGGGACACAGTTACGACTTGAGGAATAGCCAGGTCTGTCTGAAGTTATACAGACTTGCCAACAAGACTGAACAGATTCTCTCTGATCACATAAGGCACAGCCAAACTATACACAGCATACTGCCAGCTTCACAAAAGCATTTTATCTCAAAATAATACAGAAATGTGGTCCCCATTACAACATCTGACTGACATGTTAGCAGCTTCCAAAACCACAGCCAGAGTTCCAATGTAGGCTACTGTGATCCAGAGAACCAGAGTGGAAAAGAGCCTGGCCCATATTCCTCTGCTTCTTTCGAACACTGTGAGCTGGACCAATGTCCTTTGGGATATTTTATGATCCAATAGGAGTGTGGTGCTACTTGTGTTAAGTGATTTACAAGATGTGTGTTTTACAGCAGCTTATCTTCACAGGCAGCTTTGTTTGTTGGTGAATGCTGCTACATACATACTGCTGAGGCTAGGAAGACGAGGATGAGCTGCTATTAGCTCACATAAATTATGATTTCCTCTGACGTGGACACACACACGTAAGCGTTACTTCTCTCAACAATTCCAACACACACACAGGAAATGCAGTAGCGGCGGTGATTTGGGATCTTGTGTTTTCTCTGGGGCCCGGGAGTATTGTGGGCGGCAGACTTAAAGAGCTCAGGTTCCTTCCTGCGCTCTGGTTTTTATAGTCTGATTCAGAAACAGCTCAGCTATTGTGGCTAGCTGCGCTAACTGTTAGAAACACAATAGCAGTCAAAAAACAGATGTTAGACTAGACGATTCTGACTGGGCAAAATAAAAACTTAAATCGATGTCGGTTTCATTCAACGAGGTAATATTTTAATGTGTAATATCAATAAGTGAAATGTAATAATCTCTGCAAATTAGATTTAGCTCGGCCAAATGGCATATGAGCCAAAAAGCCACGGTTGCTAAGGCAACGCCCCCACAGACGAGAGGCCCGCAGCGAGCCGGAGAGAGATCAATCACCGCTGACATTACGGTGGCCTGTGAGGACCATCGTTTTGATCCAAACTAAATAGAGGAGCTGAATGCTGGGAGAAGTAAGCACACTTTAGAGGCAGAGCTGTTTATTCAGCTGCTGGTTAACATCTACACATTTTGTTTGATCTGGACACCAGTCTGGTGTGTGTTTGGTCCGTCAGATGGGCCGGCCGAGATTTATGGGGCTGGATGTGTGCTTGTGTGAAACTGTGTGTGTGTGTGTGTTAATGTGCTGCATACATGTATATGTCTGTGCATTCTTAAAGGAATGCTTCACCTGTAGGCTTGTACGGTGGGTCCTAAAGGTTTGTAGCTGGCTCCTTCCCTAAAGGCAGAAACAATGGATTGCAATGCAATCATGCCATGAAATAAAAGTGTCAAAGCACCTCAGAATGTCCACAGAAACTTCTCATGTCACTCCTGCAGATTTATCTACTTCTCCTCTTTTGATCCATATGTTAAGAATGTTCGATTGTACTTTTCGTGCTTTGGTCAATGGCACAAATTTACGTGTCAAAGATCACCAAAGTTGAATTTAACATAAAAAAATGTGTGCAAATGTACTTTGCTCACACAAGCATACTGGTGACAAGGCCTTTATACAACAGAGGCGGTTTGAAAAGTTTTCTATGGACAACTTGCTTCTTCTTTCCTTTTTTTTTTGCTGTAACTCTGGGTCACCAGTGGAATCCTTTTGTAACTGCAGTGAATCAAAGCAGGCCACAGCTGCGGTCCTCTGCAAAGAAGCCTGCAGAGAGTGAGAATTTGATACTCAAAAATATAGATTTTCGCCAGAATATCCCAATTCAACATCCCAATTGTGCTTCAATTCAACACTGAGGATGATAAAAATGTGGACGAGTTATGCTCAGGACGGGAAGTGGTTACATCTGTGTGGCTCCAACATCAGAGGAAAGAGAATCTGTGAGAAATACATTGATCTCTTTCAGTCTCTTGGCCAGACCTCACCTACTTTTCTCATTCATCTTTAGACCATACCCAGCTGCTCTGTCTGCTGCCCTAAAGGGACCAGTGTGGGTGCTTGTATGTGGGGAAAAAAGGAAAAAGAGGCCAATCCATACACTTAAGTT
Source organism: Bovichtus variegatus (assembly GCA_943593645.1). NCBI lineage: Eukaryota > Metazoa > Chordata > Actinopteri > Perciformes > Bovichtidae > Bovichtus > Bovichtus variegatus. The sequence continues at coordinate 18,246,306 of CALSCE010009442.1, read as the reverse complement.
TAGAAAACGACACTGGAAATGCAGTGTTAAAACCTCAGATGTACTGACTTTTTCTATTTTTTCCAAATGAAAAATGACACCTCGCCTTGTATCCAGCCTGCCTTTGTCCTTTTGTTTGGGGATATTAATGATGGGAGAGATAAAGGGGCTGAAGCTCATATGTCAAAGCAGTCAGTAAGCCTCTCATTCTCAACAAAGCTAACCTCAGGCAAAAAACTTGGCTGGGCAGGCCTACAGCTCTTACAGTTGGGATGTTTGTTTGGGGCAACAATACTATGGAAATTCTGTGGTCGGACATTTGAAGAGATAAATGCCTTTAAAGAGGGTGTCACACGAGAAAACATCTGGAACGGAGAAGCACAAGCTTTCATCTATAGGAATATTTACTTCCCCTCGCAGTAAACACATTTTAAACTAATGCACGCTGGCAGAGACTTGAATAATACAAACTTAAAGGTGAACCTAAAGAATGGCAGAGCAGTTATGTGGCCTGCGGTGATAAGCGTTTGAAGGTGGGGTTGTTTCTAAGAGACTGTGGATAGATTCCCTCCTCGTGGGCCCCAAGGAGGTGGGAGAGGAGAGAAAGAGACACAGAGAGCATATAAATGAATAGTCACACAATGTGGCTCCTCACACACACGCACACACACACACAAATACACACACAGGTAGGTACAGTGTGTGCACCTGTGGGGGGTTGAGTGCATTACATTGCAGGTACGCAGACTAGACTTTTTAAACATTTCCAGTGGGGGAGATGAATCTATTTGACAGCTCTGTCACCAACGAGCTCCTCGCCCTCATTTCCCGACTCTCCCTAGTATTTCCTGACCTCTGCTCCCCACCCGTCTCCCTCCACTGCACACTTGACAGTTTGGTCTCAGGTCAGGTTCGTGGCTCTGATAGCACTCCAAGCTGCCATGGTCTGCACCAATTCTACTGCTTATTTCGGTCTGTTGTAATGATTGAACGATTATCGGCATCGGTCAGGATATTCAGCATTTATGATAATCGGTATCTTGATTTTTTTTAAGCGATAGCCTATAAAATAAATTATTTGAAAAATGTGCTACATTGGCTCTGATTCAGTCGCCTCTTTCTGCCTGTGGTCGCCACTCTGCAGTCTCACTCGATGTCCCGCCTACAGCGCTATCTGATTGGTTACACGTGGCAAGGAAGAACCAATAAACAATCAAATTTAGTTTGAAAACCGATATGTATATATATTTTTAAACAGCAAATCCCCATATTTGAGAAGTTGAAAGCAGTGAACGTTTGGCTTTTTTGCTTGAAAAATAATAGGCTAAATCCATTACCATGTATTTTTTTTGTTGAACGACTAAACAATTAATGAATTCATAATTTTCTGATTAAAATGAGACATTATCAACAAAAACATTTTTTTTTTTTACTTTTTGTGCTTAACTACGCAAATAAACCAAATCTGGATCTTTTGATTCTCTGACACATCCTTGATTGTATGAATGTTCGTCTTCAAGCTGTCTGTTTGCCTACCTGCCTCTATTGTCCATCCATCTGTCCGTCACTGTCCAGACCATCTACATAGCTGCCTTCCCAAGCCATCTGCCTGTCTGCCTCTCTGTCCAGCTGTCTATTCCCCGATGTGTTTGTACATCTGCCTTCCTTCCCAGTATTTACACCTCTATTTTAAAAGGCCTGTTCTTTTGTCTGTCATCCCACACAGCAGCGTGGAGACATAAGAGCTGGGCAGGGACACCAGGATCCATGGCCCGGAGCCAGCTGGAGCTGCTGCTGGCTTGGGTTGACAACATTGGGACACCGTGGCACCGATGGACCAGAGGAAAGTATAGAGGGGAGAGGAGATGACTGTACGCAGCTACAGCTGAGGTGTCATTTACAAAGCGGGACCACCCATCCAACATACAACCAAAGAAAGAAGAATACACATGGTAACTGAATCAGATTTAAAATAACCTATTCATTTTATGTGGCAAACTTTCTTTTTGTTGCCATACACTGAACAACAATGAGTGGATACAGGTATAACCTTGTTTTCTTTAAGCAGAGTTGTGCGTGCGAGTTGGGTATATGTGCTTTCAACTTCCTATGAACTTTGACCCAGTGAAAACTGCATCCAATCTTTCAAAGCCAAGGATCTTTCTTTAGTTACAAGTTCAATGTGTTGTCTCATGAGTCTCATGAGTCTCATGCATCTAATATTACTGAAAAGCAAAGCAGAAAAAAAGCAAATAATTAAGGCAAGATTGTAAGAAGCTACAGTATTATGCTTGCTAGCATCCAAGTTAGAACAGCCCGCTGGCTCAGGCAGGAGATTCCAGAAATAGTCCCTGTCTCACAAAGATCTCTGTTGAAGCTCCCGGTCCCCCTTATTACACACTCCATCTCTATAAACACCTTCTTCGATGTGCCCTTTAAGACTCTTCAGAAACGCTGCGGTAGTGGACGGTTCTCTTGAACGAATTCTACATATTACTGCAGCAGAGAAAGTGGAAACGTACCTTGGGGCTATTTTTTCATTCTCCTTCTCATGCTCAAATATTTCATCTTTCGACTTAATGAAAACAAATACCAGCAAAAAGCCTGGCCAGTGATTAGCTTAAACCGTCTTTTAATGACTCCAAGAAAAGATCAATAGATGAAGGGAGGCTGTGAACTTCAAAAATATGTTAATGCAGGAGGATCAGTTTCAGACCTGGGCTTTGAGAACACGAACACAAACACAAACAAAAAGAGAGGAATAAAGTAACAAGCAAGCTCCTAGTGGTTTGAGCTTTAATCAAGGTATGTCCTGCAGTCACAGCCTGCGTGATTAAGTGTAAGACTGGGGTCAACCGGATGCAAACAGTATTTCTAAATAATACCAGGCTAGTGCAAGACCAAAAGTCAGGGGAATCCCCACTGTCAAAGGGGTACATTGTTTTGGAACCACAAATATTTGCCAATCCAACCCGTAGAAGTTGAGATATTTAACTGAATAAGTGAAGCCTATGACCTGCTTGTGGCAGTAGATTAAAAGTCTGGGGATCACCCTCTGGGAATTGGGATTCACCCTCTGGACACCGTGGATATCTGTACCAATTTCATGGCAATCCATCCAATATACGTTTAGTTATTTCAATCTAGACCAGAGTTTTGGACAGACAGGTGGAGAGACTGACGACACTGCCATCCCCAGAGCCATGTGGTGGACTGGCTGAGGAAAAAAGAAACATCTGAATTAGTCCGCAATGCAACTTTACCTCTACTGCTTTAAATGATACATGGAGGAGAGTTCCTGACAACAAAACATTAACATCTGGAGCATATTTCTTCCAAAAGGTCATAAGACTACAACAGTCAATTTAAAGTGAATGAAAAGTAAATCATATTGTGTATGTGGTCATCTTCCTACAGTAGGGAGCGAAAAGATTTATCTCCACTGATTCATTGTTCCTATTCATGTCTGTCTGTGCTTGTATCGGTGTGCCAGAGAGGGAAACAGTGACGGCCAAACTAAAACTTGCATAGTGGAGTACATTAGGGCCGACATCCGAGGGGCGCACAAATACGCTGAACTCAGAACAAACCCCCGCATGGACAAAAATAGGCCGTTCCTTCATGATTTGTACTGTATCCACTAAACAGCAAAGAAAAAAAATAATCCTGCTCTCATGTGTTTTCCTTCTTATTACTGACCACCCCTTGCTCCGCCACAAAAAACAGCAACTGGCAGGCTGTGTGGTATCTGGGCCTTTGATTGGGTTGCGCTAGCAGAGGAGCTGGAAGGACCGAGGAGGAGCAACCCTACTATTCAAGACCAGGCCTGTAATTCCAGAGGCAAAGACATGTGCTGCAAGCCCACTGGGGAGAAAGAGGGAGCAGTAAAAACAATTTAAAAAAGGCAGAAATGGCACATGGTCGCTTATTAGGTGAAAAACTGTTTAAGGACTAAGGGCTCTGGTAAATTCTCAGACAAGGCTGTATTTCTTCTTTTTTTAAATAAATGAAGACAAATGTATCAAAAGACTATGTCTAAGATGACTTCTTCCATATATATTTTAAATAAACTGACTGAAATTAACTAAAGTTAGTGTTGGTGTAAAAACCCTTACATACCATGCATGGCAACAGAAAAGACGATTGGAAATAGACTGAAACTGAAAGTTTTTAATGTACAAAAAGTTTCATTGGTGTAAAAAGAGCTGCACGTGTCGATGTTAACTCCACAACAAACAATGGGTCTTTTTCTTTATTGTACACAAAAGCTTCCATATGTTGCTCTCTTTTAGCTAATCTGTAAATCTGAGAATTGCTTTAGTAGGCTGTCTTGTCTCGCTTATCCACGTCTTGCTTATCTCTCACTTCAAACTAAAGTTTTACAAAAAAAATTCCCCAAATTCAATTTAAGTTATACATAATAACAAAGAGTTTCAAAAACAAGACAAAGATGCATCCCTTCGGAGACTTTCAAAACTTGCAATCAGCTCCCGTCTCTTATTCAGCTTTGCATGGGACAAGTTTAAAGAGACACGGCTTTCAATGTCAAATAATATGGATAAAACATATTATCTGCAAAGCAGCAGCTGGCTGAGACAAAGCACAGCTGAAGGTTTGTCCCATCCTGCATGCTCTCTGTACACACCACGCACAGACACACACACACACAAGACCATTCAGCCTTCTCTAAAAATACTTTTACAAACCCCACTGTGTCTACACATAGGCAGTATTGATTACGGGGGCAATGCCTTTAAATTAGACTCTAAGTAGCACAAAGCATCCTTCTGTGGAAGCCCTGTGATTGTTAATAGGAGGTATTAATGTTTGTTTAGTGATGTGCTGTGAGGGTCATTTGTCCGTCTTCTCCTCTGTCTGTATACACCCATCTGTCATCTTCTCAATCTCGGAACATGCAACTGTATTTTAAAGGGTAGCTGACCATAAAGGGCATTACAAAAAGACGATATAACGATACAACCAGAGCCAGCTACCAGTTCTGGTCCCGCTTTGAGTGGCAACAGGGACAGGGGAAAATATCCTTCTAGCATGAACAACCAAGAGCTATTCATCCTCCTTTTCTAAACTTTTCTTTAGCGTGGATGGGCTGAAAACATTGTACAAGAAGCAGAAACTTCCTCCAAACTCCTCTGAGGAAAAAATGTTCATCTTTTCCCACCTGGTGCTCAGAGTTGTGACAGCTGAAATAATCCACTCGAGGAGACGGCTTCAGCCTCATGTAAACATATTCACTTTGGGGAATGTGCAGTCTGATCTCTGGCAGGAAGGATAGAGTGATATAAGAGTTAAAAAACTGTACTAAAATATAAAGCCTTCACCAAACTCCTGAGTGTGTGAGATGTCTGATTGAGAATACACATTGCTGTTGAGATTATAATGAAGCAAACTGCAATTTCAGTATTAGTACACTGAGAACATTAATAGATGTGTCAAAATGTACTTAATTAAATCGCAACGGTCCCTCAAGGTTAGAGTCTGTCTGCCTGCTGATGTTTATTAGTTTGGTTTATTAATTAGTTTGGCCTGTTTAAGTTTGTTCTTAGTTGAATTTGCTGTGCAGTGTGATTATATACAAATCAAATTTTGTATTTGTATCTACAATACAAACAAAAAGTCTGCAAATGTGCAAAAATTAGTACCATCACTTATGACTCTGGTTACATGATTAATAGACATTTGCACTGTATTATTATTTTGATTATTTTGCCAGTGTTTTCTTAACTTTTTTTTTTTTAATTAAAAAAGATGAGCATCTTTTTTTCTTTTTCTGTGTTAATTTTATGCAGCAGACCAGCGGCTCCATCGAAACTAACCCAGGCCTGATCACAGCCCTGCATATATGACCTACATACATAATGACCTGGTCTTTTGACACCTCAACTCTGTCTGAATGTCGGAGGAAGAGCATCAGTATGACATTGGTCTTCAGTGTGGCTGTTCACAGGCTGGGGATTGAGGGCACAGGGGTTGAGGCTAAGAGGGGCAGGTTGGGGGTTAGAGTAATGAGGTGCATGGATGGGTGAGCTAAAGCTGGGATTGAAGATTGAGGGTAGAGAATTAAGGGCAGGTGGAGGATAGTGGTGGGGCTTTGCCCAAGAGCTGGGGGTTTACGAATCATTTCACATACACAAGAGGGAAGGACTCCCTTAGCAGTGAGTCCACTTGTGCACAAAGCCAAATCTGATTAACTGATCTGAATAATGATATTATGGACAAATGGATACATAACACTGATTCACAGATGAACCGATATATCGTTTACCTTAAAGCCACTATATTAGACGAGTCGATGTGTAGGGTCCTTCAGCCACAAGGAAATGGCGCAAACATTTTGCCAAGAGCCAAACTTCAAAGCAAAAGCATAATCTAAAATCAAAGAGATATAATTATATGCTGATATGATACACTTCAGAGTTTCAACCAAATATGCACACATGCATTTTTAATGGCTGTTTAAGGGCTGTGAATGAATCATCAGAGCCAAAGAAAGAGGGACCATCTAAAGCCTAAAATCATTATCATTTTATTATCATGCAAGTTTCAAACGTTCCCAGAATCGAACAAAATATTAAAGTAGAACCCCATGTTTCTTGAGCTGCGACTAACCAAACTGACAGCTCAAAGCAAACTTTAAAAGGAAGAGGGAATTTAATGCTGTACTGGAGGATTTGATTTTTTTGCTCTCGGTCTGATGCAACAACCTCTATAACTCCAAAGCCGCACTGCGAGGGCATAATAATGAGGCTGCCTTGATCGAGACAGCTCACTGCAGTGCAGTCAAATTTGGTGGTTTAAACTGAGGCACAGATAAATATTTGCTCCATATTCCTCTTCTCAAACCTTAAGATCAACTTTAGAGATCCACACCTGACAAAGGAGGCAGGAGCAGAAACAGGCAGGATACTGACATGCTTAAGTCAGACTGAGGACTGCAACCTTAAATCACACGAGCTCATTTCTCAAGAGAAACTTTTGATTGATAAAATAGAGCTTTAGGTTTTTTTTTACCCTGAAATTTAAATGTGTGCTTACAGCTCTCTAGTGCACTAGGAGTGGCTAAATTCATGTTCAAAATTAATTTTAGCCCTGCTAGCGGGGTTGCTCTAGGGATGGCAACGTCGGTCGGTTGGTCGGCTTGGTTGGTTCAGCACCTGTTGGATGCATTGGCATGACATTTTTATGTTGTATCAACAACTATTAGTTAGCACTATCAGGTCAAAGCTTAAATTGTAACGCCCAAATACCTGCAAAACTAATGACATTCCCATCAGCCTCAGCTGTAATACATGTGTAGTGTGAATGAGCACATGTTAGCATGCAATAACGCTAAACTAAGATGGTAAACATACTTGCTAAAGATTAGCATATTTACAATGTGAGCATGTTAGCCTACTGACTTTAGCATACAGCTTAAGTACAGCCTCACATAGCTGCTAGCATGGCTGTAGACTCTTAGTCTTATTCAACTTATAGCTACGGTATGTATGTAAAACTTGACAAATACAAAGTGGTGGCAGAATTGAAAGGATGAATGAGCAATGCTGATATTCACCCGTGTTTTTGTTCGCTAAATGTTGAGCTTTGCTATTCTTTTGTTTCCATGTTAGGCCATTGTCGTCGTTTCTAAAACGGCTTTCTGTTTTCCAAGCCTGAGTAAATGACAAAATATCCATAATCATCCTAAATGACTGACCATTATAAGCACAATGTGTGTAGTTTGATCATCCATAGCTCTTTTGCCTGTGCCCAGCATTGCTAAAAAAGACGCAGTTGAAATCATCATGGTCTTTTCCCTCACTCAGATTTCAGCACCCTCACCGCAGCCTGATCACTCCTCTTGTCACAGTCCCAGCCACAGCGAGCAGGGATCTCACAATGCATCTGCAGTGAAACCCAAGCTGTGGAGTATGAGGAAGTCCACAATGACACCCCCCACAGCCCCCTTCCTCACAGGGCACCAGAGGCCAAGACAGGCTAACATGATCAGCTCCAACACACACACATACAGACATAGAAAGAATGAGGAGGCTTCACAAAGACCTCATATCCAGATAATTATAGTGGAAGCCAATATGGAGGAAGTGACAGAGAGTGAGGTGCCGTTAGCTCCTGCGACCCACCCTCAGGGAGGCTTTAACTGCCAATGCTCTCCCACTTTTCTAAGTACTAGTGGTCGACTCTGAGAGCAGGCTCTCAGTCTGGCTCTCAGGCACTGAGTTGACAGGTCTTCCACTGAACAAAATGTCAGTTAGAATATCGCATTAAAAGCTTTTGTCATTATCCCTGCGTGAACACAAACTTGACAAGAGTGGGCAGGTGAAATCCAATGCCAGTTTTGCCTACAGGGGGCAACGGCTCACAGATCCACCTAGTGCTTTCGGATCACCACGAGTCGAGATCTGAGCCGAGCGCGGCCAGAGAATGGGATCGCCCTGAGGGCAGCTGCTCAGAGTGCGAGAGCGAGGGGACAAAGAGCGAGGAAGAAGAAAAGAACAGACAGATCAGCTTTCACTGCTCATTGTTTTCTACACTATAGTGAGCAAGACTGGGGCTTTCTCTTTTCTGTCCCCCACAGAGCCGGGAGATAGAGGCAATACTTTTGTGTGTGTGTGTGTGTGTGTGTGTGTGTGTGTGTGTGTGTGTGTGT
>CALSCE010009442.1:18148019-18237649 GCA_943593645.1 Bovichtus variegatus | reverse complement strand
TGTGTGTGTGTGTGTGTGTGTGTGTGTGTGTGTGTGTGTGTGTGTGTGTTTGTGAGACTACAGTCCACTCATGCATGTGCCATACACCCAGTCAGGTTGCCATGCATCACACCCCTGTGACATGCCATTAAAGAGGACAAATCACAGGACCCCAGGGGAGACGGCAGCTTCCTCCACACTGCCTGATTAAAAAGTAAGATATATGAGGCATGCCCAGAGTGTCTGTGTCCTAGCTGGGCAGCTGACTGAGCATGTGTATGCACACACACTCACACATACAAACACACACACAGACACACTGTGTGGACATTTTTTAATTGTTCTAAACAATCTTATTCCCGCTGCTATAATGGTGCTTCAGCAAGTTCTGTCATCCTGCTCCAAGTGCAGATCACAATCTATAATTAAGGAGGAGATTAAAAAAAAAAAAAAGTGTCCTGCATACCAGTTTCTTCATGACCATTTGTGTCAGACTTTGCTCTACTTAGGGTTATGAGAAAAGGGGCAGACCATGACAGTGCTCGTTCTATTTCCAGACCAGTCTGATCTAAAAACTTTGCTTTGCAGCTCATGCCACTCCTATTAAACTACAACAAAATGGGCTGTCAGGAGTCTGCAGGGACTTCTTGCAGAGAGCAATGTGCTCCACTTCATCTTAACCTAAAAAGATCCACCCGAAAAAGAAACGACACGAGGAAAGATTTCAAAGAACTGAATTGCAGCCGGTTCATTCACAGGATTTCCTCCTATAGACATCATTAAAACAATTAGTAGCTGGAAATGTGGTAACAGAAGTTTTAAATTAGTTATAAATTGCATTATTGTTCTGCTAAAGATCAGCCTCTCACCCTACGGTGGAACAGTAATGGCCACCGTAAGAACCATTAGAAACTCAGGAACTTTACCCAATTTGCGAGCGGAGTAACCAGGGACTAGTTTTGGGTGCCACTGGTATCAAAACTATAATGAGGGACGGACCTGTAATGAGTATTGACTGTAAAAACAAAATGAACAAAATGTGCTGATTGTTTTATTGCGGGTACATATTCATATTACATTTATTACATTCTTCCAAAAACCAGAGCTGTGACAAATTGTGACTAATTTGCCCTACCTTCAGAGTTGTGAAGATGTGATGGAAACACAAACAGGAACGCACAAAAGGGTTTTAGGGCTGCACAATATATCGTTTCAGCATCGACATCGCAATGTCAAGTCAGGCGAATTAACTCAAACACGGCATGATTCAACTTTTTTGCTGTTTGATACAAAAGGAAAACTTGCATGGTTGTCATTTTCTATGACAAATCTACGAGCGATCCACCAACCACATCAGTCTGGATCAATTTATTAAACAACCAAAGCAGGCCTCACTAGTCAACAACCACAACATGAAAATGAGCGAGGAACAGGAGAAAAACACTGATAAGGAAGATCTGGTTGCAAAAAGTAACGCAACTTCAGCAGTATGGAACTATTTCAGCTACAGAAAGGATGATGTTGACCAAAACAGGGACTTTGTTGTCATCTGGTGAAAATTCCTGTATTCTTTTCATATCGCAGAAAAGAAATAATATCGCAATGTCTGTTTTTTCCAATATCTTGCAGCCCAAGATTGTTTAGTTCCCCGAGTTAAGTTCCTGTGGCTCCACATTTCCTGGGACAATTTGCTCAAAAAAAAGAGCTTGATTTTCCAAGAACAGGTTTGCCAGTTACTGGTTACTTTGCAGTTACATAAGAGTATAAAATCTCTAAATGAAAAACACGGGATTGAAAACTCATGAATTATTTGTTTGAATGGCCGACAGGCATCCACGATCCTTGCTGCCAGCACGACGGGCACAGCAATCTAATTGAACGGAGTTGGCAGAGATGTGGTCCGAGGATTTAGGTCAAGGAGCAAAGGTCAGTGGTTTGGTGACCAGAGGGTCAAGTTGTCCAGGACAGAAGGCTGCCAGCAGGGGGTCAGTGAGAGGACAGAGACAAAGGGCAGGACAGACAGAAAATGAGTACCAGATAAGTCGCATGTCAGTATCCTATTACTTCTAATATGAATCAGTCTGCTGTGTGTGGTAATGTGCAAGTGTGCTGGAAATAGTTGATGACTTGGTTGGATTCCTTTCGTTCATCTGACTGTAAACCATGGTCAAGAAGAAGATACAAAGAAAGCCCTTTCATCTATTGCATAATAACCGCATGACATGAGGTCTCATGATAATAAAATAATTGTGTTATTTATAGAAAGGGCTGACCAACATTGCATAGCAGCTTGGAGAGTTTCAGGGAATGTAAAAAGCTTCACAAATGCTTCAAAAGATAAAAAATTAAAAAAGAACTATAAATACATAAGACATCTTCATCACTCACCTTTAGTTAATTTGACTGTTTAACATGAGTTGTTAGCCATGGTGAAACTCTTTCAAACTTGAAACTGAGCGAGTGAGAATGGAAATACGCAGGGAAAGGAAAACTGAGACTTTCTCCATGTGTGACCACTGGCAGTGGGACACAATGAGCAGTGGAGCAACATGGCTGACAGATCTTTATCCGTAAATGGCTCTCTTTTTTTTTTTTTTTTTTTCCAAGCACCCAGCATATCCGTGGCTGGAACCGCAGCTATGGCTCCAGTTTCCATCTCGGGGGAGGGAGCAAGAGAGTTCAGGCCAGAGCTCACAAAACCTGCCTGTGGCTGCTCAGACACCAGCCATGGCTGCACACTCGGCTTGGGCTTCCTCCTGCAGAAACCCCCAACGAGCCTTTATTGCGAAGCTGATAAGCTAAGAGACAATGGGAAACTCTTTGCAACTCTTCTCAGCACTACTAAAGACAGGCCGAGTGCTTTTAGGGAGCTAGAAACAGAGGGAGAATTACCACATGAAACAATGAGGGCATTTTGGGATGTCCTCAGTGAGACTATATTATATTCTCAAATAGAAGACAGGGTTGCCTTCTTGGCTGGGAGCAATAATCAATAAGGCTGACAGACACAAAGGGGGTGAAGCCTTTAGTTGACGTTTTATTGACCACTCAAACTTCTCCTCAGGGCAGCAGCCCGACATGGCAGCCGAGCCTCAAGGGGTGGTCTCTGGCTATGGATTAGAAGTGAAGCCAGCTCAAAGCCTGCTTCCATCAGGTCAAGAGGTCAACGTAGAAGACAGGAAAAGGGGGAGGGGACCAGGAGGAGTCGCGTGATCAGTGAATTAAACTTCTGTTCATCAGTGTTATTGGTGGATTGGAGAGAAACGTTACCACAAAGGGAGGAATTGTTTTAGAGGGACATTGTGTAAATCTTAACACTTCATGTAAATCGCATGTTATGCCTCTCATTTACTAGACCTGAAAGAATTATTGGGTCAGAAATGATTGACGTTGCGGTAAATTAGATGCAATTTGCAAGACATTGTAGTAATGTTTAACATTGAAATAAGCTTGTTGGGGGTTAAACATTGCCTGGACGTAAGCTCTGCCTTAGAAGACAACTTCTGGGGGATAAAGTCCCAGAGGATAAACGCGCCGGTGAAGAAGTTGGATTGTTGACATCAGGGATCGATTTAGTCTGACGGAGGTCGCAACTTTCAATTGGATTATTGACATTTTTTATTATTTATGCAGAAATAACACTGATTGAAATTTTAGGACCATTCTTGCAGTAACACTGGGGAGGAGGACACACAACTAGTAGATATGCATATATGTCTGCATAATATATCTACATAAATGTATTATATACTGATTTAAGCATACAGTGGGAATTACATAACAACATGCATTTCTGCAAGTCACTAATGCAATTTGGCTTTTCTTTGTCAGATTCGGGAAATATGACTAGCCATTTGATGAACGCAGACACAGATCGACTTGTCAGCACAATAAAAGCTACTGAGTTTTCATTCCTGACAAACATTTGATTGTTTTGAAATGCATTATTTCAGAAAAGCTTGGAAGCCCTTCAGCTCAAGGCAGTCACATGTATATGAGAGATACGCAGGCACAAGTGAATACAGCACTTAAATTGATACTAAGAGACTGTGTGTTTTTTTCTTATCACTTTGAGTTTTGGATTGTTTATGTCTCACTGCTCTAATGAAGTCAAAATATTACACAGAACCTTGTCTAACAAAAAGGTGGAACAAAGGGGAACATTGCTCATGGTGGCAAACTATTTAGAAGAATACTGAAGTTTATTACAAGTTGTGTTTTATTTTAATAATTTTGGGCATCAGTTCTATCGGTTATGATAATACTATAATCTAGTAACGCAGCTACCAGCAATACACTTGGTTCTATAGATGACAGTAGTTGTTCAAATGAGACGCTTCTTTGCTAATGTTTATGTGGAAGGATATGCATTAAACACTATTGGTAGACCTCAAAGATAAGATCAATGAATTTTGGTGAGTAACAGTGAATGTCAACATAACTTGTGTTTGTTTACAATAAAGCTCCACTGACCACCTCTAATATCTGAAGGGTGATATTGTTATCTTCAGGCTAACTGGATATAGGAATATAAAAACTTGTGGACTTGTTGTTTGCCAAAGATATTGGCAACATTGTTCTACAACTGCTTGCACTGCAGCTATGCCACTGTGTCTTCAAATCCAAAACTCTGTATCCACTTTATGTGGTTAACGTGTGCTTTGCACATGCAGTAATGATATTAATTAAAGGACTAATAAGTAAGCCTGTTGTTAATCTAGTTGCATTTATTACAATTACAAACTTAATGTGAGTAGGATAACCTGATTAAAGTGTTAACATGCCTGTCGCAATAATCAGAGAAGTGCCTTATTTGGGTCATAATCAAATGAGAGTGGATGTAAAAGCAGTGTGACATCCACTTATGACACTCCTCTCTGAGCATGAGTAGTTGATCTGATGACTTAATGACTCACTAGTTCATGAGGTAGAAATGAATCTCGTTACAAAGCATGACAGCTTATTGTGAGTCCAAAGTAAATGTAACCCGGGGCGGTCCCGCATAGAGTAGCGTACAGCATAGTGAGGCTTGTGGGAGTGGATGGAGGACGTGGGACCATTAGAGCTCACCATCGGTTTCCAAAAGGTTGATGAGACTGGGATACCTGAGCCAGGCACAAAGCCACAGCTTGTGAACAGATGGTTCTGGTCAGTCAAGGCTAGGGGTTGACTGATTATTGGCTATCATATGATTATCATTACGATTATCGGTTCTTCATGTTTAAAGAAAGTTCTTGTATCACGTCAAAATTCTGTCCATACACCCCCTCCCCTCATTCCTCTCTGTCTCTCTCTCTCTCTCTGAGTGGATGCACTAAAGAGAAAAGGTTCAAAAGTGCAGTATGGGAGTATTACACCCAACCAACAAGAGGGAAGGCAGTCTGTATTGCATGCAAAGAAGGCGTCAGCACGGGAAGAGCAAAGGCTCTATTTTTAAAGATAATGTTGTAGTGTTCTCTTTTGCAGCATTTAATTAAACTTATGCTCCGGTCCATCGCTAGTCAAAGCTTTGAGGCAGGAAAGAGGAAACCAAGGTAGCAGATGTGGCATTGTTTAAGTAAACGCAGGAAATAAGAACCAGCAGGAGACTTCACTTATAGCATGTTTGCACCCATCTTAAAAAGCTTTCGCCACCGCTAAACACATAAACGGCTTACATTCGGCAGATGAATGGGCTGAACACACTCAGACGCAGATTAAAACAAATCAACCAAGTCAGAGCTTATGACCTCCGTCTTCACTTATTTCTGCACTGACCTCATATCGTCCCTTCCCATCCCCCAATCTCCTTCCCCTTAATCCTGCCCTACTGGGTGGCAGACAGCAGCATGGCCTGATGGTCAAACTGTGTCTGTCTGCCTTCCTGTCTGTCCATCTGCTGGGCCCCAGCAGTGGTTCAAAGGAATTAAAGTTGTCCAGAAAGTTGCCAAAATTCTCCCAAAATCCCCCTTTAATTTTCCCTTTTTCCCCTCATTTTTAATTCCTCTGTTTTACTTTCTCTAAGTACAGTCCAATTCCGTTAACACCCTGTACATCCTATTAGCTAATGCAGTACAGCTACACACTGCACTCCAGTCCAGGGATTCTTCCTCCCAGGGATGCCCCAACACCACCAACAGAGAGGGGGGAATAGCAGCAGAATATGGCGTGTGCAGCAACTTAGTCAAAAGAAGTGTTCTCAGTCTTTGTATGATTCATTCCCAGGTAGAACAGCCTCAGTCTGCATGACGCTACAGTGGGTTTGATTTGATCCTTTCTGGGAAGAAATTGAATTAACCAGTGTGGGTTACAACTGGAGACAATATACACCAGACTTTTTGTTTTGTCTTCATCTGCAACAGTGCCAGTTGAATTGGAGCCTTTTTGTTTGGTTTAGGGACGCAGGGGCATGGATAGGGGTTGTTTTTTATGGGGGAGGTGAGGGGTCACGGGGGCTGCAGTAATGTCATGGTGGCCTTTATGGCTACAATGAAAAGCACAGCAGGGAAAGTGAAGCCTTGTGTGTGCTCAGCAGAGTTTATTAAAACTGCAAAAAGGGTGAGTGGCCACAGATGGTGCGGTCAATAACCATTCACCCACCCATGCAAATGCACGCTCATGAACAAACACACACCAATGCCACACCTCATGCCATACCACGGGTGGAAACAGACACACACACAGTTACAGAGGGAGGGTTAGTAAAAACAGATGGTAAGTGTGTGGATGGATGTGTGATGTTGTGGAGAAGTGCTCCCGGGGCGTTAGGATTCCGTTAGTCTGTCAACCTCTAACCTCCATCAACACCTCTGAGAAGCTGTTAAGATGCAGGATCACAAATCCACGCAGGATCACAGATCCACCAGTATCCACTGTGGAGTATTAGCTACAACTTAACTTCAGCAGGAAGTGTAAAATCCTTTGTTTCAGAGCCAAACATTGCAACAACTGCTACATGAAATAGTATTTTGAAGCAATTTAGATTAAGTAAAGGCCAGAAAGTGTAAATGGTAAGTAAAGTGGAGAAAAGTTAAGGTAAATTAGAGCCTTTTGTATTTGTATCTGAAGTCCAATACCAAATGCAACATTTCAATGGACCACAAGAGCAATGGTTCCCAAGTTGCCATTCACCACCAGGTATCGGACTTTCCCAAGTGGATGACTTTACATGCAGAGTGAGGCACCACGTGGCTCCAGCGTGGTGTTAAAGGTTCAATGTGTAATTCTGAGCCACCTGCTCCAAAGAATTAGGGGGCAGTATTTCACCTCTACTACTGTGTCTATACAATCGAAATTCATCAATCATCAAAACAATCACTTATTTAAAAAAACAAAACTATAGTATGTTATCCTGTTTATATTTTAGTTGCACTAGTTTGTCATATGTATTGTATTCTAAGTTTTAGAGTATTAAAACGTGTTCTTTATATTGTGTATTGTATTCTACAGCTATGAATCTCTCTTCGAGCCTCCACGAACGGTGAGGAAGAGTCATTTTCTCGTTTCTGCCACTTTGGATTAAACCAAAACAAACATTTCAAAACATGCAGGGATCATGGCGGTAATATTGACAAGCCCTGAGTCTGAGTCAGGCAGCTGTACTTCTTCTCCCTCTTTACTGAGAGCAGACTGGAACTACAGTGACTCACTATCACCTCTAGAGGAACAAGTGGTATTACAAGACAGGACGGTCCGGGGCTAGTCAGTTAGCATGCTAACTTCAGATATCTCTGCAACACAATAGATAGACGTCTTTGACACAAAGTCAACACTGTTACCTCTTCACACTCTGTTGATAATGTTGGATCATTGTTTTAATGTGTTAATTTAAAATGATGGTATATCTTACACAAAATGTGTTCCAGCTTTTAAAATATGCTGCTTTTCTCTGTTTTGCCTCATTAAAAATGAAATGCCTTAACAAGACATTTGAGGACATTGACTTAGATTCGGGGAACGTACGATGTGATGCAAATGTTTTATTTTAAGTTATTGATTACATAAGGAATCCATTAATTCAACAAACAGTTGGTAGAATAATCAATACTAAAAACAAAGCAAAACAAAGGATGACAAAGAGAAATACCTGTGGCGAACATCTAGATGTTATACCCTTACTAAAAAGTTCTAATGTGATGTATTTTGTTGTTTGTATAAAATACTGAGAAAAAAAAAGTGAGAATCAAGGACACGTTTTCTGTGAAAGCACTTGTGACTGTTTGTATGTATTACCCTGAAGAGACTGCTTAAGTGCTCTAAAGCATCCCCAGTAGTTTTCTTAAGCAAGATGAGCCTGGAGAACCTTTCTAAATAAAGGGAAGGCAGCTTCAGCTCACCACACTCTCCACATCATCACATGCTAAAATCTGGAGACATGCTGGATTTATTATTTCACAAAAAAACCACGAAAGACCGATTTAAAGCAAAATTACAGTTTTGACTTTGGCTTGATCCAGATGTCACATATGTGTGACATCTGGATCAAGCACTTGGTGACTTGGTCAAAACTTTTGCTTTAAATATGGTAGATAGTGTAATGAACAGTGATCAACACATACATGCTTATCTTCTGCCACGTAATTGGACAACATTACTTCCCACTATTCCCCATGTAAATAAACAAATGACTTTTAACCACAAGCAAATCCTTCTAATTTGAAAGATAACTTAAATCAATAACACCTCAGAGCAGTTTCCTGCCTTTAATCCCCCTGCATACAAACATGGTGAGACCACTCTCTTTGAGTTTGCAGAGGGGCAGGGCTCTGATTTCAAACAGCAGTGAAGGCAGGTCAAAGGGCGCAGCCTTTATCATGATCCGGGAAAGGACCCCTGACAGAGGCTCAAGGGGTCCTGCCATCAGAGTCACGTCCCCTGAGCCACAAACAGCAAGCCACAGCCCTGACATAAAACCAACACTTTGCCCAAGAGAAAACAGGGCAGTGCTGCTATGCCCTGATCCATAAGTCCATAGAAAAAGATGCCAACAGAGAATACCAACGTACCCACAACCTTCCCGTAGTCTGCTTTAAATGACTTAAATTGACTGCAACCGACGTGCGCCATAAAGCACAAACAAATTCCCCTGTCTTAACCCAATCTTCTTAATGTTTTTGTTTTTCCACAACAAGCTGAGCCTTGATGTAGATGCCAATTTTAGCAATTAGCAAAAATTAAATCCCCATGCATTGAAGCTTTTTCAATAAAAAGGATCATTTCCTCAAATTGCCAAAATGACATCTATTTTCATTTCTTCTGTGGGAGGGTGAATAAAAGGCTGTTTGGAGGTACTTAAGAAGTGAATGTCAGCTGAATGACAAGTCGGGCCTGAGAAGAGTAGTGTCAGCCATCGTAGGGAGGCTTTCAGACAGTTACCAAAGAAAACTACATTAAATACCTCACAGCTCCTGCCTTGAATAACAATGCCACTCTGCACACTGTTGCTGTCACGATTTTGGAAAATACTGAAAATATACGGACAAAAAAAGGATTCTTTAAAAAAAAAAAGGGAAACGTTGTTGTAAATCTGCTTAACTACTGGATAACTGGATGATGGCAGACAACCACAGTGTCGGGAATACAGATCAAAGTGGTTATGTAAGATGAGACAAAACTGGCCGCCAGATATTTGTCGAAATATTGTGAGAATTAAAAACAAATTTTCCAACTGTGAGACAGAGACAATGCAAGCCAAACGATCAAACATGAGCTCCGGCTGTTTTCTGGGCTGCTTGTTGTTATACTTCTTGAGTAATCAATGTCTGCTCACCAGAATCTGCCTCTGGCGATCACAGCTACACTGCAGATGTGATCCCACTCATTATCACTGCAAACTCTTAACTCATAAAACACTTTACAGCTGTAAAATCAGGAGCTGCTCTAAAACATAATACTTAATGTTGTCTGAAAGCCTTTTCTTCCACTGCTAACTACTCATATCCTAAAGGAGCCTGCCAGCAATTTTTGCAAAACAAACAGGGTCTGCATTTGCAAGAATCATCTGACCTAGTAAAGACTCTCATTGTTATGCTTGATAACAACCATAAACATATAAAGTTTGTAGACATGTTACAGTGTCTGAATAGGCTGGGTGTGAAAACATGTAATATTATGTCTCTCCATGGTTAATTTCAGTGAGTTAATATTGAATAAAGACAGAAACAAGGTAGGGCTGCAACTAACGATTAGTTTCATTATTGATTAATCTTCTGATTATTTTATAGAATAATCCATTAATTGTTTGGTTTAAAAAATGGTCAGAAAAAAAAATATATATCCATCCCAGTTGCTCAAAGTGCAAGGTGATGTCTTCATATATCTTGAGTCATACATCCAAAACCCAAAAAAGATACAGTTAACATTATATAAAACAAGAGAAAAGCAGGAAATCTCCATATTTGAAAGGCTGAAAACAGTATTTTCTGCCATTGCTGCTACATGCATGAAAAATTACTTTAAAGATAAGTCAATTATCAAACTAGTTGCCGATAATCTTTCTGTCAATCAACTAATTGTTGCTGCTCTATTATCAATGCTGAATGCAACACAAAAAATGATCATCATACACCGACAAAAATGCCAAAAAAAAGAAAAGGATTTGAATGATAGGAAATAAAGGAACTCTCAAATTGAATAACCGAAAGCTATTTGCAATGCAAAAAGAACAAGTACAGTACATTATGCAAATAGCTACCTGTGAGAATATTTACAATGCATGACAAGCCTCAGTGCATTACCCTCAGAATATAATTCTGCATCTTCAACAAAGCAAAACACCGTAACATTGATTTGCTGAGGCTCCCGTGGTCCTATACAGCTATTCTCAGCAGCATCAGGTTGTTGTTATTACCCCGCTGGATTCTGCATGACAAATGGGAGGCTTCGTCATCTCTTGTTCAGCATCCCCTATGACTGTGCATCATCCTCTATCATTGGCTAAAAGCACCTTAGTCATCCTCACAGGGAGAAGAAAGGGTGCTGAACATTCTTCGCAAATGAGAGCTTGTGCTCAACCACATGCAATTTTGTAATTCCTCAAGCAGCACTGGTGCCTTCTCTTTTCTACCCCATGACCCCCGCTAACCTTCCCCCTTTCTCTGGAGCTAAGGCTGTATACGGGGGATGTGAATAGGTGGTATTTCAGCATGCTGACGGCACTGAAGAACAGAGCTGGTTGGCTGGGGGCCAAATCCCCATGGTTACCCTGGAGCAGAAACTGCCTCTTTTCTGTGCTGGTCTATCTGGGAATAAACTAACCCTGCTCTGCATGCATCGAGAAGGGGGGGGGGGGCTTGGAGGAGACAAGATAAGTTAGGGTGGCATCATTACTGCATCTTAGACACCTCTATCAACCAAATATAGAAGTGTTATGCTTAGGAGTGAGGCTATTGCCATTCAGCGTAAAACAGAGAGAGCATAGAATAATAAAAAACAAGATCATTCACAAGCGACCAGCTCTTCAGAAGTGCCCCTGAGCAACAATCTTAATACATAGGTGTGCTGTCTGAACATGTGCTCTTCCTGTCTACAGTTGCATTATCATGCTGTAATGCCGTGGGAACACTTCAGTAACTACAAAGTCTCACACCAACTCCAACAGGTTGTTAAACAGGTCAACATCATAAAATGCACCAGACCAAGAAGTCGTGGTGAAATGCGTCTCAGGGGATGAAGATTGTAATCTGATTGGACACACAACAGATTACATGCTATACTTGCTATATATGTGAAAGATAGTGATCTCCTCTATGGGCCAGTGGTGAATCCGATGAGCACTTTCATTGGTTTTCACATGCAAAACAAAAAGAATGACTAAAAGCCACTCCTGAACTTAATTACAATCTTTTTATGTTGCTAATTAAGTTCACACTCTTGTAACGCTGACATAATTGCCAGGCCTGCAAGTGATTTTACAGATATCCAAGTTATGCGATGTGTTGGCTGTTCTGGTCAGACATGAGGTTGTTTGTCTTGCCGTAAACACCAATAAGAGGTCATATTTTGCCAACTTTGAAATGTAACACACCACATCACCAGCTGTAAACACAGACTGTATAAAATAGGATGTGACTCATATGCAGGTAGTGAACTAACATTAGCCTGGTCCCAAAACGAGGGTTGCAGCGGCTCCAACAAGCGTTTCCGAGCGAAACGTTCACTCTCGCTTACCTTTGACTTGACTCTCGTAATCCGCGATGATTTCTTTATCCTTTTTGAACCTCGGCGTAGACATTTTCTGTCTTTTTGTGTCCGAAGCTTGTTGTAAACTTCTTGGGGGGGGAAAAAAACAGTTTGTCAACAAGAGGGATCCTACAGCAACCGATGCATCCCACACAGGACGAGAAAAATGCACGCAGGGGGGAACGAAGAGGCGCGAGACACAATTTACACTTTGAAATTATTTAACTTTGCTACAAAGCTCGACCTGGAGCAGCAAGAAGAAAAGGTTTAGTTCTTCATTGTCCCTCTTGCCTCTGGATAAGCGATATACAGCGGTGTCACTGCGCAATGCTGCTCCAACCAATGAATCCACTCAAGTATCAGAGCAGTCGGCGCGGAGCAACAGCGCTGCTGCTACCACAGAAGAAGAAGAAGGAAAAACAATCACGCAAGTTTCAGGGTCTCCGTGGCAGGGTTTTCACTGCTCTCTGTAAAGTAGTGCCAACGACCCGTCCGGAGGGCTTCAAAATCGGTCTGAATCGTGCGTGTATGTGCTTTTTTAGTAGTGGTTTCCAGTTTTGAGACCCGCGCGCACACTTCCCCCCTTGCTCGTTCTCCCTCAACGGTTTCTCCCCCCAACTCCCAGCAGGCTCAGAGGCAGACAGGGCAGGCCGACTGCAGCACACAGCAGCTGGAGCCAGGCAGGGACAGGGAGGGAGGGATCTGCACACTCGTACAGTTGGTGGACACCAGTGGACTGACACTCCTGCTCCCAAATCTGAAGGCGTTTTTTGTTTTTATTTGTCCATATGTGTTAGCGGAATATAACACTCAGTGTAACAAGAGGCTTCTGCAATTCATACGGTGATTGTTTTTCTTCGTATTACTTGTAAATAATGTTTTAAGTGTTGCAATTTCTTAGCAAATACCCAGGCTTTTTAAACTAAATTCACATAATGACATTAAGGAATTGCAATTCCATGTTCCCTTATTTAATCCAAAGAAAGATCCCCTACACAGGAATGTTCACAGATATCCAGCAATATGTAGGGGCCCACAGCTGCGGAGGGTCCATAAAAGGTCCGCCTGAAATATACAAGCAACACACATGCACTCATACACAAGTGAGCTAAAGTAGGTAATGAAGGTAATATATTATACATGTATTTTATTGTTAAGAAGTTATTCATTGAATATTCAAAAAAACCACAACAAATAGTAAAATACATAGTAAATACATTATTTGTCTTAGTAGTTTAACCAAGTTTGAAGATAGCACCATGCTTTGCGCCATTATATTACTTGATCTGTGTTGATTTAGTCTAGTTGAAAGTTTTTCCCCTTTATTTTTTCCCCAATTAAAAAAACTTTTGCTTTACATTTCAGCTGAAATCATTGTGGCAACTGCAAATGAACTGATCCACAGCGCCATCTGCAGGGGGAATGATGGCACAGGACAAGTACGTCCACTCATCTTTCTTCAGGGCAATGTTGCAATTTATTATCTAGCACGGTCTAAAAAAAACATGCAGCGCACCACTAAAAGAAATAGACCACAGAAGAAATTATTTAGTTATGTTTTGATCAGAAAAGTGACACATGCCACAGAAACAACATCCATTTTGGAGTCGCTCACAATTAGGACTGGGCAATATGGCCAAAATCTTCCATCACGATATACATGTAGGTATTTTCATATCTCGATAACTATATATATATCGCGATATAGCCAATAGTCTATTTTTGTAGACTCCTGAGTGAATTAAATACTTGACAATCGAAAAGTATTTTCTAATTTGATTAAGAACTAATGCCAAACAAACATAATAGTTTCAAGTGAAATTAAAGAGTAAAAATAAATACATATTTCCGGGCTATACACTTACTATGTTTACTTGCATGCACACTAATACAGAATAATCAGATTAACACAATAGTTAGATTTATCGGGAGTCCAGTTTGTTAATCACAATTAACTGTGTGGTAATGTAAAGTATGATGTAAAAATAAAACCGCAATATTCAAATGATATTTCCTCAAAATATTTCACAAAATTTTTTCTGAGAAATTTGAGTTAATATGTGCTTGTTATCAATATAGACGACGTAATTGTATATCACGATATCTCGACATATCGTTTCATGACAATATGATTCCATTGAAAGACGATAAATGACCATATTGCCCAGCCCTATTCACAGTACAAAATAATAACTCGAAGGACCTTTTTCAAACAAGGCCTAAAAACACATTATCATCTCATTCTACTCCAAATCTTATATGTTTTCTAAAAATCACAATATTTAGTGCATACAAACAGATATAAAACATGGTTGAAATAATATAAGGGCAAAATGCAAAGGCAGTTTATCATTTAGCATTACTAAACGCCTGGACATTCCACCATTGTAAACATTAAGATGATAAATATACACTAATCAAGTCATAGAGCCCTTTACCAACTAGTAATGGCAGGTTTACAACATACATACATTTTATAATAAACCGCACAGGAATATTACACTAAACATCGTCAGGTTCACAACATCAGTAGTATGTCACGTTTCTCCACAAACCACAAAATAAATTAAACCAATATTGAACATCTACCCCTGTATATCTTTAGAATTTTTGTTAATTAAGCACCACGGTCATCCGTTTTTAAAGAAAGTCTCCTCGATGACCTCAGTGAACCTCTCCTTCATCTGCTGACGGAAGCTGGCGTACCACTCCAACAGCCTCCTCCTCCTGTCCACCCTCTGCTCTTGGCTCATCCCCCTCTCCCTCTCCAAGATGGCCGGCAGTTCTTTCCAGTCACTGATGAAGATGAAGGGTGCTCCTGCAGCTTTGAGCAGACGTAGTGGGGAGCTGGGCCCCGCCGCGCAGGTCCCAGGTGTCAGTACATCTTCCACAACGGGCACTGAGCCATAAGAGCAGGCCTCGTAGATGCGGTAGCACTCGGAATTGATTCCGACTGGACAGAGTGTGAGCTCGCTCTGGGCCAGAGCGGTCTGATAGCGTCTCAGACTGTCTGCTGTCTCCTGAGGTAGCCACCTGAGGCAAGGAATACATGTAATAAATATGTACTGCAGTACTGTTCCAATAAGATGATTCATGTTGTATATATCTTGCCTCAACTCCATTTTTTATTTAATAAGTAGAAAAAAAAAAAAAATGTTTTCATTTAAAATGTCTTATCACGTGAAGATGTAGCTACTGACAAGATTATTAAATCAGGAAAAACTCATCTCAAACCGCATTACGTACCACATACAGGAGTCAAACCTGGTAAAAGAAAAAAAACAACCCACAGTCCTAAAATGTGCTAACCTTTAAGTAAAGTATGTAACACAATTCCAATATAAGTGATCAGGGACCAAAATCATAATCCTCTTTCTGTACAAAAAATACATCTAAAGTTCAATTTAATAATATATGGTCTAACCTTGTCAGCCTCTTTGATGTCTAATTTTAAATAATGTCATGTCATGACATGTCAGGCTCTGAAATGTTATCTACTTGAATTTCACTACAAAAGCCTTTGAATTTGATGTCTCATGAATGTTGACAAAAATAGTTTTTATCAAAAGAAATCTAAATTATTATTAATGTTAAAAAAGATACAATAGGAAGGTCTCAGTAAGAAGTTCTTGATATTAATGTAAATCGTACATTTGTAGCGGGGAAATCTGTAAATTTCCCCGCTGTGAGACGAATAAAGGTTTTCTGATTTTGATTAATATTCTCAAATCAGTCTTTTAAAACAAGAAAATATACAAGCAATACAGTCTTTAAAACTAAACAGAAAAGCTTTCCTCTTCCAAATCAGTCCTAAACAATGACTTACTTCTCCCTGGCAGTGGTGATGCATTCCTCATCCTGACCAGACTTTTTCAGCACCTGCATGAGAGTTTCTCTGGATGAATTTTTGTAAACAGTTCCAAGGAAATTGCAGAGGTATGGCCTGTTGGAGGTAATCAGTTGGGCATTAGGCCTGATCATAGGAAACTGCCTGTACCTGCACAGACACAAGCAAAAAAGAGCAACATGTTAGATAATGTTATTCATTTTAAAAGACAACCTGGAGTTGAATGTACTGATATTGAGCATTAATAATGTACACATACACAAACATATAGGACTAGTAAGAGATGACATACGTGGCGACACCCAGAGGCCACTGGAAGACATCCTTGTCGTTGACCCAGGGGCTGTCGTACACTACAAACAGCAGGTCCACAAAGCCACCATTCCTCCTTAAGTAAGGGGCAATGAAGTCGTTGTTGCATTGCTCATTGCCCAGCAGGACCAAAGCTACATGTGACACTGTGTGGGACTTCACCAGAGCTTGGGCATGCTCCAGCCACCGTTGGGAGTAAGAGACCTTCTCCTGCTCACGGCCATTCAGAACCAGAACCAGGCTGTTCATATCCAGAGGGACATGACCCTGGACCACAGCAGGACCTGTGTAGAAACTAAACGATGGAGAGGCCACAGGGGAGGGAGAACAAGTTGATTTGATGGTTCTGTCTTATTACTGTATGTGTTTTTTATATGATGTGGTGTAGTTCACAGAGTCCTGCTTAGGTTTGGCAGTTTTTAAGCATCACATCTTTTTCTAGTTACCTGAAATCAACCTTTCCTGACTGCAGCTCTCCCACTCTCCATTGTGCGATCTTGTCAGTAGGGTTGAGGGGTCCCTCCAAAATATGTTCCCAAAGATAAAGGCCTGAGGAGAAAAGAAGAAAGAATTTGCTTTCTACCAGAGTTAAAATGTTAACATGTACAGTGCCATTATGATGTACCATTGTCAGGCTTCCACATCAGAGCATAAATCAGTTTTATGTAGTTTGTATCTACATCTATGTCTGTGGACACTCCTGGTATTATCATAGTAGTTACTGAGACTATGAGTTAGAGATATTATTTAAAACCCATCACAAAATATTTGAGATATAGTTTAATTTGGTGTTTGTTTTCTCAGATATTTGCGGTCTATCTTTTAAATCTTGTTGACTTTATTTTATTCACATTCTGAGCTACACTAATTAATAATTAATATCTTAATATATCTATCTACTATATCAGCTTTTGGACTACAATTAGAATTATATTTTTGATTCTGTACAATAGGACACTCAATACTTCTTATATATTTCACTTATTAACAGTGTATATATATATATATATATATATATAATTATTTTATTTTTTTAAGTATTATATTTAGTTTAAAGCACAAAAATAAATGAAAATGAAATACAATGTTCTATTCAATCCAAACCCTTCATCACCAAAGTATATTTCTGCTCTCTGCAATTACACTACAACTGTGATGTAATAGCTTTCAGATTCTCAGATTTTTTATACATTAATTTAATAAATGTAACTATGAATTTAATACATTTTAATAATATATATATATATTTATTTTTTTTAAACTTATACTCAACTTCTCCAACTCCACACCACGTACATGTATCAGAATTTCTGTTTTTTTGTTGTTTCCATCATTTAAGTTCTAAAGTTTAACAATGCATGGCTGCACAAAGTGAGTTAGAAATGTCGGCCAGAGCTACCAGAAGGATACTCTAAATTTGCAGTTATTTCTAAAGCGTTTAAATTATGTGCAGTTGTATTAAGTATTCTTTTATACATAACACTTGGACTATACTGTCTATTTCTTAAGTTGTATTGCCCACTTCCTGTATTCTGGGCACCTTCAGTGAGTTCATTATGTTCCACTTTATAATTGTATATGAATAAATGACAATAACTTGAAGTAAAAATCCAAAAAATAAAATCACAATCAATCGCAAGAATGACAACATTTTCAGATTTGATCTTGTTTCAAAATAAGAGAAAACTACAAAAGCTGAACAAAAAAGTGATGTACTACTGAATGCACACATGCAGATGAAAATGCCATTGTACAGTCAGTTTGTCTTTCACGGCCAAATCACAACACTGATTGATGACGTCTCATAATACCAAGACTTACCTATGGCAGCTTTGCCCCAGATTTGTACCCTGTATCGTTTAGGTTTGTTCTTGTCAATTTGACCTAAGTGTTGTTTGAAGGCGTCCCTCTTTTTGGTCAGAGCAGAGTTGTAGTCCACCTGTTCATCCTCCCACGGATTCCAATCACGCGCTAAAAATGGGGCAACTGCACCGCCATCTCTGACACCACCTGCAAGCACAACACACAATATCCATTCAGCTTATGGGCATGCATTTCCTTCATCTAACTTAAAAGAGAAACGACTTTCTAACTGTCAATTTATGAACATTTTAGGCGACTTATTTGAATTCGGGGCTAAGTAACGGTTGTGCCAGCAAACGTTAAGGGAAATTACCCGAGACTGTCTCTTTCTTCACCACCCGGTGAACACGGGAAATTACTTTGGTGCTGAAAAAGACACTGTATGCAGCATAAAGTGAAAATGCCACATATGCAAAAATAATTAGTAGGAATAGCTTTCTTTTTGGTATTTTCATTTTTCTTTTCGTTTTTACATTTATCTATAGGTTATCATTGTGTAGCTACTCTCCATATTTTGTACGAGGACCCTTGTTTACAACACGAGGACCCCTTGCTACAGCTGACTTGTAATGCCTGTATTAAAATGAGCCATTATGTAAAAATAATGTATGGTTTCTACTATTTTGAAACAAACTATCCCCTTATGTCAACACTGAATACATCAAGTGCAATTATGGCATTAATTTATAACCGGGAAACGATATAATAACGAGGAAAAAAGCGAAAGGGCCGCTTCGGTCAGACCGTACGTGCTGCGGAACGTTGTAGAGGCGGACCGGTTTTCTGGTGAAGCTGATCAGAGAGGCACACGCAAGGATTCGTGTACGCAAGGTCGTGTCCCCAACTGCGCTGTGGAGGTCCCTTCATTTGGGCAAAGATGATGTCCATAGCCGCTCGTTCCGGGGCTCTTTCCCCGTACATGCAGGTGACAAGACAAACAGTTAAAAGCCTGGTGTCCCCTGGAGCCCAGCACTTGGTGCCTGCAGCTGGTAAGGCCGAGCGACGTACGTGTGTTGCTGCTAACGTTCGCAGTTGTGTTGAACTGCAATTTAACATACTGACTTCTTACTGATTACTTAACATGTTAAAGATAGACAACGTGCGTGTGACTTTGGTGTATCTTTATTTTATTTTGTTTTACCGTTTTTGTCTGCCAACTAACACTACTGCAAACAACTAGCTGCGGCTAGCTGGAAATAGCCGAAGTGTTGTAACTGACATCTGAAACCTGACAGGGAGGGTCAACAATGGATAAGAAGTCTGAAGTATAGACATACACTAGTTCTATGTAAACACCTCAACACAAGACACATAAACACTACTGTCAACCAGTTTCTGCTTTGACATGTGTGACCTTATTAGTACATTTGTGTGTAACGGTTATCATAGTGCGCGATACAGGTGAAATGCTTTCTTGGGCCAAAGAATACACTGTGTTTCTGGTTATTGTGCAGAAGGAAATACTCAAATAAAGATAGTTCTTATAATTATCCAGTTCAGGTTTGTTTACCTCCAGCTAAATCATTTTTGTCGTTTTGTGT
Organism: Bovichtus variegatus; assembly: GCA_943593645.1. Classification (NCBI taxonomy): domain Eukaryota; kingdom Metazoa; phylum Chordata; class Actinopteri; order Perciformes; family Bovichtidae; genus Bovichtus; species Bovichtus variegatus. Next base: position 18,217,948 of record CALSCE010009442.1, on the reverse strand, counting down.
TGGACTGTTGGTCGGACAAAAGAAGCAATTGTTAGTAGCAACTATATTGACTGATCTAGTCATGATATGAGGGGTACACTTTCAAATTCTGATGAAGACTGGTATAATGTTGTTTTTAGAAAACGGTTTATCTGGTTTCCATAATCTTTAACGACCAGTGTTTATGGATACAATATAATATTATTATCGATTTAATCCAAAATTTGATTTTTTTTCCCTTCTTTTTACCATGATAAAGTTATCCAACTTCCAAAGTCACATCAATGCCCCAGAAATTATTTAGTCTGTATTTAAAAAAAAAAAAAAAAAAAAAAAAACATTATTAGATGAGAACTATTAGAACTTAGAATTAAAATTATTAATCAAACCTTAAATAGGAGGATAGAGTGTGACAAAGAAGCGCATTGCTTTTAAATGTTTTTGTAAGATACTGAATCCATTTGCCCATCTGCTGCTCCTGTCTTTTAAAAACGTCATCTAATGTCTCACTTCCAGCTCCAGGAGGGATCCGCCTTGCCCACACAGATATCAAGATTCCTGACTTTACAGACTACCGCCGCCCCGAGGTTATCAACCCCAACATGTCCTCCCAGGAGAGCAGTGAGTCAAGAAGGATGTTCTCCTACCTTGTCACCGGAGCGTCCACTGTCGTTTGTGTGTATGCAGCCAAGACAGCGGTGAGCCAGTTTGTCTCCTCGATGAGTGCATCTGCAGATGTCCTGGCCTTATCCAAGATTGAGGTCAAGCTCACTGACATCCCTGAAGGCAAAAACATGACCTTCAAGTGGAGAGGAAAGCCCCTGTTTGTCCGTCACCGCACAGCGGAAGAAATCACAGCAGAGGAGGCCGTGAATGTCGCGGAGCTGCGTGACCCCCAGCATGACAAGGAAAGAGTGCAAAAACCCAGCTGGGTTATCGTCCTCGGTGTGTGCACCCATCTGGGTTGTGTGCCCATCGCCAACGCCGGAGACTACGGAGGCTACTACTGTCCTTGCCATGGCTCCCACTATGATGCGTCAGGAAGAATAAGAAAGGGACCCGCTCCTCTTAACCTGGAGGTTCCCTACTATGAATTCCTTGATGAGGACACAGTCATGGTGGGATAAATACTGGAGCACTGTCTCAGTTCCTCTCTGTAATATGTATTTTTTTTTTTTGATGGCTCTGTGGGAGAGTTGGGGCGTGAAATAAAATGTGTATTTACTAATAAAGACATATTTCCATCTCTATGATTGAGCTCTTGTGTCTTTTCACTTGTAAGAAGTGAGGGTTTATTTCTTCCATTGTTCTGCATCATTCAGCTTGATGACTTGTTTTATAATGGGAATAATAAAGTACTGTATCTCTATAGATTTCTCCTATTCCACACTACGTTTAGCATTTCATATTTTGTAAATAACGTTATTTAACACAAAAACTGTCAAAATTACGGAATGTGTCTGACAAAACCTAAGGGCAGGAAATGGTAAAAACAGGAGGTAAACTCTATGAAGGGCAGAACAAGTCCACAACCACAACATGTGAATGAAACTAGAGTTAAAAAAAGCTATAATATGGGTAATACATCTCTCGGTTGCAAACGGAAGAAAAGCAAGCATTGCATTTTAAAGATCGGCTAAATTGGATGGTAGCTTTCTGTTTTCCAACCCTTTTGTCATGAGGTGGTTCATACCAGTAAAGGCAGCAGCAAAAAGTGTGAACTGAAGTAAATTACTATTGTTTTTCACTGGAATCACAGATGGATTTAATCCTGACAATTAAAGTGTGCTATGTAAAACTGTATGAACCAGTGAAATACACAAACCTTTTTGTTTTTATTGACGAAATGATTTAAATACAATATACTGTGTGCAGATGCTGGTAAACTTCCTAGCCTTAAACTTAATAAATTACCATCAAATCAAAAAATATTTCACATTGTACAGTTGGCACTCATCCAGAACATAATCCTTTGTATTTAAATATTGAATTAAATGTAGCTCAACCACGATTATCAGTGCCATTAAATGCTTAGCGAACAAATATCAACTGAGGAGTGCTCTTCCCATGATAAATGAATCCAGCTGTTTTCTCAATAATTCGCTAAATTTAGAGTGTAATCAGGACTGTGATGGTGCATGTCCACTTTTACGATATGTTATTTCACATTATTTTGATAGAGAGTCTCTCCAGCTTCATAAAGACTGTTCACATTCTTTTCAAAGGCTCCGTCCTCCTCAGCATGTGTGGCCCTGGGTCAGGTTTTTCCACAGACACTAATCCACGTAGTGCACCTCCGCCTGGAGCTCCTTGGACATATACCCGATAAGGGCGGCTGTGAGCTGCTGCTTCAGGGCGGCGTTGCCCATCACTAAAGCAGTAAGTTGAGCCAAATCTGTCCACTGAAAGTCTCCCAGGACCGCTAAAAGACCATCATAGAGCTTCTGCTGCTGCTGAGGGCTGAGCTCCATTATGATCTGAGGCAGAGGTTTGAATTGTCCACTGGTGAGCCAGCAGCCCAGAAGGCCTCCGACGGCGCCACCTGCAGGGAAAGAGGGTTTCGAAACTTGTGAAATTACAATTGTACATTATTTCTACGAGTTAGAGGAACTGCTGCACTTTTTCCACTCACCGACTGCAATACCAAGAGGACCCCCGACTAACCCTCCAGCGAAGGCCAGTCCCCCAGCTGCTGCTGCTCCCTTCCCCGAGCCTTTCACTGTGGTCTGGATTTGCTGATGGGCAGATAACTCACAACACAGCTTCATGACATCATCAATTCGATGACACATACTGTGGATCAGATGTAGAACTTTAGGAGACGTGACAGAAGTTATAACTGCAAGAACAACGAGGACAGAATAAGAAATCAGTATAATTACTGTCAGTTAAAATACAAGTATCTGTTGTTGGTAATTCAAAAATGAACAGCTCACAAAATCACATCAGACACTGACATACACTAAGCAGTTTAAAAGATAGAGTACTAACAACAGTACCAACTGGCCCAACAGTAATGTTCTAATGCAATCATCTAAAGATAACAGTGTGATAGCTATGATTGCATCAGAAAGATCATAAGACAAAGGTTAAGGTTTCACAGTATAGCATCTATAGCCCCTTTCAAAAAAATATTAGCCATTCGGGAAAAAAGCCTTTAGTAATCATTATTAACATACCTTGGTGTGTTATGAAATCCTCATCAATGTCTGTTAGTCTTATCTTTATAATGTTATGGTGCTATGTTCTGATCTGCCGGCTACTCCTGATGTCTGGTTTGCCTGACTATGGTCGCAAAGCCTGATGGGTACAACATAATGCTGTGTTCAGGGACACTCGAACAATCCTTTTTTTCACCTACTTTTTTGTTCGGGAAACAACTTTTAGGTGCAAACCATAAACCGTACAAAATAGGTTCAAACTGGTTTTAGTTTAGTGTTATCTTGTGAGAGTAAGTCACTGAAAATGCGCATCACATAATTACACATTTTTTCAAAACCTATTTTACCGTTTTGGTTGAGTAGGAGATTGAGACGAAGTAGAGAATAATGATAACTTTATTCTAATAGAAAAGTAACAGCAAATTAAATCTACTATTTTCTATATACAGTTTTTGTTGATGAATCAAAAAAAAAAAAAAAAAAAAAAAAACTTACTTGGCTACAATTCTTAAAGTGTTTGTGTTCTGAGGTAAATTGAGAATTAATAAAAGAGGACCCCCTTAAACCATTAATAAAATATATGAATTAAGGGGTTTGGTATTTATATTGAATATGTTAACAACACCTTAAAATGATAATGAAAATGTACTTTTCTCAATTATCCAATACCTCAGATTAATGTGTAATTTGTAGGGAAAGTCACCCCCTACCACACCAAGCATAAGACATCAATTATTGATTATTTTATTTATTTAAGGGATTCTTGATTCTTGTTTCACAGTGTATCATTTGCCTTTGCTTTTTAACTGGTACACGTGATATTTCCGACAGCAAGTGAAGGCAGCAAAAACAGCCAATGAGCGTCTAACAAGAAGGGGGCTTGAACCAGAGGTGGATTATATAAATGTTCTGAGACCAAACTTGTTTAACACAACTGACCTGTCTGATCAAATGTATATCTACTGATAGCTACGTGGGCTATATTATGAATATGTTTGTGTTTAAATATTATCTGTAACTACAATGTCTGTGCAGATACAGGCACATCCACCTTTTGATACGGAGAAGAAACCCACTGCTACTTTTGTAACAGATACTTATGTGACAGTGGTTGTGCGTGTGACTATGTTACTGTGCGTTGGTCAGTGCAGCAGGATTTTAGCTCGCTTGACCTCGACTGTTTACATTTGTACAATCTTCCACATTTACCCAGAGTACACCGGGAGACACAGAGGAGCAGGTGCGTCAAGGTAGCTTCATGTGGCTGAAAAACGGAACATGCAATGTTATCTCTTCAAAATAAAGTACGAAAGGGGAATGAAGAAGGAAGAGAGCGAATTATAAAATGCTTGTTCTTTGCGTGAATGTTTCTATCTTATGCCACTTTATACTTCTTCTCTGCATTTCAGGAATGTTGTGCTTTTTATACCCCTGCAGTTATTTGACAACTGTAATGGTTATGCTGCACAATCACAATTTTCACACAAAAAAACATGTTATCAACTTGAAAAAACATAACGCATTGTTATAGATGAATCTAAGAGTATATTAATGGATTTAAATTAACTACACCTTGACCAGCTACAAAATTAAATGCTGCTTACACAGTTAATTAAGTCATACAAAATGGATGCAATACAATGCAATAATAACAAAACAATACAGCAACAATAACACTGACCATTCTGTATGATGAGTATTTTTACTTTTGGCATTTTTAGTATTTGCTGGCATGTCATGTCTTTATTGCCAACTGTCCATCGACCCCTTGGGGCTCCAAAAGCCCCAAGCTTACTGTGTGGCAATATGGGAATAGGGGTTTATGGTAGTTCCTGCTTCATTACCTAATTCTTGAGGCCTAAACAATTCCTAAATCTTTTTAAGACCTTCATTACCTTCTGCCCTTAATATATTATAGTTTAATCACACAACAAACATGGGTCTGTGTTACATTCCATTTAGGTCCCGGGGTCTCCGAGCAGATTAATCGGGCCATACTTTTAGTTTCAGAGGTTTTTCATCTGATGGAGTAATTTTACTGTGAGATATGTTTTGTTAATTACCTCTGTTCACCCCTGGGTGTTTTCTGTATTTGATGTTAGTACTCCACTTGTATTGAAAAGTGACGTACCGATGCGATCTTTTATTTTGAATGTATTGACCGGAAGTTCCTTTGTGAATCCTGGCTTGTTGACATTGGACCGAGGTGCATGTCGCAGCGAGAGTGACGAGGAATATTTGTTCATCTTTTGGATATTAAAACCGTGGATATTTTTGGAAATCATGCAGAAATCTTGAAATGAGAGTGTGAGATGGTATCACTTCCGAAAGTGAGGATAATTACCACTGCCCCATTGATGAATACGGCTAGAACGGGTCTCAGGAATAGCTGCGGCTGCATTCATAAACACTTCTTTAGGACTCACAACAACCCCTGAGCTTTGTTTTGGGGTCACAAAACACCACATATTCCTGTTGTGCACCTGGGTTTGCAATGGCTGAAAAAGGTAAAATGAATAAAGAGCATCTCGGTGGAGTTGTCAGGCTCCGAGAGGAACACCGGAAGGTAATTTAACCAGTTGACACCAAACATTTTGCTAGTAACGTCTAACGTTAGCCAAAGCACAGTTCCCCACTGGCCACGCGGTGGACCAGCACGGGTCTCTGAACTACGAGTGGACCCGCTGAAGTGCTTTTTACACTGAATATTGACGTGTGTGCACTAATTGCAATAACCTATATGTCACATGAGTTAGTTGTGCGTGTATTTGCTCGAGTGTCCATGTTCGAGAAGCTTCCTCTCGCATGTCCAAGGTCTTGTTACGCAGACGGTGCCTGGAGGAGGGAGGTGTGTTTAGTTTCGTTTCTTTGCACTTCACCTTCTGCGCCCGATGCTCGTTTTTCTTCAGGCTTGTCTGTTTCGATGGCCTCCAAACTTTGTGAAACTGACTTTTAACGTGTTTATTATATCTGTCGACCAGCTAACTGTTAGCCCACCAGTTAACTAGCACATGCCACATGATTGACAGCAACACGACCTGAGAAGTTTCGCTTCTTGCTTACGTATCTGTATAAAGTTAACACGTTGGAAGCGTTTGCTTTACTGTATGTGTCGCCATGTGTGACAGTGACGGGCTGTTTGTGCAGGTCCTTTTGAATGCAGTTTTGACAGCTGTGTTTGTCTTCCTCTCCTGCTTCCTACATTTGGTTGGGTGTTTTGTCCGTTTCCCTGTGTTTGATGATGCTTTAACTTATATATTCACAAGCTGTGTGTTTGCATGGTAGTATGTTTTGCTTTAGCAGCGAAAGTACTGATCAGATAAGTGTTCAGGAATAGGGAATCTGCTTGTGACAATAATAACAGTTGCATTTTGAACAGAACTCCTTTAGGCTATTAAAGCCTTGACACAAGACTGTAAGTTGCATAGATTTTCACGTGATTTGTTTTTAAATTATCTCTAAAACAGGTGGTGAAAGACTGTGAAAGTCGGATTCAGCACTGGTAAGAATTCAGAAACTCCCATGTACTATTTCAACAGTTGCATGGTGATATAACTCTTTAGTTTTTTGCTTGCTTTTGTAGTAGACTATAACAAATATCTTGACATCACAACAACAAAAAAAGGAGATTTAAAAAAAAAATCTGTGGGGGAAAAAAATGCATTGTATTATTCTAAAAATGTTCTTCGTTAATGTAGAAGGCAAGTCCTATTCTGTGCGTTTCTTTTAAAAAAAAAAAAATAAATAAAAAAAATTTTTTTTTATGGCTCTGCACTTCATCTCTGAGTTATAATTTCAATAAATGCAACCAATTTGAAAATGAAATTAAATGGATATTTGAGCTTCTGTCATGATCCACTAATTTCTTTGAGTGAAGTTTGTGTTTAGTAGATATACACTCTGTATAGCTCCTATTTAGAACTGCTTAATTTTTTGTCTAGGAAGTGTGGCTTCCTCAGTTAATCAAGCATGATTCTGTGCAATATTGATGCTTTGCGTTTAGAGTGCCGGCTCTGGTCAAAATCAACAAATTAGACACTCCCTGACCAATCAGAGGCATTTGTTTCAAGTATGCCATAATTAGCCCATTTATCCTGATTCCCAAACACAGTTGCAGTAGCAAGAAGGAGCATTTCCAGTACACAGGCAACCTTAAAGACCCTTTACACCCACACGGTGGTTTTTCCGTTATTTTGTCTTGATAGTCTAATGAACTGCCGGATGTGCCAAAGACAGTTTGTTCACCTTTGTGGACAGTTACAGGTTGTCTAATGCACTCCATTAGACAACCTGCTCAGGTCGAAAATTGAGACGGATAACTCGACGCACCAACAGCCTTTTTCCAAAGCAGCCACTTTGGCTTGGAAAAGCACTGGTGTTACTCAGAATATTAACAATGGCTCTGTTATGTTTAAGTGACCCGGTAAGTCGTGACATTAAGCCAGCATGCGCAATACCAGGATCCTGAAGCTAAAGCAGCTAAATGGAATTCAGCCATCATTAACTTCATAATTGTTCACCCGTCCAAATGTCTTTCCCTGAAATAGGATCGTTTGAATGACGCAGGTAGTTATTTTTCCCACTGAAAAAGATGCAACCAAGCTAACAGGAGAGCGAAGGTGATGTCAACAAAGCACAGAGTATATAAAACAGAGCCACACAGCCCTGAGAGGAGCTCAGGTAGAGTAAGTGGAACCAAGAGACGTGTGTGAGGGGACCATGTCTCTTGTTGGGGCTGTACTATAAGTGTTGCTTCATTATTGTAATCAGCATTCTTAGTAGATTAGCTCTTATTTCATGTGACCAATGAAAGGTTTCTAGACTTTAACAAAAGTTAGTTTTATTAAGTATTATATGGAAATGAAGGCAGTTCAGTAAAACACATCTTCAAAGATAAGTACAAATATGTCTCATTAGGCCTTTCTAGCACCAGACGTTTTGACCTCATCGTAGGAAAAGCACAGGTGTTACTAATAACACTAACGATGACGCCGTTTTTAAAAAAAACATTTTTTTTTTTTTTAAGTGTGACAGTGAGCCAACATGCACGATTACAGGAACCTGAATTTAAAGCAGCTAAATACAATTCAGCCACCCTGTGCTTCTCCTACTGTGACATGTCAACATGTCCTCAACAGTCGGTATCATTCTGTGCGTCCCAATATGCATTCTACCAAACTATTTAGTGTGCTCTCCTGTCAGTTTTGTTGGACCTGTTGAAACGGGACACATTTAAACTTGCATCATTCTTATTGGTGTATTGGAGTCCAGTGATGTCATATAATTCACCATGAAGCACCGCCCACCTTTTAATCTGCTCAGAGGCATCTTAACGTCAAACCACCCGCATGGATGTGCGAGTGAACTGAGTGGTGACTTTTTTTAAATTCAAAGATGGCAATAAAACATTGCGATATATATATATAGTTCTCGCCAGTTTGTGGATATGAATTTTGTGTGGCCAGATTCTTGTAATGTCGGTCCAAAAGTCCAGCGTTCACGCCTTCATCTCTAAAATCTGCACTTTTACGATGCACCTGCAGTGTGTAATCTCAGGTCGTAAAAAGAAGTTTAAAAAGTTTATTTAAGACATTCTCACTCTTTGTTTTAGGTTTAGGACAAATGTACAACACATTTAAATGAACAATCTTTTAAAAACTATCAAATAGAAAACCTATAAATGTTCTCTTCTTCCAGCTGCTGTAGCTAATTAGATAATGTAATATTAAAACTGTTTTTGTTTTGGGGTCTATTTTACTTTTTCACCACAGACTGATTGAATATATGATTTATACTTAGGTTGAGGTTTGAGTTTTAAGAAGAACACTAGACAATTTCCTCAAATCCCAATAGAGCAACCAGGCGAGCAAACTCTGTGATAAAGTCAATAATTACAACTTCATAAGTTGCACTGCTTTCATCTGGCTACAACACTTTCCTTATCATCGTGCAAAGTGCGTTAACTTAACTTCCTGTATATGTTGAATTTACAAACTGGAGTTGTGACTTTTACTGGAGAAAGTAGAAAAACTCAAAAAACAAAAAAAAGAAAATGGTTAACTGTGAAAGTCTTCTTTAAATCTTTAGTGTAACTGTACATGTGTATGTGCTCTTTACCTGCACGGCAGAAGGAATCATAGTCTAGTGTTGTTATACTACTAGTGTTAGCGGCTTTTTGTACCTCCTGTTGTCATGACTTTCTCTGAAGTTTGACATTGCCCGGTGACGAATGGAAACAAAAGAATACCAGCGACATCTTGAGGCCTCTTGGGTTACACCAAGTCTCCGCTCTTCCCTGAAGGGGGAAACAGGCACTTCCTCATTACTGCATAGCTGTTGTTTGCTTCCCTTTGTTCTGTTTAACATCCCGAAATCAGTCGAACAAACCAATTTGGATAACAATGGCTTCAGAGGAGATCTGTGGCTTCAAGTGGAAAAAAAGCAAACATTAAATTGAATGGGTGTTGACCTAACATTGTAAATCTGTGCTTTGCAGGAACAAGGTGTCAGGAGACTATGAAGCTCTGAATAACCGCCTTAAAACTCTTCCAGATCAGCTTTCTTATGACATCACGGTGAGTGCTCATCTTGATAAACATGCAGAGGAAAATCACACAGTCACAACTTGTGCCTGTTGCAAATGTTTAACATTTACCAGCACCGTGAGCTGTGTTGATATTCTGAATTTTGCAGAAGCTTGCTCCAAATATGCATATTTTTACTACCGTCACAGAGTTTTATTTCTTCTTTTCTCCTACTTTCATATCCACATCCTAACAGCTGTTTCTCTTTGGTTCTGCTCTTTTTCCGTCCCCTGTGCTATAAACAGGTGCCCTTTGGCCCTCTGGCCTTCATGGCCGGGAAGCTGGTGCACACAAACGAGGTCACGGCGTTGCTCGGCGACAACTGGTTCGCCAAGTGCTCCGCCAAGCAGGCTCAGAAAATTGTCAATCACAGGATGAAATGTGAGTCTGTTTTTTCTGTCCTCCCTGAAAAAGACAACATTGTTTAATCTCAGCGTAACCGCTCGACACTGCTCTTCTTCGTCCAGCAGAGGGTGTTGCTGCATCAAGCTTGTCTGAAGAATCACTGAAGTGACAAACTTCCTTTCAGCTGAGCCATTATCTGCCTTAAGATTTTGGGAGAAACTTTTGAGACACTTGAAGACATTTTGTGTATTTTCGGGATATGTTAAGTGAACTGTAAGCTGCTTCTAATAACGGCACTGAAATCTTGGAGCATGCATGATTTTTCTGGCGCACGCGGGGTACTTAATTTCACATTTGGTTAAAGGGCTGCGAGCTGCAAGGCACATTTGCAGCACTCATTGCGCTGTGCTGCTCTTGCACACATATGTTGCATGTCACCGTTGTCACTGCCCCTGTCGTAAATCTTGTGATGTCAATTCATACCTTTCCCCAATGCAACATTATTGTCTGATCGAGTACAAGAAGGCTTTGAAGAAAAGGAATGTGTTTATTCTATCATGGGTTATGCACGGGCCATGTTTTGCCTGTGTTTTTCCCCGCTGCTCATTCTAGGTCTGAAAATCTCATATCGAGTCAAATGGGCCCAAGTAACGATCTCTGATGTGAACATTATTAGAGTGTTTAGTGAAGCAGAAACATGCTGCCACAGCCCATCCGCAGCCGTCTGCCCCACCTCCCCTCCCCCCTCCTATCTCCTGACCCTGCCCACCCCGCTATTACAGAGCTAAGTGCTGTAATACAAACATAGCTGGCTGAAATGTGTCAAACAGCGGCTGAGTTGTCAGGCCTTCTGTGTTTGACCTTTCCTCACTTCCAGTTGATGCACTGACTGGAGGCGCTCCCGATCGCCATGGAAACAAGGGCCCTCTGCTGCTATTAGTAAAAGGGCTTAATTGTTGTCAAGATTTAATGATCCGGAGTAGTATTCAGGGCAGAAGATATTATGAACTGTTTGTGTCATCATTTTCCAATTTTTTCCCTCCAACTTGTTTAGTATTTTAACTCTTTCGCAGCTGGTTGCCATTAAATGCTTTATTTAAATCTCCATTAGCCTGCAGACAGTTTTTGCACTGATTGTCTAATGAACTGGCGGATGTGCATTTTGATGATAATGTACCTGTTTTATGCAGATGTGAAGAGCGAACTCGACGATCTGTCAAAGACGGTGAAAAACTTCGAAGCCAGGGTTGGGCTGGCACAGGATTTGGAAAACATCTCGTCTGTATGTATTACTACAAGTCGTCTCACAGATGAGACATTGCATAAGGACATAACTGTGGACAAATGTATTGACTTTGCTTCTTCTTTAGGGTAAAGGGGACTATGTTGACATTAGAGAAGACACTGGAAAAATTGAAGCTGCTGTCACCAAAGGTATCTTTGTCAGCCTGCATTTTACTTATACATATTGCCTTTTGAAGAAAAGCAAAGAAAGCTTAATTCTGCACTAAACTCAGATCGACATTTAGGCTAAGCAAAATTCAGGAATTTCTACTCCATCTCGCCTGGTTTAACAGGAAAGCCAAGAATAGCTCACAGACCAAATTCTAAGCCCAAGTTGGATGCCATGTTGGATCTAAAAGAAGAGAATGAGGAGAATGAAGAGGAGGCTGGAGATGGAGGGAGCAGAAAATGCACCATCACTGAGGAAGAGTTGTGGGCTAGATTGGATGAACTCGAGAAACTGGAGCAGCTACAAGATGAGCAGGACAGGTAGATGAACACAGGGTGTTTTCCGAGTTACCTTTTTATTGTAGCCTTAACAATTGCAACCTCAGGCAAAATAAACAATGTCTCTTGGAATCATTTTCCTTCTCCAGATTTTCTGATAATGCAGACATGAATGGTGAGGACACATCATCCTTATCCTCCGAAGAGGAGAAGGATGGAGATGCTGCACCTCCGGTAAACGGACTGAGTCTGAAGCCAAGCCGGACCTCCCCACCTCTAAGTAAAGCGCCGCCGAGCGCAGACAGGAAAGCGGAAGAAGACGACGACGACGACGATGAGGAAGGCAGCAGTTTGCCTACCATCTTTTTCTCTCACACAATGGAGCCCAAGAAGGTCAGAGTGATAAATAACTACAACACTAACGACACCCTGCTGTTTAAGATAATAGGGCTTCTCTTCTTTTCGTTTTTATTCCGCAGTTTAATTCGGTTTTGGCGACTTTCTCTTCACCCTGTCTCTGTCTTTTGCTTCAGGTGAGGATAAACACAGGAAAAAACACCATGTTGAAGTTCAGTGAAAGGAAAGAGCAGAAGGAACACTCAAAGAGGAAAAAGAAAAACGGGCTCAATAACGGACACTCCCATCACGAACTTCACAAAATCACAACACCAGTGGACATTTACAGGTAGAACGACATAGAATTGAGACATACACAATAAACATAAAAAAAAAAAAAAAGGGGGGTCTGTTAAATGAGGCTCATGTCCTCTGAAACTCGCCTGCTGTCTTTGTCAGGTTGTTTGTGGATGTGAAGAACGGGGAGCCCATCCCCAGGAAGTCCATCCTAAAGTCTCGTAGCCGAGAGAACAGCGTGTGCAGCGACACGAGCGAGAGCAGCGCGGCGGACTTCGAAGAGCGCCGGATGATTGGACGCAGCTTCAGCCACGATGAGGCGACCCACAGCGACACCAGCGACGGCATTACGGAGGAGGACAGTCCCACGGCGGTCCCACTGCAGCCCGCCAGTCGATTTGAGGTAAAAGTTTCAGTTCCAGTACTTGTCACTCCGATCTCAGTCAAGTGTCTTTGTCCAGTCTTTCATCTCAGTCACATAGTGGAGGACTCTGCAATATGCCTATATTATGAAACTGTTTATGAACATTTCTCCTTTGAGCCTCAGATCCCTTAATGAGAACATAACAAACCCCCACAGAAGCCTCTTTAAGTTAAAATGGGGGCTGCATGTGGTCAAACAATCATTAAACGTTAGTCACAAGAGGCAATATGGAGAAGAAAACGCAGCATGAAAACAGTTTAAACTCTTTTGTGACCCCGAACCTTCAACCATCAGTCATGTAATACCACAATAAAAGCACAATATGTAAACTAATTTAATGCCGCTAGGGGTCTCAATCAAAACAATAACATGGGATTAGTTGTCTTCACCATAGCGGTCATTGCAGTCAGCTTCTCCCAGTCAGGATTCCTTCAGTCTTCATCATTTCGTAGGGTTTTTTTCTCAGATGCTCGGAAGACAAAGGACGTCCTGGAGGGGGCTGCGAGTCGAGCTGCCACGAACCTAACGTTTTCTCAGCTTGTTGCTTTGATAACTTAATATCCAGACGATCAGGAGGTTTTTCACAGGGAACTGAATTATCCGCAGATGTCCTCTCCTAAACAAACAGACCCGGTGATTAACATCAGTAAAAACACTTAATAAAGCAGTTTCTCATTAAAAATCAGTGTTTCTCTGTCACTGTTCGGCGGATACATGGTGCTAACGTTTGCTCATTTTGTTCCTCGGGTAACTTAAGATTCAGACTACCAATGACTAAAATCCTTCATCCGGTTAAAATAAAAAAGTGTAAACGACCAAGACCTAAGAAATGTATCGTAAAATTGTAGCTTTACGACAGCTCCTGTCAGACGATCACAACACCGACGCATACAAAGGAGGTGGGCCGCCATTAGAGGCGACCAAATGAAACGCACCCGTATCTTGATTAAAATGACAGATTTCTGTAGGATTGAAAATCGACACACTAGGGATAATGTAAGTACGCAACTCAACAACATGTATAACATGGGATTTGTCGTTTTTAGACATTTTCATGGAGAAAAGTTACGCATCATACCTTTTAACACCGGTTTCTTACGATGGTTTCTCTCTCTCCTTCTCTCTCTCCTTCTCTCTCTCCTTCTCTCTCTCTCTCCGCTCCAGGCCTTTTCAGGAACAGTCGTAGAAAAGGACCCGATGCCTTCAGCTGTCCCCCATCTGACCATCGCTCCACCAGCTCTGCCGACCATACTGGAGAGGAAACAGGAGGAGGTGGCACCTGACATCGCCCCGCCCGAGGAAGCCCCGAAAAGGGTGTCGAAGTTTAAAGCTGCCAGGTTGCAGCAGAAGTGACGGTCAGCGAGCAAATATCCATGTTTCACGATAACTTTTGTTTGTTTAAAAAAAAAATTATAATAAAAAAAAAAAGCCTCGGTTTCTTTTTTCTACAACTGATGAACTGAACAAACCATCTTCTCCTCTTTCTTTCACGTCTTTCACTTCTATCCATACAGGGTTTCTCTCAAACGTACGGTAGCGACGCCTTGTGTGTAGCACTGCTTTTTAACAAGCTCCAAACGATAGTAAATGCTCTCTTTGCTCTCTCTCTCATGCTTATCCACTCCTACAGTATAAAGGGCACTTAATAATTTGTCCCGTTGCTGTCTGTCTTAATTTTACCTGTCTTCTGCTTTTCTGTTGATCAATGCTGTTGCCAGTTTAGGTAAGACTCTAGGCTACACTTAGAATCGGTTGCCTTGTTTTGTTCCTTTTTCCAAGTATTGATTATTAAACAGAATCGGGTGCAAGCTAGCTCTCATTTTACTTTCTCTCGACCTGCCTAATGAATGTATGTATTCCTTTGTGGCGAGCTTTATGTAAAGACAAAAAAAGAATCGATGGAAACTAAAAGGAAAATAAACGATTTTGGCTACAAGTCGCGTTTCCTCTTTCTTCCTTGAAAGAAAATATTATCTTGTTCTGGATCTCCATTTTATTTGCGTTGTGCAGACAGCGTGTCTGTATCTGAATATAAGTTTGGAAGTTTTTCTCAAATTGCATCTCACACTGCATAGTAATATGCAAGTAAATAATAAATTTTTTCTCCCATAACCTAGTGCAAATTGCTGGTATTGAAGCGCCTATTACCAGACACTGACTGAGCTAATAAGGTCTCTTTATGAATTATTGTTACTACTTGTGAATTTCCTGTTGTGCATAAAAATTTGAAGAGCTAAGTAAATCACCAAGCCCGCGCCATATTGCAGCCAAACTTTGTAAGCGAGCAATAACATTTCATCAAAGCTGTGTAGCAAATTGAAGACAAAATGCCAGTTCCAGTTAGCGACAGTACAATCAAAATGCAGCCTCAATGAGAGAGGACCAACCACCACTCTGACAACAAATCAAGTTTAGCATTGGCTCAAAAAGAAAATGGAACTGCTGAGGAAGAAAGTCTGATTTGGAGTCTGTGGTTCATGGGATGTAGAATAGGATGTAAAACTGCTGTGTGATTTGACGTGGATGATTTATGAATTTACAATTTATAAATATTCCATTACAAGTGAAAGTCCCGAATTCCAACCCTGACTTAGTAAGTACATGCGTATTAACCTAATATATATAGTCTATGGTATTAACAGCAAAATGTACTTAAATAAGTGTGGGACTGACATTAATATACATTACATTATTATACTCTTCACACATCAACGTGAGTAGCATTTTACCGTTGTGGCTGGTCGAGATGGAGATAGTTTTAGCCATTTTTTAAACAGTCGGGTAGTTTAGTTCCCGTCCTAAAGGTCGCAAGATAAATCTGAGGGGGTCATGAGATGATTTATGGAGAAGTTAACGTAGATTTGTATTTTGGGTCTTACACTAATCTTTGCCTTTTTTTGTTAAAGGGGGCATATTATGAAAAGCTCACTTTTCAGTGCTTGTGCACATACATTTGGGTATCTGGAGTGCCGACCAACCTACAAACTGTGAGATGAGACCACCCAGTCAGTGTTTGTGTCTGACATGGGATTTAACAAGCCTTTCACATCCTCTTCCTATGTCACATGCAGCCTTATAAGATGTTCCATCGGAGTATCTCCACCCACGCCTTGAGAAATACTACTAATCTACCTTTGCACTTTATTTTTCTTGCAGGTCAATCAGAGCAGATTGATATTTTTTCGGGAGGGGGGCTTAAAGAGACAGGCGCTGAAATGGAGCGTTTCATACAGGTATATTCAGACAGACAGTATGAGCTAAAATAATGTGTTTTATGAACATTAAAGCATGTGAACATGTTCTAGTAGAGACCCAAAATACAAGTATGAACCTGAAAATGAGTATTATATGTCCCCTTTATGTTGGATAATTTACCTCTTTGCACATCAAACAGTTAAATTAAACCATCTGAAGTTTAGAGGGGAAAAGTTTATTTGGTCAAACTGCTACCAACTCATAGACATCTGAATTGTATCCGCTGAAAATGAAAGAAACTAAACAAAAATCTAACATTATATAACCAAAAGTCCCCCCAAAAATTTTACATACACACTGTGTGATATTTGTTAATCATCTTATTTTTTTATATTTTTAAATCTATTAAGGTTATTACACATTTTCATTTCCTTTTCAAAACCATCCCACAAATGAACTCCTTTTGACTGCTATATATTTTAGTTTAGTTTAGTTTTTCATTCTAACCTTTTTGTTTTTGTAAACATGCAAATTCCTGTTTGTTTATACTGACTCTACTTTGGAACAACTTCTGTATACAGTCTGAAAGCATCTTATTTTTTACTTTATACGTTAATTGTGCTGTTTTAAAGTCATGAGTTTATAAAGGATATGTTGGGTGGTTCATGATAATCAGCTCTGTTTACATTTCGCACAGCTCTCTTGTGTAATTCATTATTAAGGAAGATCCAAGTTTTAAAAAATCCTGTCAAAGTCTACTTGGGTGGTTTTTATTGATACATATTTAAAGAGGAACTTTTAAATAGTTTTATTTCTAGAAAGTTTGGCATGTTCTGTGTATGTTTGGAGTTTAGGAGATTAATATGGGGACTTTTTTTCTTCTTTGGTAGTGAACTTGAAAATCACTCTGGCCTGAGCTGTGTTGTTTGATGTCATTTAGATTTTTTTTTTTTTGCCGGGCAGCTCATACACACCACTGTACTTCATCTCCCCCACAAGCCGCTTTAATTAAAGCTGCGGCTTGTGAGTTGAAAGGCTATCACTCCCCTTTTTAGTTAAATGGTGGGAGTGCAGGTCTCTGATAAGAAGCTTTTAAACAGGTCCTGAGGTGACTCTGCACCCCCCCTCCACTTCATCAGGATTATTATTTCTCCAATATGAAAATCCAGGTAGCATGAGACAGATTAGGCAATGCTTAACATACTAAAGTTGTATTGGTGAGACACGGATCAATGGACTTATGTAGGTTAAGCTGTGAAGGTATATGCTGGAACATAGCAGAACTACATTACAAAGAAATCTCGCATACAAACTATGTAACGCACTGGAACACACACACACGAGATCTACATTTCAGGGATTAAGAGGGATTTTAAGAGTTGTGTGATGAAGGATTCAAGCAGGTATTGTTGTCCAGACAGGTGCTTGGGCCTGAGAGGGGGAGAGGAAGAGGTGCATTTAGCTCCAAATGTCAGAGGAATGGATTAAACAGCAGCCAGCATATCTGCTTCACTGCTGTGTGAACGTGCGATATTAAAGATCCAGCCACTACTTGCTGCATTTACACTCTAGGCCTACAGGAGGAAACTTGTGGAAATCACAGGAGAGAAACAAATGTTCAGGTGATCCACACTGATGTCACGGCTCTGCAGCTTCATGACACTTTGATTCTCGCACTGCTGTTTCGAATCCTCAGCTTCCCCTCAAAGTCATTCAGATTTCCCCTCAAACTAATTAAAAATATCACTTTGATTTTTTTGTTTTTGCTTTTGTGAACACTTAATATTCATCAGAAAATCAATTAAATGTTCAGAAAACAACTGAAAATGTATCGGCAACTTTAAAAAAAAAATCTGGTTTATTGCCAAGTAGGTTTTCACATACAAGGAATTTACGTTGGTGTATTAGTGCATCCAAGACAAAAAAAAAATACAATTGTAAAAATATATAATAAAAATAATAAAAAATACAACTCAAAAATGAAATTTAGAAATATGTACTGGTTAAAAAGAAAAGAGCTGGGCAGGAATGTGCACAAATAGTCTTGTGGAAGTGCAATTCAAAGTATTAAGAATAAAAATAATTTGTAATACACAGAAAATAGTCCAGAAAGATGTGTGTTAATGTAACGTGTACTTTGAATAATAAACTAATCGTTTGCAGTCATTTTTCAAGCAACGATGTCGAGCATTGTCTGATTCCAGCTTCCCAAATGTGACGATTTGCTGCCTTCACAACTGCCAATCTGAAGACATCATTTGGGCTCTGGGAACTTGTGATGGGCTTTTTCCCCACAATTAGTAGTAAAAGTAATTGATTAGTTGTGAAAATCATGAAATAACCATTAGTTGCCACTTAAATCCTTAAACATTTAGACTGCTTTAAAATCCAATACAAGAAAAAAAAAGAAAAGGAAAAAAGAAGCATCTTGTATTTAAACTACAGCAAATCTATACCACAACATCCAAACCAAGGACCTGTTGCTGTGTTGACGTCCTTTATGTTGTTGTTTATTTATTTTTATTTTTATTATGTCTAAGAATGTTTTTTTTCTGAGAGGAATACGTGTAAAAATGCATTCACTTCTTCAAAGTTATAAAACTCTTCCTCATTTTGTTGGCGGAGAATCTACAGTGAAGGTCAGCAGGATGGTACAAATGTGATAGATGTTACACGCATCCAATTAAGCTTCCTTAATAGAGCCATTTACCAACTAAAATGCTGAATCACGGAGGTTTAGTCATCCTTTCTTCCCTTACACGGCATGCCAACAAACCAGTTGGATACATAAAGCAAGAAGCGACTGCTGCACTGATACACAACACACAGGATCAGCCTATGTGAAAAAAAAAAAAAAATTAAATCTGCATGATATGCATGTCTAGAAAGAGAGCAGAGATCATGCCGCCGTTACAGGCAAATCCATCATGCTTTCACAGAAGTGTTCAAAGAATATAAAAGTACTTCTCTTGCAGCTAATCACCGTGCCGAATTTGACATGCATAATACCGCGTAATACTTTCAAATGCACGCATCTATTAGTCAGAAGAAGGATTGATGAGGTCTGCGTCCTGGAGACGGCAGAGCACATTTTACGCACGGTGCCAGTCTGTTACACTTACACACCAGCGGCCAGATGAGGGAGACATACGGCTTCGGGACATGTCGAAGTATCCCGTGTAATTTTTATAAGATTTCATTACCTCTTTTTTCAACTGGAAATACAACACAGCAAAGCGCGCTGCCGCTTTCGTCTGGTGAGAGCGTTTAAAGGTTTTTTTTTTTTTCTTACAGAGGAAGCGACAGTTCAAGGGGGGGAAATCTGGGTCCGACTGTGTGCTGGGCGTTTATGATAAAGCGTGAGAAGCGTACAGTCCGTCAGTCAGCAGTCAGTCATCCAGTTCAACATCACTCTCCTCCGCTGAACTCCAGCTGTCACCTCGTGTTCTCCGCGCGTGCTCGACTTGGCCAGGTAAGGGGGAAAACAATCACCGATTCAGATTTACTGAAGTCATTTGTGAAAAGTGAGTGAGTTTAAGTTTCTGACGTGTCGGATTCTGATAGACATGCGTTTCCCAGAGCTGCCACTGTTGGCTTTTTTTGGGGGGTGAAAAAGTAAGTAATGGCGAGGTCTAAAAGGCGACTATGGAATTCAATTCGAGACTGTAAATGGAAAAAACAAAAAGCGGTAGTCTTTCAGAATAATGCAGAAAACAGCAAACGTGTGTTTCCTGGGTGTTCATCTAGACATCATATGTTGTGTGTACAGTAGACCGTGAACATGTTCCATATAATATTTTAATACGAAATATATCATATCGGATGAAGCCATAACGTTTGTTGTTCCATTTAAATGACTAATTACATTTAGAGCCATAAATCCCAGAATTAAAAAAATATATAAAGTGCCAGATATATCAGACCTTATACAAAATATGGGCTTACGAAGTTGTGTGTGACTGAGAGTAATGATGCAAGGTGTCTGCACATTCCAATGTACAGTTTGCCTACATTTAATTCACAGTTTTTTTTTATTTATTTGAATTTTTTTAAAGTTGTACCTTTTACAGCTGTTACAAGATGTTTGAGTGGCCATGCTTTAGATAATATCACTTTTTTTTCTGTCACCTGTACAGAGTGGCACAGCTACTTTCAAAGCCATCCTTACCCCCCTCCCCCCCCCCCCCCGCCCCCCCCTTCCTCCTGTTTCCAAATGCTCTCCTTTGAAGCGATGATGCCCCATCTGTCATATGTGAGCAAAGAGAGACCATGCTCTGCTCTTCTCAATTACTGAATTCTCCTCATGCCAGCTCCGGTGGGACAGGAGGAGGAGCAGGTGGGTGGCAGTCAGTTCGATCAATCAACATGAAATATTCAGCTTTGAATATACACATCATTTACTGCTGCTGCTGCTGTCCTTGTTAGAAATACCCCAAGAAGAGTTGGGGCGTTTGTCTGAAGCGTTTTCTAACTGGGACCATTTGTGCGCCGTGACACAGTTCCTGATGAGAAATTGGGCCCTGTGTATATTCAGGTGACACCGTCTTTTTAAAAAAAACTATAGCCTGTATGGAGACTGGAGGGGTATCTGAAATATTATCATCATTACTGAGAGGGGAGGTGTGAGTGGATGAAACTGTATTAAATGTAGCGCCACAGCCGTTTTCTCATTATGCTGCAGTAAATTCATACAGCTTACATGACAAAGCCTTGCTTGGCAACTTTCTCCCCTGATAGAGGCACTTGTTTGAACATGAGGCTCATGATT
Source organism: Bovichtus variegatus (assembly GCA_943593645.1). Taxonomy (NCBI): domain Eukaryota; kingdom Metazoa; phylum Chordata; class Actinopteri; order Perciformes; family Bovichtidae; genus Bovichtus; species Bovichtus variegatus. The sequence continues at coordinate 18,197,128 of CALSCE010009442.1, read as the reverse complement.
TGAATATCTGTAATCCACGCTGAAATCAACAGGCCAGATGAACTTTTTGGCACCCTTTTACCACCACATTGAGTAGGATTTTCTCCCCCCAAAAATGCCTAAGCTAACCTAGACTTAGGCCTAAAATCCCATGAAAGGAAAAAAAAAGAGGCAAAAGTTATTTGATTTGTCTTTCTCATGCGGGACCCGCAGAAATCCTCGAACTTTGAAATCTTATCAGAGAAAAATTGGAACCTTTTCAATCATTGAAAACTCTTCAGGAAACTTTTAATCTCCTAAGTGTCTGCCTTGTGATAATAATATCTCTGTGATGTTGCCTCATGAAATTTGCCCGAGTACCATGGCCCTAAGTATTTGAGCTATGAGGCAATACAGTGAAAAGCATAGCCCCCTCATATGAGAACACAACAGTGAATAATTAATAACCTTGCTCCCAATTCCAGGAAAACAATAGCATATTGTAGGAACACTGCACTAATTTAACTAGAGAAAGAAAAAAAAAACAGTCGACAACTTCGACAAAATGTGGAATGCATCGCCATTGTTATGAAGAATGTCTGCGTGAGTTTTTGCTCTAGTTATTGTAGTAGCTTTCCACACTTTTTATACTGCTGTGTATATACTGTATTGTTGCATGCTGTATGATATTGTAGTGTAATGTTGTTTGCCTTTGAGATTAATCAGAACCCATTAAATACCCCTCTCTCACCTGCTGGCAGTATGTGAGGTGGAAGTGCACATGCAGGAAGCTATTTTCCACAGGCCTCCTCTCTTGGCTGTCAGCTTCCATTAAGGGGGAAGGTGTCATATCTGTAACACAGCTGAGTGCAGATGGCAGAGTGGAGGGGATGGCTCACCGATTTAAACAATGATTAATGAACAGAGATGGAAAACAAATTACATTGGACTATTGGAGGCAGGGAATTGTTTTTATGAAAATGTTAATTGTGTCTGCCAGGCTGATACCAGGAGTGGGGGAAGGGTGGAGTGAGGGCAAGGCAGGGAGGCAACCAAGGGGCTACTGATAGGACGTCTACTACTCCCCTGGCTCAGATTATCGGCATGTCTCAGCATGCAATGTTTAATACCAAACCTTACCTTTAAGACCTCTAATGTGCTGTAACGTTCAAGGTTTGCCTTTTTACGATGAACCCCATGAAGAATTGTCGCCTACCACTGCACCAATTAGCGTTATCTTTAATAATAAGTGGTTGTAAGTGACGAGAGAAGGCGCCCTGTTCTAGTTGTAATTATTGCAGGCGGGTGCAGCTGCACTACTTAGGGAGATGATGATAATTATTTTTCTTTTTTTTTTTTTTCATTGCGGGTTGATTATTTAAGAGCATCATACACTCATCAGAGTAATCAGGAGAGAGTGATTAGTGAAAATCCACGAGGCTAACAGCTGCCACATTAAACACTTGCCTCTGTTGCCAACACACCGAGTCAGAGCCCTTCCACGGGACAGAGACGAAACGAAAGCACTTCACCTTCAACTTCAACGACCACATGTGTTTGTTAGAAAGTCAAGGCTCGGGGCACACGGAAAATAAGAGTAAACAGAGCGACCCATGAAAAGGCAATGTTGTCGTGCACCAAGGTCAAACTTCAATGCTTCAATTCACAAGTACAGGAGCGCCTCGAGGGGGAGTAAAAGTTTGATATGGCATTTTTTGGAAGTGTGGGAAATAGAGATAGTTACTCCGCAGTGACCTTGCCCTCCTCCTGAATTGTGTCATATTGTATTAAAATGAGCGAATGCTCTGATGAATGAGGGCTATTTGATAAGGCCTGTGATCCAACACCCAATCTGATACACAATCCCAAAAATAAAAAAACAGTCTCAATTAGAGAAGTGTGCCACGGCCATGTCCGGTGTTCATGCTGCGCTGCTTGCCACTGTGTAAGGCCTGCTAAACTAAGGGCTAATTCTCTTAGCCCAGATGTTGCCTGAGCACAGTCCTGGGATCCCACTGGGTTGATGAGCTCAATCAGTGAAATGATGAAAAGATGATTTTGTCCCTGTAATTACAGTGTGTAAACTACTTAGCTAGGATTGCAAAGGAAGTCATTTTCTAATTACGCTGGTACCCCGTTGTCTAATGGTGGATGTTTTGTTGTTTTAGAGAGCGCGGGAGAGAGCGAGAGAGAGGGGGATCGAGAGGAGGAACATATATGTGTGTGTGTGTGTGTGAGGCGGAGAGAGAGAGAGAGAGAGGGGTGAGAGGGAGAGGAACTTCATGAGGGGTCTGTGCTCGGCTGCTGCGGCTAGAAAAAAAAAGACCATCATAAGGGCAAGATGGCTGCCAAATGAGAGTTCATTGAATTATCAGCCCAGCTAATGTGCCTTGGATTATGCTCTTTGTTTGTCAGTTTTTTTCCTGTAGATGCCATAGCTTAATGAGATACTGTAAGTGGCATTACCAGACTCCTGCTGTGATTTTGTGATGACTCGTTTAATGACTTTTGTTTTACTGCCTTCAAGTGCTTTAGCAACTGAAAGTAGACACATTTAGTTTTTCCTCCTTTTCTGCCATCTCTTTGCAGTTTTGCTGATATTGAGCATGTAAAAGACGATGTACAAACAAAATTACCCTGTCTCTTTAAATGATATAGTGACAAGAATTTACATTGGCAAGCCTGCGTTCCTTGCACCGGAGGGGGTGGGGGTGGGGGGGGGGGTAACTTGTACTTTTCAAGGAAGCAAAACATGTCGGTATGTTGCGGACTGAAGGACCATTCTTTAAGAGCTGTGTGAGTTCCGTTGGAGCTGGCTGCCGTCCTGCAGGGCCCTACCATCTGATGCAGCCTACACCATGTGGATAGGCTTCTCTTGTGCAAGGCATCCCCTATGCACCCCACACTGTTAACACACCCCATCATACGCCAAAGCTTTGTTTGTGTCCAGAAAGAACAGGTGGTCTGTGCAAACAAGAGCAACTGTTTACACATTAGTGATTTAAAATACATTCTATATGCACGTGTTTGCCTGCCTGCATGTGTGTGCGTGTGTGTGCATGAGAGAGAGACAGCATGTGAGCGTGCATGTGCATGAGGAGGAGACGGTGTTTAATTTCCTTGTGTGTGAGCGCCATTGAAAGCATCAGGGGAAGCTCATGAATGCAACGTTTATATACGACACACACACACACACACACACACTGTAATGAGCCTTTGATACAGAACACTCATGTAGGCTTTTTGTCACATCTTTGTCGCATAAATGTGATTTGTGAACAAGTTTTCATATGAAAGACTCATGGTAAATTAAAAGTGAGGTTTTCCACCAACTCATACAGGTACAAACACAGCTGGTCACCACTAAGCAGACCTGCTGTTGCAGTTTCTATACCCTGTAGCTTTTAGTATGTCGCCAGAGGAACTTATTTTCCCCCTGTTGCATTCAATGCCACTAATCTGCATTAGTGAATGAGACAAACAAAATTAATCGAAAGCCTACTTTCGCTGACTCCCAAATAACATCACATCACCGCTGCACCACATGCACGACAGATTTATTTTTACGGGGCACAAGCCAGATTTTTTGATAGTTGTAAAAGGAGTGGCATGGATTTACTGCATCCACAACAAATGTGTATGTATTCCTTTATGAGTTCTTTAGCTATTACTCACAAGGAGCTAGTTTGTCAGTGCTGTGTGTGCTCTTTCTGTGCTCTGTACTCCCGCAGTAATGAATGGTGCTGGTTAGACTATTCTGTCTCCGTCAGGCTTTTGGGGGGCCTACAGAGGAGCTCCTATAGGGTTTCATTAATCTGGCTGTCAGAAAGTATATGGGTGCTATCTTTTGTACAGGTCATGGTGGGCAGCTGTGTTACCACTGCCCTCTTCCTTGTACTGGCTCTTCATCTCCTGACAGGGCCGTCCGCAGGATGCCTGGCTGGCTGATTTTAGTGGGTGGGCGCGTGGGTGAAGTGAGACACAGAGGGCATAATGCATGGCAGGGGGCTCTTACTGTCTGCACATAAGCCTTCTCTGTAATAATGAATACAACTGTTGTTATATGCAAACTGGGACAGTAAGGGAATTCCAGGAATTTTGAAAGTCATGATCTCATGTTATGTGATTTAGAAGTAGGCACACACACATTTCAAAGAACATGGGGCATCAACAGATATGTATGACATCACCATATTATTAGCTAGGGTATATAAGGTATAGATATATGTGTGTATCATTAGACATGTATTTCATGAGAATATCATCACATATCACTTAGAGTGTGTGTGTGTGTGTGTGTGTGTGTGTGTGTGTGTGTGTGTGTATGCATATTAACCTACCCTTTGTCCTATTGCAGTCTTGACGTAACAATAACACTTGCAAAGCTACAACGGAAAGTGTTCTCTTACTTTCAATTTTTTATTATTGTTTTTTTTTCTTTCTTCTCATATTTTTATTTAATTTTTTATCTGGTGATATTGTTATTATGTTCCTGTGTGTGTGTGTGTGTGTGTGTGTGTGTGTGTGTGTGTGTGTGTGTGTGTGTGTGTGTGTGTGTATACTGTATATGTATCCCTTGACCTAGTGTAATAAAAAAACTTTAAAAAAAAAACTAGTTGGACAAGAAGGGCGCTCGAGAGAGCACAGACCTCCACCAAGGCCATGGCCCCCCATATTTAAAAAAAATAATGCGTGTATCCGCCCCATGGTTTGGATCTGCTCCAAAATGTAATGACTTATTCCTTGGCCCATGCTAAACCCTTCCACCAAGTTTCATAAAAAAATCATCTTCCCGTAATCCTGCTGACAGACAAATCAAACCAAAAAACATAACCTCTCTGGGCGGAGGTAATAACCCATCTTTCCTTCTAGAAAAAAATATATGTTTAAGACTGTGTTATTAGTCATACTTTTTATCTGATTATAATCGGATATGTAGTCTATATTATCACACTGCCTATTTGTTTTTATTTTAGGTTACATAAGAAAGCTTACTGTAAGTGTTGGTTGCAGTATCATGTAGCAGTTTGTGGTGCATTCATTGTGGCTTTCAGCTCTACCCTCCACATAAATTATTAATGCTTTTTAACTGCTGTTAAAAAGAAATATGAAATATGCACTTCTGATCTATAAATTTCATTCCAGTGTCACCGCTCTATGGATTTACAATATTGCCCATCCATCCTAGCTGACAATATGCTGCAACTACAAAGTAAAAAGATTACACTTCCACCCTCCTGTAGATTAAATACTGAAATACAGAATCCTATAGTCTGACTGCCGTAAAAATAACTGTAACGATGTTTGATATCGTCAGATCCGAAATCATCCGGAATGCACAGCTCCCGTGGCTGGTTTAATTGTGTATGTGTCACTTTTTTTTCCTTTTATTGGCTGTGCTAAATCACACCTGCTCCTCGCTCGTCTACGCGCGGCCACACCTAAGAGGCGCTACTGTGACACGATGCTTAATAACAATCAAGCGCTCTCTCAATCTGCACCAAAAAGATCCTAATCCACTCTGACAGAGAAACACCTGATGGCCCTGCATACCGCTCCCATCTCCAACAATTCCCACAAAACCTAGTACACACACACACACACACACACATACACACACACACACACGCACACACACACACACACACACACACACACACACACACACAGACTGAGTGCTGAAGGTTTTATGCCTCCTTCTTATGCTTAGTAAATCAGAGGAATACCACTTTAACAAATATGAAGTGGATCTAGTGTATGCTCACTTTCTCCCTGTCAGATGTGATTAGGTCAGGTCCGTATCCTTACATTGATCTCAGTGCAGAGCAGACAGGCTGCTCACACCCGCCACGGCTGCAAGCACGTCACCTCTTTATCTGTGTGGTTTTGTGTACAACGTTTTCATGACTGACTGAGGTTGCTATGGACTATAGGCAGCAGCAGCAGCAGCAGCAGGTGGCTCAGACTCTTTGTCAAGATATTTAATTAAGGAGGCCTTTATTTACATTAAATCTAGTGTCTTGATTTTGAATGAGGTTGTGTTTAGCTTTGGCTGCTCTTTTACTACTTGCCTCACTTTCAGCTAGCTAGCTGTGAGAGACAGGTAAGAAAGAGGATATTGCTTTTTTAAAAGAAATGCACACACATTTATTGCCAGTCAAAGTTATTTGATGCTGCAGACGCATTAAAGATCAGTTTGATCAATCATTATTGATTGGGCGCAGACTTCAAATTGGATACACTGTACAATATTACACAGCCAAGGCTACAGTACAGTAATGACATTAATAGAGGCAAATGCGATAATAGCTCAAATGACCGTAATCTTTGAAAGTGGGCGGGGAGGTGGGGGGAACATCCCCCCTCCTTCCCCCTCTGATTTGGCATTAGTGCTAAGAAACACCAGGTTAAGAAATATGAAATGGCTTTGCTGTATTATAATACAATTTACTTACTTTTTTCCTGTCAGATATGATTAGTCAGTACAGTTACATTGATTTCTGATCTGCACCTCAGAGCAGAAACACCAACTACTGCTGCCAGCTTTTTATCTGTGTGGTTTTTGTGTACATCATTTTCATGACTGACTAAGGTTGCAGTCCAGGATGATGTAAGCCTGTGTTAATTCAGTGTGGACAGTGCAAGCTTTGTTCTGTGCCCTTTGGTGCTGCACTAGAGCTGTGCAGGGCTCGCTTATGTGACCTCTACCATTGTAGCTCGATGTGAATTTGAAGCTTTGTTTTGCTGCAGCATTTGAATAAAAAAAAAAAGAAAGAAAGAAAGAAAGAAGGGGGAAGCTGGGCAGGGGAGAAGTGAAGCATATTTTAGCTTTCCATTTTGATATTCTTCCTTTAACTTTAGTTTGCATTTTTGCATCATCAAGTTGTTTATTTCCCTTAGTACTCCTTTGACATAATTATCCTGGTAAAGGTTTTATTCAAATATGCAATAGACCTGCTGAAAAAGCTTAACTATTTTACTTTAATCTTTTTTTTTTTTTAAAGCGCAGATTTGTGAAATGCAAAGGAAGGGCAAGTATACGCAGACAGTCTTTGATGTTTGTGCTGCCTTAGTATTGTGTGTCGGTACAAAATGAGATCAAGACAAAGATTTTCACCTTACCCTTTAGTAAAGATGAGATATTTGTTGAGGAAGCCTTTGTGGTTAGACTTAATCAGCAGTTTTCGTAGTCTCCAACAATATTCTGAAACCACAGGTAAACATTAACACAGGATGATGAGAGTCAGAACCTACTTTGTTCTATTTCCTGACCTATTTGTGGTACATTACTGGCATTATACAGCTGCTGCAAAAGTACAGATTTACACCGTTAATTGACAGCTCAGAGCCCCACTGACATTATACTTACATGTTCCTGGGCTTTCTGAGCTGGAAATTAATGTATTTGAATAATTTATTTGTTTAGAGAGAATTAGAATACACTTAATTTTCCTTTTGTTTTTCTCTTTAGGTCTGAGCTACAACAAGCAGACATTTCATCTCATCTGAACAGCATGAATCCACATCCTGTTTCAACTGACTGAGTGCAAACAGTCAGCACACAGTTCACTGCTAACCTTCCGACCGTCCCACACAGACACCCCTGACCACCATACTGTAACATCAGCCAGTCCCTGAAAGGACAGCTTCATTACCCCGTCCACCCACCCAATTAGGAGCCAGATGGCACTTCTGGCCAATCAAATCATGGATGCAAGAATTCTCAGCAGCATGAACGGGAGAGCAGAGCTTTCCCAGTTCTTGAGAGTCACCAATCAAAGCATCGTCTCCCAGGTAAATTCCACCCAGGATGACAGCCGCAAGAACAGGAAGTATCCCTGCCCGTTATGTGGAAAGCGCTTCCGCTTCAACAGTATACTTTCCCTTCACATGCGCACACACACTGGCGAGAAGCCCTTCAAGTGCCCATACTGCGACCACAGGGCTGCACAAAAGGGCAACCTGAAGATACACCTCCGCACTCACAAGCAAGGCATTCTGGGTAAAGGCCGTGGGCGAATTAGAGAGGAGAATAGATTGCTTCATGAGCTTGAGGAAAGGGCGATACTAAGAGACAGGCAGACGCGAGCTGGTCATGTCAGCAAACAGCAAACATCTAATATAAACCAAGTTAAAAAGCCACTACTGTTACAGACTGTCCCAGCACAACCCCCATTCTTCACCAACTCAGTAGCTGCAGAGAGCCAGCCACACACTTCCACATCCCCTGAGGTGACTACCATCCCTGATGATCCCATCCAGCCCCAACCAACTGGCTTCCGCTGCTCATTCTGTAAGGGAAAGTTCAGGAAGCAGCAGGAGCTTGAGCGCCACATCAGGATCCTACATAAACCGTATAAGTGTACCTTGTGCGAGTTTGCTGCCTCACAGGAGGAGGAGCTCATCGGCCACGTTGAGACAACGCATATAACGGCTGATTCGGGCTCAGGGCAGAGGACTGCCATGGGGGCCGGTGAGAAGAAAAAGCCAGCTGGCGAATTCCCCTGCGAGGTTTGCGGCCAGACCTTCAGCCAGGCCTGGTTTCTAAAGGGTCACATGAGGAAACACAAGGACTCTTTTGAGCACTCTTGTCAAATCTGTGGCCGTCGTTTCAAAGAACCCTGGTTTCTCAAGAACCACATGAAGGTTCACCTCAATAAGCTGGCTGCTAAGCGTAATCTCCCTGCTGAGCATGAGACCTCTGTTAGCATGAACAGCCTAACACAACACCAGAACAACCTCTACTCGCAGTACATCACCCGCATTCACAACAGGTTCCTCACAGCTGAGAGAGCCGACCATCAAGATTACAGCCAGATACTTGCCACAGCAGGCGTTGACATGAAGGTTAGGGAAATGTTAGGGAGGATGATTTCCTCAGCTCCAGGCCCTTTGACGGATGCAGAGAGCTCCTCATTACTGGGTTTAAATCATCTCCACCCTCCACAGAGCTCCACCAGCATGGAATATCTGCAGAAGGTCATGTCTAACAGAGAGTCACTCAACAGCAGCAGCAGCTACCCAGGCTGGCAGATCATGACACCAGGGCTGCCTGTTGAACAGCAAATGTTTGGTCCTAAAGACCAGCAGCAGTGCTCCTCTTACCTGACGGAGAGAAGTCTCCCTGTAGATGATGGCAAAGTGTGTCTTGGCGACCCAGAGACCAAGGCCATCAGCAGACCCTGTAGCCCAGGCAGCATGAGTCGTCATGGGATGACAGAGGTCATCACAGAGACGGGGAGCTCCCACTCTGGCAGTGGCCTCGACCATCGACCACAATCTTCCTCTCCAGCTACAGGTAATTCAAGTCAAGGAAAGCACGTTTTTTTATGAAAAGTAGGATCCAGTGTTTATGGAGCTTGACCCATACTAGGAATCAAAAGTCAGAATATCTTTTTCCTGTGCTGCTTCGATTTGGACCATTCCTATTAAAACCTAATTTTAAGTTCTTTCCAACTGGAAAACTTCCGATGCAGAAGTGCCTTAAACCTGCATTATTTCTAATAGTCAGCAGGCGACGACTCCACTGCTTGCAAAAAGAAGGCAGATTGTATAGAAGTCTATGAGAAAATAACCCTACTTCTCACTGATTTATTACTATAGTAAACATTTTCCTAATGAATTTATGGTCTCAATCACTAGTTTCAAGTCCTCTTCATTACAGCATGATGTTCATTTTGTAAATGATGGTCCCATTTAGATTAAAATAGACAATAAAGCAGCATATGATTGACAGGTTGCTAACAAAGTGTTGTCCGGTTAAGGTGCTTTCCATGTTTTCTTAGAACTTAGAACTTTCACCATGTGTTTTCAGTTCATGAAAGTTAATTATAACATTTTGGTCGCCCAAAAATGTCTTGTTCGGCATTCCAAAAAACCAAGACGGCGACGGCCAAAAACCAAGAGGGCGATGATCAAAATGCTAAAATTGAGGCTTTAAAACCGTAGTCCAAAAACAAATAGATGATGCCATTGTGACTCCTTCTACTTCTTATGTACAGGTTTAAACCTAAATTGTGTGCCTTTTGACTTTAATTGACAGTAGAGAGGCAGACAGGAACTGTGGTGTACTTTTAATGGCTTAGTCTATCTCTTGCAAGTCCCCCAAACTTTATGAAAGTAACATACTGAATCAATGGAGTTGCCCTTTAATATTTTGTACATTTTTTGCAAGGATTACATGTTTCTATTCTGAGAATTGATATGAGGTAAGATGGCAGACCTATAGACAGACCTTATTACAGTGCAATTAAATCAGCTTACGTCAAAGGATCATATTCTTGCATCTCATAATCTTTTCTATGTTTTCTTAAAAAGAAAAAACAAAGCAGTTAAGTGACAGCTGTGGACTCATCTTTCTTCCCACTTAGTGTAGGTGGACATGAAGCGCAGGGTCAGCAACACCACCACACATATTACTGTCATCCACAAGGACTTTGTCTTCCTTTAAAAGATAATGGCATCATGTTGAATTGTAGGGATAATTAGTACCCTCTATTTTATATCCGTCACATCCCCACCCCTTGCCTACGGGGGCACAAGATGTTAATGCATGCCATCTGGTGTTTTTAATGATTTGATATATACCACCCAGTGATTTTTATGATTTGATCTACCACCTGGTATTTTTATTGATAGTCTTCTGTTCCACCTGGTGATTTGGATGATTCGGCTCTCTGGGTAAATGCCTTTCTTGTCATGGCATCCTGCTAACATGTTATCATGGGCCTAAATTACTGCTACAACAGCGTTGTTAAGAGAAGAAAAATAAGCCCAAGCGTTTGTTCTGTTTCTTCATAGTTTAGGAATATGGTTATTTTCCACTGGAGTACTGCTGTTATGTACGTCCAAGTCTGATGCGCTCTTGTGGGATTTGATCCAGCATCCTCTTAAATGATGGCCGTATAGCAGAGATAAATGGATCAGGTCTAATCTCATTATATGTTTTGTTTCCATATTGTACACACATACTGGTATCTGCATATTTACATGTAAATTCCCGCCGTTTACGGCCAAATCCCTCTCTGGTTGCTCTTTAAGAAACATATTCAAGCTCTGTTGTTTTTACTTTCAGTCTTCTCCCCTATCTCCGAGACCATACGGTGTCACTTCCAGAAACATTTATGATAGCTGGCTAGCTGAGGATTTGAGTGCACACAGTTCTGGGATGGCACATTCAGTATCAGACTCTAATTTCAGTCAATATTAAGCATGGAAACTAATTCATTGTAAAGGTCAGGCGTCATTGCTTTAGTCAATGATGGATCCGGCAGGCTCTCTCTCCCCCTTCCCCTCCTCTCCTCTCTGTTCTTAGTCTTGTGTAATGGTAGACTCACTCTGGGGGCTTAGCACCGCATTGTTTAGCTCTGACAATATATCCCAGAGACCTCTGCAGCTGCTCCCTGCGCTCACAATGACAGATTAATTAACACAATCACACGCTGCTGGCCCTGGCTCAACACACAGGTCTGCTGCGGGACAGATAGGTAAATCCTACACATATGGAGAACACGCACCACTTGATGAGGGTTTAATAACAGGGATAAGTTTTTTCGGAGGTGGGGGGGGTTGTAACTGATCAAGTCTGTCTGTCTCGATGGTTGGACGTGGAGGACGAGAGAGGGAGAGAGAGAGCGAGTGTTTTCTAATTCAGGAGAGCGGAGATGCTGAGGAAGAATTACCACTGCCAGATGTTCAGCTTGAGGAACATTGATTAGTCCAGAATTACTGGTTGCATTATTCATAGTCAGCCTATGGTGGTCATGAAGTTATTGATGTTCTCAATATGGATAGCAAATATAGTACAGTCATGGCTGTCAGAGTGAGAGACGGCTTCTTTGCTCGATACATCCAGATACAGTGCTGGATTTAGATTTTTAACTACAAATACCCGGCATCTTAAATTAGAAAATCACACTTTGATTTCAATAGAAATCGTGTGTTGCAAATTACTTCTCTCAATATCTCATCAGGACAAATTTGAAGATGCACTTTGACTTTAATTATAATCTAAGATTAAGACTAACGACGTCTTCTTAAAATGATAAACTAATGAAGGGTGCATGCTTCAGGCCTCTGACCTACATTGGGCCGGTTAGATCCCAGCTCAGAATAAAAAACATGCCTAACAAACATAAAATGCTCTGACAGTTATTAATTAGTCCCATTCAATACTCTTAACCTCAAGGTCAGTGAGCAGACACCATGTAATGATGTTGTCCCCACATGTGTTTTGTCCCTTATTCTGTGCTTTTACACTTATTTTACTGTAAGCGTTACAGCTAAGAGAGCATGGAATGATAAGCGTCTGTAAAACTGTGAATGGTAATATGAGCATCGGTTTACCCAGGAACATAGATAAAGCAAGCTGCTGAACAGAGTATCACTTTTCATTTGGCTGTTCCAGTTACATCCGTCTATTCTTTGCGATTGCTGACAGTAAAATCATCTTTTAACCAAAGGGTTCTTATCTAACTGGGTCCTAACAAATTCTGCTCTCATTCAGAGATCACAGTCAGTCTGACTGGTTTGTCTCAACTGATTACCTGTTGGCTTTCCTGTCTCCCTCTCACTTCGTCTTTTAATCCTCTTTTTAATTATTATTGCAGATATGAGGCTCAAATTAAGCTCAAAATGCTTGTTTTCCTAGCATGCAGATAAAAAGATTTACCCAGGGAGTTCTGAACACCTGCCTTGAAATATTGTTCCACCGTCTCCTGAATGCCATTTGGCTTAATTGACTTGGAAACGTCCCAAATGCGTCATTGACTATGTGGTCTAATTAATATTAATAATATATGCTATTATAAACATCAAAGAACATCTGGTGCCCCTGTTTTTCTCACCAGTCTTGTGTGTGACTCTCTCGCTCTCACTCTGTTTCATCTTAAACCGAACCAGCCACCATGTATCTCTGCTTTGCATTTCAGGTGCCTGATTGCATATATAGAAAGAACCAAAACCTCACAGTATATAGAGTTTGATATCTACAATATACCTGCCAAGTAAGCATACAGTATGTGAGCCCGTGATTGCATTGACGGTGATGTATGGTTGTAAATCTTAAAGCCTATTTCCATATGAAATGAATCACTCGTCCAAGCCCAGCTGCATGCTTTTTCCATAGTCTCGGCTCACTTGAGGCATTTATTTATTTATTTATTTACCTTTTTCCTCCGCCTTGCACATCCAGTAAGGGTGGATAACTCATACGCATCACTTCATTAGATGCTCTGTGTTAGGTGAGAGAGGCTGGGGTTTGTAATGATGCAGTAATTGGAGTTTTGGTTGATAAATCTAAGCTCTAAAATTACTCCCCTCACATAATGTGAGCCTCGGCAGTGTAAGTAAATCTTAAACTGATTAAGTTAGCATGAACCAGGCAATCACAAAGATGGCACCCGTCCAAAGGAAGAGAAAAAAAAAAGGCAGAGTCTTCATTCTTTGTATTGTTTTACAGCTCTCATGTAGGCTGGCAAATGGGTTTAGGAAGGTCCACGCTGAAAGATGAGGTCAGATATATGTGTTTTCTGCATTTGGATCTGGCCGGTAATGTCATCGTAATTTAAGCCGCAGAATAATTGAGATATATGGCGTGTGTCTGAAAGAGTTCCATTAAGCTGTTTGGATTTTTTTGTCTCTTACTGGAGACGAGGGTGTGGCACTGTTGAAGTCTCTTTCCCGCTCTTGCGCGCCCACGCACGTCGCCGCGCACATTCAATGTATGCAGACATTAAATCAAACATACTGCGCGCGCACACAGACACACACACGCGCACACACACACACACGCACACACACACACACACACACACACACACACACAAACACATATACAGTACAAACAGGGGTGACTGCCTTCTGTCAGGGGGACGGATTTGCCATTTCAGCAGTGATTTTTCAATTTCATTATGTTCAGCTCTATTTAGGTAATATGTGCGTGTTATTTTATGGGTTTGTACATTTGAAATAGTAAAAAACAGCCCTTCTTTTACTACCATTCACCTTACAAAGGTGGATTCTTCTATTAAAGTCGGATACAAAGTAAAGTAACAACTACAGATCATTAGATTTACATTTACCTCCGAGAATTGCCTCAGGGTCAGATCTTGAGGTATATGAAATTGATATTTCTTTGGCGGGGATGAATCACTGTTGTAACTCAGATATTAGTCCATTAAAGAAGAACAATAAGGCATCAATATGCATAGAATTAAATTAATGGTGGTGGGTTTATCTCCCTATCCCAGACGCATCCCTAAAAGACACAGTATAATGTATGACCTGACCTTCAAATGCCAGGAGAGTGTTGGGCAATAAACTGCCAATATTTGTGGCTTAATGGCGTCGGATGACTTTTACTGTAATTGGAATGGCAGCGAAACAGCTGGGCTGTTTAAAGACAGTGCAAGGCTGAGGTCTTAGACAATCACTAACTCAAAATGGTCACATAGAGTGTGTTTAACCCTGGAGGGAGTTTCTGTGATAACTAATGATTAAACTGTAGGTAAACAGAGGGAAGAAGACATTTAAATTACCTTTAATTAAAAGTTATGGTGAACAGGATCAAATCTTGTTTCCAGATGGATATTTTTCATCGGCTAAAAGGAGAAAAGTTACCCTCTGTCATCCTCCACAATAATACACTTTGTACTTTTTGAATTATGGCTCCAACCCACCATTTTTCAAGTATGAAGCAAAAATAAACTCAGCTAAAGTACACGGTGCGGTTAATCAGAACTGCTCACATGTTGGATGTTATTTTGACTGGGGAACCCACTTACTGGTTTTGATGGAATGAGGTTCTTGTCTGCGACATCTGCCTTGTTCTAGTTGCTTTGAATTTGACTGTTTATTATTTCTGGAAGAATCTTGTTTGGTGTTAACATCTTTGGGTGTATTTATTGCACATGGTGGTGGCGTCCATACTGTAAAATGATGGATCACTGGAGCTGAAAGCTGATTACAAGCTTGATTTACTGCAGGGCAGCGCTTAAATCATTCAACTCAGCCTGGTGTGGGATTGCAACATTTTTCATGTTTAGACAACAGTTGTTGGTACATACTTTTCTCAGAACAGAATGCTCAGTATATGCCTCATATAAACATTGTTTCCTAATTTGATTTGGATTGTATTATGCCTTTGCTGTTATTGTCTGTGTTAGGTGAGAAAGTCTACAGGTGTCCACTCTCCAGTGACTACACGGCTGCACAGACAGCCTCCCTCGGCTTCCATCTGGATCGCTACCACTTCCCCCACTGGCAAAACAGCAGGGATCTTTCTTCTCCACTGCAGCCCACCAGCAGCAGCAGCTCCAGCCCTAACCCCAACCCCAACCCCAAGCTCAGACCTCGATCCAGGGAAGACTGGAGCCCAGCTCACTACCTTGGTCTGGAGAGCCACAGTGAAAACGCCCTGCTCATCAACAAGCAGCCCGACCTCACTGACAAAGACACAGGTGTAGACGGCTCTTTATCTGCTCAAACCAGGAAGTCCCAGTACGAGCCTTTAGATTTGTCTGTCAGGCCAGAGTCTGTCATGTCTCATTCAGGCCTGTCTCCGGCTGTACTGGTACAGATGTCAGGCGTTTTTAGTAATGGACTCTCCTCCCTTACCCGCCGACTACCAAGTTACTCTAATGCCGCAGCTGAACTCGGTGTGAAACCCGCATATCAGTGTGACCTTTTGGTGCAGGGAGCAAAAGGAGAAAGGAACGCACATAATGCCGGCTCCACGGGTCACGACGGTGAAGGTGAATTTGAGAAATCCGAGCAAGGGAGGGAGGATGAAAATGATGATGCTGCAAAGTGGAAGGTGCTGAAAAATAATATGCTCGAGCCCGAGGAGCTGGGACAGGCTGATTTCCAGAGTCCAGGCGAGAAGAAGCACGACAAGCTGGGACCTTGGGGCAGAGCTGTGGCCGAATCTCCCATCTCTTCTCTGGAGAACTTGACTCCAGGACAGGCAGATCAACTCCAGCACCAGGGCGGCCTGCTCTCCTTCCTCAGATCCCAGGGGAACCTGAGCAGCACACACAAAGCCAGTCTGAACGATGGGGGAAACATGGAGACAGATGTTGCATCAGGTGAGCATCAGTTTATATATCATGTATGTTAAATGCAGCTGTCACTGTTACCACAATGAAGCCAGTGGTGCCTTCAAATTTGAAAGTATCTATTGCCACCTAGTGGACAAAGACTGGTCCTTTCTTCTTTTTTTTTTCATCTTGTTATCTCCTTTCAGATGCTTTGTACCACCCCATGTGAATGTGATAGACCACTGCAGATGGCCATATAACAATATTACAATTGGTTAAGTTAATTCTAAATATAAGTGGCTGACTATCATGCGTGATGTTGTGAGTGTCAACAAAAACTTTTTGGCAGTATCTCCACCCTCATCACCTGACAGGAAGTGTGAAGAGTGAGTGTGAGTGTGAATAAATCTTGCCAATTACAAACAACACCCTTCCTTTATAGCACTTACGTTTTTCTCTTCCTCCCAGATCTTATCTCTGATCTCAAATAAGGTCTAAAGAAGACACAGGTGTGTGGCACTGATTACCCATACACTTTAAAGGATGATATAATCTCCTTGTGTGATAGGTTACAAATCACCCAAGCCAATGGAAGCCCACTGATGGAGAGGCTTAAGCTCTTGTGCTGGTGTGATATGCTTGCTGAGTGCAGATTTAATAATGCTGTCTCTCAAGAGAGGGAATCCAACAGCTGGGGTCTTTGATATGCATGTATTATGAGTGCAACATGATACACCTTCCCTCTGATCCCCCTCTTATTCAGAAACTCAATATGTTCATGTGAAAGACAGGAAAGTGCCTGTCAACTCCATTAGGGATTAACATCTGTTCCCTTTCTTTATGATTCTAACAGCAAGATGTAGTTTTCTATTTGATTGTACAGATGGTTATTATAATATGCCGAAAAGCAGCCCTCTCCTTCAACTCCTGTCATGGCGATCGCGCTGTTTATGTTTCTTTCTCACTTTTATTGTACGAAAAGCCGTTTAAATTACAAAAACAGATAGAGAGCCGGCCGTTTTGAGTCCTCGTCTTTGAGGGAACCTCATGTTTTAAAGAACAATTTGTGCCATTAAACCATTTTTTTTTAACCTCAAACACAGCATATTATATTGACTATTGCTTGTGTTTCTCAGTAATCTGATCAATGTATTTGTTTTTGTCTTGGAGTTATTTCAAGCATCCCTTGCCTTTTGATTGCTGCAGATTGATCCTCCATATTTGTTCTCTCTCTCCCTGAGAGGAGGTAGATGCTGTAGACACAATAAACACCTGTCAGTCAAACTGGACATTGAGACAAGTATCTGACATTGAGAGTCCATCGAGCGTCCTCTAAAACGGAACTAAGCAGGTGGCCCGGCAGCCTGTCCTGTCTGCAGTGCTGACCAGGTGGCTTTGTCATGGGGCTGTCTCCTGTTGCCCCCATCCTCTCCATACTGTATGGCACGTCGAGTGGCATGGTGACATATTGCCGGGCAGTTTGGACATGGAGTGATGTGTTTGTGATGACAGTTCAGGTCAGCTCCAATGTGCCAGCAGTGGTAATTGGCCAGATGGTGACCTCTGGTTGAACCTGTCTGCATGCTCATTAGTCTCACTGAGCCCTCCCTTGTGTTTTTAAACAGAAAAACTCTCTTTTTCTGCACTGCGTTCACTACACCACTAGATGGCAACATTTACCACTCTAACTGTTAAGCCGTGATAAAGCCTCTACATATTTCTGTACCAGGTATTATGGCATGCCTTCATTTTTCACAGGCACAATTAGGACAGCTATAGAACACAGTCATGTGGCGCCGCAGATGCCCAAAGGTTCAGAGTGTTATCTAACTTTAAACCAGTCAACTAAACAAGCTGTGTCTTCTGCGACATCAGATCAGGCCTCTCAGACGCATGAGAATAAGTGAATATGAGAAGATCGATAAAGAAAGGATTAAGAATGAAAGAACAACAGAGGGCAGAGAGAAAGAAAAGGCCCTGATTTGAAAGGTTGAAAGGGGTGAGTCATTATCTCATTGTCTGACCTCTGTATACCCTCCGTGGAGAGGGTGACAAGAGAGCGAGAGAAAACGAGAGAGAAAAGGAGCGAGAAAGATCACCATAGATGGAGATAGATGGAGCGACAGCGAGGTGAAAGAGGAGCGGTAGTGCGGCTGTCTCCATGAGCAGATGTCGTTTGAGGGCAGCGAGAGGGCAGCGCGGCCTGCCTTTGTGCCTTGCTTCTCCCCATAGAGATAATGAAGGGTGGAGCACTGGGAAGGATGTGCAGTCATCACTCACTGTCTGTGTGCCATCAGAGCTCAGCCCTGTGTCATCCGTCACCATTCAGCTCCTCTGGCCCCCGTCGGCCCCGCCACTGTCATCATGGTCATTATCTCAGCCTGTGACACACAACACACTCTCACCGCACACACACACAGACACAGACACACACACACACACACACACACAAACAAAGGGATACATGAGTGCAGGTGCAAATGTATACATCTGTACAAACTCACAAAAATATGCACTTAGATATAGGGCAGACTATGGTTTAAAAATGTTTTGATACTAGTGACTATATAATATCTGAGTTTCAATACAAATACCAAAATAAAACTTTTTTTGATAGCTGTCTTTGACACAAAAGGTTAAGCACAACCCATACAAGAACTTTACTTGAATTCCAGGATTCAGAAATCAGAAAATTATATAGGAAATAAATACAGCGTTGAAAATTGGCTTAGAAAAACATCGGGCATGATTTTCAGGCTCTTGTGCAGTGCCCTGTACCGGATTACAGTATACTGTCACAGCCCTACTTATGGCAAGAGTACAGACCTGTACTAAAAAGAATAGTTTGACATTTTGGAAAATAATCTTTTTTGCTTTCTTACTAGGAGTTAGATGAGACACTCTATAGGCTACTTACTATTTCACCACTCTCATATTTGTTGATTCAATATGAAGCTCAGCCAGGAGAAGTTTAGCTTAGCTACATAGCATAAAGCCTGGAAACAGGGAAACAGCTAGCTCTGTCTGAAGTTAAAGATAATCTGCCTACCAGTACCTCTAAAGCACATCAGGCCTATATCTAATTTGTACATGAACCTAAGAGTAAAAAACAACACTTTATGATTTTACAGAGAGTTATACATGTACTGGACTGTTTTTTTGGCGTTTGCAATGACTTTGCTAAAAAGAAGTCTGCGGAGGCAAGAAACACAAGTGGTCAAACGATCATATAGCTTTTAAACAAACTACCATGTTAGCTTAACTATTTGTGAAAGACAAAGTATAAGGTGAAGGATATAATTACTACCCAAACTGGCCATTGTAAACATCCATCACAGTTTATAGACTGCCTTCCTGGTTCATCTTTGACCTAGCATACATGCTATAGTTGTGTGCACACAAGTTTCCTGTGATTTTCCTTAGATAATCAGGCTGTACTGTTAGCTTGTTTACAATCTGTCTGATTGTCTGACTGCCCGTGTTTCTTGTCTGACTTCGTTATAGTGATGTTGCCGTGTTCCCAGATCTCAGCAATTGCTTTGGTGAGTATAACGTTATCATAACAGATGCAAATGATGGCCAAAATTACACAAGGCCCACGTTTTAATAAACCAGAACTGTCATTTAATACAGTCCAATGTCAGTATTATACAGAGTCAAAGTCAGTTATCACTCATTCTGTTTCTCTTCCTTCACTCTTTCTCTCAACACCACACAATCCCACTCCTCTCATTTCCTGTACAGTCTATTTGTGCATCCGTGTATGATTACGTGTGTGTGTGTGTGTGTGTGTGTGTGTGTGTATGTGTGTGTGTGTGTGTGTTGCTGGTCTGAAGCTGTGGCTCGAGCAGCCTACGAATGGAAGATCATGTGGTGAAGAGATGGATGGCTTGGAGCCCAATGCTGTCTCCTCTAATTGTAAAATATTAGTTACATTAGACTGTGGCCTGTGATTAATGGAACTTATTTGGAGGTTGCCCTCTCCTGGACCTCCCCTCTCCTCTGGTGGGAGGGAAGAAAGAAATGCAGACCCAGGGAGACGAGGAGGGAGAGAAAGAAAGAAAGGCGATAGAGGCAGAGAGTGGGGGAGACAAGCAGGGCAACAAGCGACTGATGTCGACGCGAGACCTTTTGGCTTATTATTAACTGACGTTATGAAAGTGTAATGGGCTACAGGATTGTTCACGTCCTCTGAGAGCATTTACAAGATTTTAACAAGATTGAGGGAAATCTGTTCAGCCTTTCAAATATCTATGGATGTGTAAAATTTGGGAAAGTGGGATTTTTCAGTTCCCCACATGCTTATTTTTAAAACAGCAATTTAATCAGTGAGATTAAGTGAGATTAAGAGATGCGCAGAAGGAGTAGTCGAATGGTTTCAGCGCATGCCACATTGCTGCCACATCCTGGGCTCAATTCCAGCCTTGGGACCTTTGTTGCATGACAAACACCTCTCTCTCTCCCCATTTCTAGTGTACTCTGTCATCCGTCAAATAAAGGCGAAAATGCAAGAAAAAAAAATCTGTAAAGGTCCAGTGTGTAGGATTTAGGTGCTTCTAGAGGTGAGGTTGCAGATTGCAACACACTGAATACCCCTCCACTCACCACTCCCTATCCAAGCGTGTCGGTGAACTACGGTGGCCTTCATAGTAATGTAACGTAACGTGTAACGTAATGTAAAACATGAACGCCCCTCTATAGGGCAATTTTTGGGTTTGTCCGTTCTTGGCTACTGTAGAAACATGGAAGGTGCAACATGGCGTACGTGTGAAGAGGACCCTCTCCATATTAGGATATAAAGAGCTCATCTTAAAATAAGGAAAACACAACTATTCTTAGATCACGGTGATTATACACTAATTAAAACATAGTTATACATATTATATTCCATTTCTGTCAATAGATCCCCCTAAATTCTACACACTGGTCCTTTAAGAGATGCACTGAATCAGAGATGTTTAGTTTTTGCTGTCCATCATCATTTCCTGTTTTTCCACTTCCATTGATTGAGGCTTAAAGAAGTTGAAGTGAGTAAGGTAAAGTTTCACACCACAAACTGCTCTGTACCTGGATTTTGACAAAGCTTTTCTTTTACAATTGTTCCTCCCAGACAGCTCCCCCTCCCTCCCTCAACAAGACTACTATCTCTAACTCCCTCTCTCTCTCTCTCACACACACACACACACACACACACACACACACACACACACACACACACAACCCTCTGTGCCATCCTGATGATATTCAGATGTGTCAGGCTTTATCCTCTCTCTGACTGGTGTGTGAATAACTGTGTGTATGTGTGTGTGTGTGTGTGTGTGTGTGTGTGTGTGTGTGTGTGTGTATGTATGTGTGTGTGTTTGTGTGTGTGTGTGTGTGTGTGTGTGTGTCCTTTACGGCCATCAGGTTATTATACACCAACAGATGGAGCATTACCTTTTATTGCTCACACCGTCTGTGAGTTTTCCCACTTTTCCACCCCAAAAACACCTTTTTTATGTAGATGTGAAAGCGAGTGTTCAGCTGCGTACAGCTGTCTCGGGCTCTGATGAGGAGCATGATAGAGAGGAAGAGGCGAGGGTGGGGTGAAAAGGCTGAGACAGCCCTCAGTTTTTGGGAAGTGATGTCAAATGACATCAGCACATAATGGTTTACTGTAACCATGAATCACAGAAAAACACATTAAAGCGTTAGACAGAGGGGAAAAGAGAAAGTCATTATATGAGGTAACATCTCAAAAATAGCACAGCAGTGAACAAGGACACATGGCTGTCTAGTTAGACAGGTAAATGAGTCATCCAGCACAGTTTTAGTTTTGATCTTAGCTATACCTTCGGGCTTTGGTGTCATACTGATTTTTTATTGAGGTTGGATAAACTTCTGGAAGCTAACGGTATACTTTGTTGTTTGTATCTAAAAGGTACACTCTGTGCTGTGTCACGTAGGTTTACATTATTTGTAGTTGGAGTTATGGTATGTAGCAGGAGCTAAAGAGGGGGACAGACAGGAAGTTTTAGCATGCCTTGCCTCCCAGCTGCAGACGTCTGTCATTCCTCAACTCAACACTTGTGTGCGTGTTTATTTGTCTGTGTGTGTGTGTGCGTGTCTGTATGTGTGTGTGTGGGGCTGTGCTTGTGTTGTGAGCAGGAAATATGTTACAATGAATTAAAACTTGCTGTTTTTTTTTTTTTTATAAAAACCTGTCAGCCGATGAAGTGTCACAGTGTTTTGGTAAAGTTGGAGTGTTAGAAAGTGAAAATAGTTATTATGAGGCCACAGTTTTAAACTGTTATTTTATTTAGACATTTTTCTACAAAACCGCAGTGACTTTAGCACACTATAACTAATAGGAAACTTGTTTGAGCCCCATTCAACTTCAATGTATGTGTATGATTGTATTTCCCTCTCTGGAATTTCAGTCAAAGTTTAACTTCTCACCTGCCAACATCTGGTCGAGAATATTGGAAAATAAAAAAAAAAAAAAAATACATTTAACATCCAGCATTATAAACATCCATTTTTCACGGAACTTAATCTCACCCTGCTTGTTTTCACAAAGTTTTGCCAGGATCACTTTACGAACTTTTTTTTCCATCTGGGTTTGTTGTTGTAATGCTCATTCCGGCCACACGAGGCTGAAGTGCACGACTACCTCATGTTCTAAACAGGACAAAACACATTCATGTTTTCTTCGAGATGAGTAAAGACATGGGGCAGTAGTGCCCTTCAGCCACATGTGTCCGAAACGATTATTACAACAACAAACATTTGAAAAGATTGAAATTAATTAAGATTAATGTTTCTTAATTTAACTTTTTTTCCCCACCTGTTTCACAGAGGGATTTTTAAAAGAGGAATTTAGGAAGATTATCCTGGCAAGACCTGTTTTTTTTTGTCACCTGTTCTTAAGTCATAAACACAGGGGAGAAAACAAGAAAGATCAGACTCGGAAATGGATCACCACAATTTTTCTTTTCATACTTGCCTCTCAGGGCTTCCGTACTACACAGTGTGAAACATTCAGTGAAGTTTTGTTCAGAGCCAGAGCTGCTTGTCTGTTTTCTTTTACCTGGCTCACAGTATTAAGTATTAAGTATCAGTATTCAGTTTTCTCTGTCTCCCTTCTCTGTCTTTCCCAGTTCGGAAGCCATTCCAGTGCAGGTACTGCCCCTACAGCGCCTCCCAGAAGGGCAACCTGAAGACCCACGTCCTCTGTGTCCACCGCAAGCCCTTTGACAACAGCCTCTACCCCGACCGCCGCCTCCGACGCTCGCATACGCCTCACAGGCCTTCTAGATTGCCTCAGAGCATCACAGGAGATAATTGTGCGGCAGGAAGAGACCAGATCGGCATGACATCGCTCTGTGGGACTTGATGTTGTCATGGCAACAGCAGATACAGACAGTTATGTTTATTGTTTTAGCTTCACCTCAAAGGGGTTAGGATGATTGAAATTGTTAAAAAAAAAAAAAAAAAAAGTTAACAACCAACCTTGATGTACATTCCAGTGTTTACTTGAAGAGCCACAGTACGTATTTATCTGTAGCAAAGAAGCTGCCTATAATAATAATAAAGTCCGTTGTGATGTGAAAGTGTAGCGAGGGTATTTAGTGCCGTTCATTTTGTCAAAAGTGTCCAAACGATTTACTTGTGCTTACATGCATCTATCAGTTCAACACTTGTCTGATAGGGAGAATGTACCGTGCCAGCCCAAAGCACTTGTTCTTTCATCCAGTAAATACCCTGTGTTACATTTTTGTAAATATCGCTCGATTTCCCTTCCAGTCCAGAAGTCCTGTCTATCTGTCAGGATATGGTGCCAGATGTTCGGGCTTTAATCGCGGCAGATGTAATGAAGTAGAATGTTGCACATCGGAGCTTCCATTTGTTCTGGATTCCACTCCAGGGAGAAAGCCTCTCTCACATATAATTATTGCCCATTAACTCTTATGCTTCATGCCCTCGTGCTGGAACAATGCTCAATTAAGGGGAACCAAGGAAATGGAAAAACTGCAGAGATGCATTGATAGTACATTCCAATCCTTTTTTTCCCTACTTTTTTTGTAAATTGAGTGGAACCACCCATGTGTGTATGTACCAGATCTGCCCACTAGTATGAAATGGGCCCGATCAACACGGCTATTGTACGCTGCTACTGCCATGTATGGTAATTTTAGCATGATCTGAGCTGCCTCAGCCTCCTGTGCCAAAAGTCTGCCCGTACACCCAGAGATCACCTTGGGCAGCTGTGTGCCTGTTCAGCCGGGGCCTTGTAGCCACAGCGATGTGACTTTGACTGACAGTCGGCCTGACAACTCCATTCATGCGCCACCTGCTAGCTGTCAATCAGGGTGGCCATCCTGGGGCTATTGACGGAGCTGTCAGCCTGTGTGAGATGTGTCTGTCAAAGCCCACCCACTCTGCCACTCTGTCTCCCTGCCTGGGCAGTCTGACATTCGTTTACTGTCCCCTTTCCATCCCTTCCATCTCTTTCTCTTTCTTCCACTCTGTCTGTCCGTCTCCTGCCTGTTTCCCTTCAGAGACACGACAGCCCCCTAATCCCCGATCCAATCACAGATTCTTTGGGTACACATTTGTCATCCTCAAACCCTCTGGTTTTTGTAATGGACTTCTTCACAAACACTTCTGCAGGTGACTCAGGCCTGATATACATCTGTTTTTTTATCACTTCTTCTTGTATTTGCGCTGTACGCCACTGTCACCAATCCCTTCGCTCTTCTATTTCCCCCTTAAATTTCTCTGCCCACCCTCTTCTTCCTCCTCCTTTGCTCACTCAGCCTTCATCTCTCTACCTGACAGGTGACAAGTTCTGGGCCTCCAGCTGACTGGCTAATCGGAGAACTGTCATACCTGTCAATAGTTTTTCAGAACCATGCCAAGGCACATCAGGCCAGACCAGACCATCTTGTGACTTGACCAAGGGCACAGAGTTGTGTGGCAAGTGGAGGAAATGCTTCAAAAAACTCACAGCGTTTTGGAAATTCTGTCACTTGTACCCCTCCAACAGCCCTCTGGATATGGATCATCCCTAAGGCCTCATCCTGTCAAACCTCCTAATTAAGCGCAGTTTCCCTTAAAGCAGGGCCCTTTAATTAATGCTGGGGAAGTTTGTTAATTACTCCTAACGGTGATGAATGTTTTAGTTAATGTCTCACATCCATAGTCAATGTCATACTCAGGCTTTTTTGCTGCTTTGTAAGGGCTCGTCTTTATTTTTTCTCATCGCTCCCAGCGTTGTTTTACTTTTGAACTCAAGGACTCATTGTGTCACCGCTTTATCTAAAAAGGCAGTTTGCATGTTATCAGGCTCTGTGATGCCTTCACAACATGATTGGCTTGACAGACGAGTGAAATACACAGATGGTTTTTTTTCCACCTGAGCTTTGGCTCACCTTGACCTTTTGCTGAGAATGACATCCTGTTTACCTGCAGTAAATCAATCCTCATTTTCTTAGACCTATAAATAACTCTTCTCGGGAGAAAAGGCGGATAAGGCATCTCATATGTCTGAAATGGCTGTCGACGTGGGTTTTATTATCAACCCCAGTTTAGAATTATGCCATTGAAGGGGATATATCATGAAAAACTCAATGTTGCAATGCTTCCACTCATACATTTGGGTGTCTAGGGTGCCGACCAACCCACAAACGGTACAATAAGAAAACTCAGTTGTGCCTCGGTCAGAAAAAATGGGATTCAATTTTTCTCGCAAGCCAATCACATCAGACTGGGCTTTTTTCGAGAGGGGGTCTTAAAGAGACAGGCGCTAAAGGGTGATATTTAGGTATATTCAGCAAATTATTATTATTGAGCGAAATAATGTGTTTTTTAAACAATAAAGCATGTAAACATGTTCTAGTCGAAACCCAAAATACAAGTATGAATCTGAAAATGAGCATGATATGTCCCCTTTAAGTGAAATCTTCAGGTGAAAGTTAAGTCATGCTAATTTGCTATAAATATGGTCTTTCTATCTTTTGTTCTTTCTTTCCTTTTCTTTTCTTTCCGTCATGACAATTACCACCACAACCTTCTTGTTTTCCTTGTCTTCATGCTCCTCATCATTATCCCTCTCATCATTATTACTATTTACAGTTGCTTATCTGCAGACCATGTTTGAGGTCTCTTTCTCAGCCTCACTGAGAGAGGCGGGCCATGTACAGCTAATCAGCCTGAATAAGTAAAGGAAACACTTTGACAGGCCAGGTAATGAGAAGTAATGAATCACTAATCACAGTCTCTTACAACCCTTGGAGCACAGATGAAAAATTAAAGGTAATTAGCTTGCACAGTTGTGAAAACAATATTTAAGACTGTTGGCATCACATGGCACAGACTTAACAGATTTTCTCCGCCGACAACATACATCAACACAGCGCTGAAGTCCTAATATCAAGCTGTTATTGGAAAAGCTTTCTCGATGTAATTTTAGTGACTGATCTGATCAGGGTATACAAGTCTCCCTTTTTTCTCTCTCTCTCTCTCTCGCAGGCAATCATGCCAAAACGCAAGCATGAAAAATGTTTCACTTAGTTTTTCCCTGAAGATTTTCTCTACTCAGGAAAAGAAGGAACATGCCAGCAACATGCTTCTGAGACTCAGCTTTGGTAAAAGTAACACTGAGGAACAGCGGAGTGTGAGATAATATTCATTCTCTACTTCACACTTACACACACACACACACATATAGAGGTAATTCCGAGACATGTGGTCAGAGCTGCGAACCCTAGTGGTTCCTGTGCTTGACAGCAGAGTGAGGGAAGCTTTGACAGGGCCCGTGTTTGACAAGTCTGCGCGAGACTCAAAGTACAGGATCCAGACATGGGATGTCAGTCAAAGCTGGTGCATCTCCCTGCTGAGATGTGCCAGTTTAGTCACAGTTACAAAGGAACTAATATGCGTTAACTGGAGCAAGGCACACATATGGGCCTGGTAGAGCCCCGTGTCCCGAGGCTTGGATTGAACGAATGCCAAAGAACATAAGCCCAAGATATAAAAAGAATTACAAGGGGACAAATAAAACATGGGGATTATGTCAGTGTGAGAAATGGAGGCATTGTAATTCTGCATGTGTGTCGGCTCGCCTCTCCTGTTTCGGCATCCAGGGCCTGTGGGCTGTAGCCCCGCAGTCCTGCACCTGTGCTCCGAGGATCCAGGAGCTTTAGAGAAAGAATGGAGAGAGGAGGTTGTTATACTGTACAAGCAGGGAGGGAGAAAAAGAGGGGAGAGAGGGAGGGTTTGAAAGAGGAAAGTGGGACATAACAGACTGATTGGGGGTGTTGGAGAAAGCAATCAGGCCCCAGAATGCTGTATCTGCCAAATCAGATGCCAGCACCCATGTTTTGAGTTTCAGGCGTACGTGTAGAAGGCTAACCCCCCTCATATCGTACAATACACCTGTTCAGTTAAATACCAGTGACAGGAAGTGACGAGATTTAAGCCCACAGCTACTCCTCTGCTCAGCCGCTTGTGTCGCGTTATCGCCCAAAGTTCATTTGAGTTTCAAGCCTCCTCTCTTTCTCGCTCTTCGCTTTCCAATGAAAAGACCTGTCTCGCATAACAAACAATTGCACCAAACTCCATTAAAATCACTTCATGGGGATGTGCTAGTGCCTCAAGTTAAAGGCTGTAATTGAAAAGCATTTGACAAACAACGCACCGCAAAGCGACTATAGACAAGCTGTGATTCTCATTTGAGTTATTCAGTGGAAATGATTATCATCATTTTATTCTGTGCCCTGCACAACTTGCTTGAATAGCACGTCTCTAAAACAGTGATTCTCGGATATGTTCATGCTAACGATCTTCAGATGGATAGACGCCCAGATAATGAGTTTCTTTTTCACAACATGAGTCAGTATATAACGGCCACTTGAAATAAAAGCGAAAATGAACTACTTTTGGAATTTCTTTTTGATCTGATGACACCTAAGCGGGGCTCCCTGGATGCCACTTTGACAACTTACTGTTCTCCAGCCTGCATTGAAGCGCAGTGTAACCAGTCAAACCCTAAGAAGTGGAAAGTCTCCTGGGAAGATGCTCCCGTCCATTGATTTGAAGTGACAGCCACATCCTTGACAAACACACCTGTCATTGTTCAAGTCACATCACATTTTCAGTTTCAAAGACAGTAGAGGTGTGCAGGTGTGTGTGCGTGTGTGCGTGTGCGTGTGTGTGTGTGTGTGTGTGTGTTTATGCACATGTGAGCATGAGAGCCCATAAGAAAGTTTCTTCATCCTTTATTCTCTCTTTTTTTCTTTTTTTTTTTTCTTTCAGTGGATAGATACTTCCACTCTTCTCCAGCTGTTGTTCAGGAACACAGCCAGATTCTTTCATTGGATTCTCCAGCTGACGTTTATGAAACAAGACATCTGGTATATTTATTTTCTAACGCGCGTCAGAAATGGATTTAATGTGCCAGAACCTGCTGACCATCACTCTGTGTGTGTAAGTTATTGTCGCTGAGCTGGTCAAAGAAATCTCCTCTCTGTGTGTCTCTGCAGTGGCGTGGCAAGTTTTTGGTGGGGGAGGGGACGGTTATGGGGACTGAGGGAGGGGGGGGTGGGTGATGAGCTGCTGCAATAATAAGCAGATTTTAATGATTTACTATAAATCAGCAGCCGAGGCCTCTGCTTGGGGAGACTGAGGGGGATGACAGCTCCTGACTCACACGCCTCGCAAATGCCTTGCTGATGATGTGTGTGCGCTTCAGATCATCAATCACCGAGCACTCACACACACGCGCGCAGACATCCCACTTTTACAAAAACATGCTTTCAACACACGTACACAGGTGCACACACACACACACACACACACATGTGCAGCCACACACATGTTCCTTGTCTCTAATGTCTCCTCTGCTGTGGCAGGGGACAAATCAATCACGGGTACAGAAGTTCAAGGGGGTAAGAGATTGTCTGGTCCGTTTTTCCCTATGCTATTGATCCCATTTTACTGGCATCATCGCCAAGCTGTCTCGCAAACCCCGGGACGGCGATGGATTGAAAGTAGATGATTGAGAGAGGAGGTAGGGTGACATTCACTGTAATCTCAGCCCCCCCCACACCCCTTACCCCCAACCCCGCCCTTCTCCTAACACGCAGGCAAATCCTATGACATTGAAAGTTAGTATTGTACCTGGGAGTTTTTTTTTTTTTTGGGAGCAGATAGAATCAGGCCCATCATCTTAAATCTGCAGTGAAGGAAACACACTTGGCAGAGATTAACAGTGTTTTTTTTTGTTTTCCTGTCTCTTTGCATTCCTTCTCCAGCCGTCATACTGCACGTCTGAGTGTCGGAAGGTGTTGTGTGCCGTCTCCTGTTCCTTGAATTTGATGAAAAAGACATTGGAGAGGACACCTCCTGACAGCAAACCAAGTGTGTGGGAGACGCAAAGGGAGTGACACAGAGTATTTCTCTAACGCTTTTAAAATGAGGCTCATGTGAAAAATATTTCCTTACAAGTACTAACAGTGTTTCCTTATCGCTTGTGTCTAAACAAATGAGGGCGGGATTTCTTCCAATAAATGATAGAGAGTTCACAGTGAAAGCAATACTGTAAGGCGTCCAAGGGATCACAGGAAAAACATTTCGCAGACAGATTTTGAAAGAGATAATTGTTTCCGCTGCATCCTGGGAAGATTTTATGACATTGTCTTCCAGTGAAGTGTTGATTCCCATTGGTGAGATGATGCAGTCAGATGATTAGAAACATTTTAAAAGAAATATAAGACATGGACCAGATATTTCAATATTTCAAATTGTATATCCTTGCTGATTTCTTTCAAATAATTAAGGATGTATTTGCACTAGGGAATCCTGACTGTCTATAATATTTATAGGAGCTGTTTGTTTGGGCTTCATCAAAAAGTTCATTTTGTGTTGTTAATTAAAATCCTCCACTCTGCTACATTAAATTATACACAAGATATACAGTAGTTTGTATTGTCAGCACAAAGTTTCACAATGTAAACCCATAATGCCAATATAGCTCAAATTATTTACCTTCAGCATTACAATGCAAACCTCAAGCGATGATGAAGCTCAAATCACTCACCACACTATTAGTATCAGTATATCACCGTCAGGCTGTTTATCACATTATATCTACATTATGATGATGCACAAGTTTAATTACACATAGATGGATGCTCCATTCATCTTTCTTGTTGCTGACGTCTTGATTAAAAATGTTTAAAGGATTATCTATGGGACTCTTATTTGTGTCCTTGTGTTTGTCTTTTCAACTTTCATCCACTTGCCTGATTTATTCCCCTTGTCTATAAATAAGTAGACAGGGTGCATGTGATGGATTAGTCTGTTGACATTGTACCAACTGCAGGTAAACAATTACTATTCATGCTTCATCGTTGCAGAATCTATACCAGGATACTGCCACTTAGCAAGGGACAAAAGGTTAGGTTGCGAGGTATTGTTCTGCATTTGGTCAAATGTCATTCATTTCATAATCCGCCGCAATAACAGAAAAATGTGAAGTTTCTCCAGGTGTGAGGAATTGAACTGATCCTCTCCAGGACTGATGTTTTTTTCCCTGGAATCATATGAATCAGTTGCAATCAACAGCAGGCCTGCATCATCGCAGTATGGCCAGCGTCTGGACTATGAGTATCCTTTTACTTTGTAAAGCGCACACTCTAGTTTACGATCACATCCAGCCTCTCCTCACACGTCATTCATTGTTTATTCAGAACCCAGTGTTGCTCCAACCCTCAGCCCCTGTGGGCTGGATCAGTCTACGGTCATTATGCTGATATGAGCAGTGAGTCACTGGGAAAAGCAAAAAGGGGGTTAAATCTGTGTGTGTGTGTGTGTGTGTGTGTGTGCGTGTGTGTGACAGAGAGAGAGAGAAAGAGAGTATATGTAGTAGGCCTACATCTGTCAGAGTGTGATTACAGTGTTAGGAGTTTATGAAACAGCCTCTGTATCAACAATTATTCATGTCCCTTAGGCCACAGAGTGAAAGGCCTTTTTCAGACTGTGGAAAAGAGGATTAGGCAGAATACTATGAAGATGTGTGGCAGAGGAAAGCATGTTGTACAATGCCAGCATTCAAACGCTATTCAACTAGTCTTTTCTCTGAAAGATGATTTGTTTGCTCAATCAGATTCAACTCGATCACTATTGTTCCCTTTTGTTTTAGCTGCAACAATCTATGGAAAATAGTGTTATTCATAGTGAAGCAAAAGCCAATGAGAAAGTCAAAGACTGTCACGAGGACTAACTGCTCTTATTCTGACACTGTGTGTGTTTGAGTTTATAATTTACAGAAAGACCACCTACGTACAATTGTCCTGAAAGGATAAATCTGGGTACTTAAAAACTTGAGTCTAATTTTTATAGTTTTGGCCTTTTATTCTATGATATGAACAAAGTCAGACAGGGCAAGAAACACAAGTAGTCACATTGTAAACAAGCCAACACTTTAGCCGGATTATGTACAGCACTTTTTAGGAGGTGAAACTGAAATGAAGGTACCTGTAATGACAGTAATAATCCTTAATTTAACAGGAATTGTTGGCATGTCTCAACTACGATAAGTATTGTAGGTCAAGGTTGAACGGGTGTTTATAGCAGACAGTTTGAGTTATAATTTACGGTTTGCTTTCGTTTCCTCTTGCAAATCAGTCTGGCTAACCTTGGGGGTTTTGTTACAAATCTTTCTGATTGTCTGAGTTTCTTTCCCCAGTGGATTTCTTTAAAACAACGTCACCATGTTAATCCAAGCAATAAACATGATGAGTACATCAGTTATGGAAGAAGTTTTCAGATGTTTTACTTCAGTAAAACTAGCAATGCTACAATGAAAGTCCTGTAGTCAAAGTAAAAGTATGTATAAATATCAGAAATGTACTTAAAGTATCAAAAGTAAAATTACTCTTCAAGTGGCAGAATGACCTCTCTCAGTGTTAAATTCTTATATATGTATTATAATATTGTTTTATATTTTTGCAGTTTAACTGATTGATTACTGTGTAAGCAGCAGTTTCATGTTGGTGGAAGTGAAACTACTTTATATACTGTTGGGAAGTGTAATCTATGACAACGCGTATTTTGCTGATTAATTGAATGTTTTGTATGTAAAACCTAAATCTGCAATGTAACTAGTAACAATAGCTTTTAGATGAATAAAGTGACATACAAAGTACAATCTCTCCCTCTGAAATGTATTAAAGTGAAAGTATAAAGTAACTTAACATTTAAATACTCCAGTAAGCTAAGTAGGTATACCTTAAACATAGAACAGTTCTTGAATATATACTTAGTTACATCCCACTACTCAAGTATAATGTTGTTATTAACAATAGGAATGGTGAGGCAAACGGCATAAACTATGACAATCTGTTGTATTTAACTAGCTGTATAAATGTTATTCTTGTATTGAGTAGTATAAAAACACATGGACTTCCTCCAGATGAAGTTTTTTTGGCTTTACAATGTGTTTTTCACTTCCCACATAGACTCACAACAATGTCATATGGTCTCATTAACTCTGACCAAAATCACATCCAAAATCAGAGCCAAAGCGAGCTGAAACAAAACGATAACGATAACGGGTCACATGAAAGTGAAGCATTGACACGGTTAAGGGCAGGTGTTTATGTGGAGACACATTAACAGACAGTGACAGAAGCCGGCTGCTGTTTGGACTCAGCTGTGATGGAGGGACAAAGCTGTGGCCCTTGGTTCATCGGCTGAGACATTACTGGGCCACTTCTGTCTGAGGCGGCGTGATGTCTTGTCACCTGACACTGGGCTGCTTTGACAGGCTGTGGCACCTTAGCTGAAGTGTTCTGAAGACCTTGTGTACACACACCATCAGTTTCTCTTACTCATATTTTCTCCAGGAGTTGCCTCATGTCGAGTTTGTGTCTGGGGCTGTGTGTATGTGTGTAAAACTCTCTTTAAATTATTAAGTCCTCTATGACTTTTGGGATTATAATGTGATATTTCAATCATAAAACATTTAGGCTAAGTGTTATGGGTGATCACACACATGTGAAATTTCATTAAAAACTAAACAACATTCAGTCTAATTTTTGAACTCGTAAAGAACAGAATCATAAACGCCTGATAATATCATACAGTGAAAATAAACACTACCTTTATGAAGTTCAGTGCTTCTGCCTCAACTCTGAGGTGATTATTTTAAGGACAGAGGGGGTCGTATCCTGTACAGTCTGTAAAGCCCACTGAGACAAATGTATAATTTGTGATATTGGGCTATATAAATAAACTTGATTTGATTTGATTTGATTATTAAAGTGCAGTAATGTATTAAAGTGAAAATTTGCCACCTTTTATGTCAATGTCAAATCGCTGTTGGAAACGTAGCTGGTTTGCAATACAAGCAAAGACAACAAGGAAATTCTGAGTTAGTATTTAATTTTCACTGTCTCCCCAGAGGCGGAGCTTAAAAATCTGAAGTAGCCTGTAGTTCTTCCTTGCATCGAACTACGCCACTGTCACGTCAAATGATGGCGCTGGATGCATAAAGAACATATTTTGCAGCTGAGAACTCAGCTTTCTCTCTCAATATAGCATGCACTGATATTTATTGTTTCAATCGCCTACATTGTCCACCTCTGTGTAACTCTATTGAGAATCAATGAGAAGTATGGAAATGGTGACCCCAAAGGGTCCCTGCTCTTAAAGATTAGTATGCAGCACTAACCTTTGACACACCTCACTACAATTTTATAAAACTTTCCCATACTGATAGTGCTATGAAAAGTTACATGCATGATAATGTGTATATGTATGTATTGTTACATTCGACTGTCTCTACATTTTTATAATGATTGTGGTCATTTTCAGAAAAGAACGCCCTGAACAATGAATCCAGGTACATTGCACAGTAGGCCTACAGGTACACAACTAAAACCTTAAAAATACAGTTCAACATTATGGGGAATACATTTATAGCCACTCTTTTATCTGTCCATTAAATATGAAGCTACAGTCCGGAGACTGTTAGCCTAGCTTAGCATAAAGACAGCAGGGGAGCAGGGGGAAACATTTAGCTAAAAATAAAACTACACCTACCAGCACCAATAACACATTATATGTTGTTTGTTTAAAGTATTAAAATGACATATTTTGGTTTAACGAGTGGTTATGTGTTGATTTCCTGGAGACAAGACACCAGGAAGTCACTGTGCCCAGCCAAGAAGTAGCAACACAGAGATATAATGTATTAATTCATGAGCATTAGAGGTGCTGGTTGATGGATTGTGTTACTTTGAACAGAGCTAGGCTAGCTGTTTCCCACTGTTTCAAGTCTTTGTGCTAAGCTAACCGTCTTCCCGGCTGAAGCTTTAAACTATATTTCACAGACAGTTGTGAGCATATACATTTTCTCATCTTGTATATCCATTGCTCACTTCGTGTAAGCTTGAATTCTTAAAGAAAACTTTGTGAAGTGTATCTTCCAAAAATGTGAAACAATTCATTTAAAGGGTTAAAACAATGTTCATTTGTTATAAAGCCCGACTTGTTCCCGAAAGCAGCCAGCCGTTTATTAATAAAAAAAAAAACACTCTCTCTTCGTCATTGTGCAGAAGGAGTACAACTTGTTTGCTTGTACAGTTTGACAGTCAGGATAACATTAAAGGTCAGAAAAAGGATTTGGGAGACAGCTGCTCATGCTGTATTGATTGAACTGTAGTAGGCCATAGGGAAAACATGCCAATTGTTAAAGTGAGCTGTAAACCCCTTAAAGTGGTGTGTTTGCTTTAAACATTAACCTGTAACTGCCTGCAGCATGCATAGAGTTTGGTGCTTCCAGGTATTGTACATCTGTTTCCTTTCTTGATGAAAGATGAATTACAAGACTTACGGTTACTCTATTGTTACATGTTATGAGCTAAGGAATTCTCTGTGTGTGCCATACAGTATGAACCCTGAATGTGTGTGTGTGTGTGTGTGTGTATCGACACATGTCTATAAAGACAATACATTGTCCGGTAAGTCTCAGGAGGGATCAGTTTCATGTCCCCTCCTCTTCCTCCTCCTCTAACCCCTCAGGAATGGAAGACATTTTTTTGTGAGAACAAACCTTTAATTGTCTGCCCTGTCGACATGTAAGGGAAGTGATGCGTTATATTATATCATCACTCTCCCTGACGTCCCCTGAATGACCCCAGAATCAACGATTCAGCTAAATGGACCTATTGTGGCTCACATTTTCATCTTAACCTTTCAGTCATCTGATGAAATATGTATGCGGCCAAAAAGAAAAAAAGGAAACAATGTCTGTTTAAATCACTTCCTGTGTCTATTTAACTGACATCCCTGATATCCGATCAGGATTGACACGAGCTCCAGCAGCAGTCTACTCCTAAGGGCCGCGGTCGGTCGATGGAGAACATCCACCATCCTGTTCAAGCCTTAAACTGTGACTGCTCTATCTCTTTTGTTCTTCCCTCTTTGCGGCAGCACCAGAGGGGAGAGCTGAAGAGGGACTGCAGCTGACTGGCGACACTGACTGAATTACCCTTCACCCTGTGAGGGTGCAAGTTTGGGTCAGTTACTATCGACAAGCTTCTGCTGAGCTCTGGAGTAGCTGGAGGGAAGAAGGGAAGTATTGTTGTCCTTTTTTTGTGCTGCTATTACTGGGGTAAATGTTAGTGCAGTTAGACAAAACACACACAACTACAAGTCAGAGCCAAATAAATTAGTGAGCGCAGACATTTTCCCCAGAAACAATGTCTGCATTAAGCTATCCTCTTGTTGTTTGTGGGAAGCATACATTCTTTCCAGTGA
This sequence comes from Bovichtus variegatus, assembly GCA_943593645.1. Lineage (NCBI taxonomy): Eukaryota > Metazoa > Chordata > Actinopteri > Perciformes > Bovichtidae > Bovichtus > Bovichtus variegatus. The sequence goes on along the minus strand of CALSCE010009442.1, from coordinate 18,161,327 downwards.
CTGACAACTAAATAAACTGTGGAATTACAATGCTAGTTCTCCTTTTGTACATGTTGCCGTACACAAGCCGGGCCCGTAACTAATTAGGCAAAGAGAGTAAAGTGCGAAATCCTGTATCGCTGAAAGGTTTGAGAGGGGAAAGTGGCAATGCATTCTCAGACAAGCGACTGTTTGGTGGACCTTATTGATTCCGCGGCAGAGGCAGAGATCAATGAAAAGAAACAGACTGAGACAAAGAGTGGCATTTAAGGGTGGGAAAAGCTGACATTTTCTCCATCACTGTCACAGCCGCGGTCATAAAGCAGCAGCAAATATTAAAACATTTCTCATCCGCGCGGGAGTATTGGCAGCAGAAATTGTTTTCTCCTCGGTGTGATACTCAGGCTGAACTCCCAGTAGAATCCCCGGGGACTGCAGATTGGTGCCTGTGACATATCGGCACCAGCATTTACACACACCTGCCACTCACTCCCAAACAGCCCAGGAGCAGGGCTGTAGAGGGCAGATAGCAGCCGAGGAGGCTGTCGGTTGGACTGCTGTGAAGGTGTGGTGGAATTCATCACTGATAACACGCTTATGTTCGCAGGCCGCATAGAGTGCTTCTATTAGTCAGCAATGCCTGCGATGCTGTATACCGGTTATGCATATGTAATGAGCATGTGTGTATATGTGTGAATGCCTTTTTCTTATCTGTGTCTATGCGCACTTGTGCTCATGCAGCACCATTTGTGCCGAGTACAGGCATGTGTGTAAAACGTAATGTATGTTTATGCGTGTGTAATTGTGACTGTGTGTCCTGTCCTTCGAGTGCACTCCCCCGAGTCTGAACTCTGAGTGACACGGGCACTGCAGGGTCATATGTCTATTTGTGGGATAAATTATATTATGCTACACTAAGAGAATTACAAAGAGGATGTCCCTTGGAGTCACCAGGCTCAGCTATCAGTCATAGTTACTTTGCGCGTCTCTTAAGCCCCTCTATCTGTACTTATCCACTGGTCTGGAACGGGTGTTAAATGGATCCTAGACCGCATCCCGTCATTATGAGCTTATGATTTGAGCTGAGAGAGAAGGAGAGGGAGAACAACGCAGAGGGTAATTAAGAGTAAGAGAATCATTGAAAGAATACAGCACATTCATTTTAGTGCTCCTCCTGCACCTCCTTCTTTTCCACCCCCTCTGTTTGCAGGATCACACATCCCTCCCTCATCCTAACTCATCATCTCTTCATCTCATCTCCCCCTTTACTCCCCCCCCCATTTGTCCCTTCTCTTATTCCTTCTTTATTAAACCTGCTCTCCCTCCCTAGCTGGCATGCAACTTTTCCTTCACCTCCCTTCCTCCTTCCCTGGCTTCTTCCTTCCCTCTTTCGCTCTCCCTAGGTGGTATTTGATAGCAGTAAAGCAGGAAGCCGGAGAGCAAACAGCAGGTGAACCCACTCTAATACTCAGCTGTGCCATCTGCTGCGGTCACATGACTGAGCTGCAAACCCGCTCTAACGCCATGATGCCCCATCATACCTGACACATCGATCAATCACGACCAAAGAGCAAAAGAGAGATGAAGAAAGAGAGTGCGAGAGAGGAACGAGTCAGAATGGAAAGAAACCACAGCAACCACAGCCACTGTATGAATGAAACCCAGCCAATTAGCCAATCAATGTATTACCTTGTTTTGACTTGAAATTTTGGCAGCTCATCTGGACTATTTAGTATAATTACAACATTATTGTACCTGCAGCAGTGAATTGCATAATTAATCAAAATCTATCTGATCAGTTGTTTCTGATAAATACTAGAATTACGGCCTCATGATTGTTTGCTGCCGCCAACCGGTCAAGTGCAGTTTCCATCCATGTCTGTCCAAAATGTCCTCACTTCATTGTTTTATACTATAAGACATTTCTGTGAAATTGTCATCATAATTAACGTATGAATTCTTGAGTTGTGGCCAAACACGAATTTTGTGAGGTCACAGTGACCTTGACCTTTGAACCAAAATCTAATCAGTTCATCCTTCAGCATTTGAAGAAATTCCCTCAAGGCGTCCCTGAGATATCGTGTTCCAAGAATGGGACGGACGGACAGACAGACAGACAGAAGGACAGACAGACAGAGAGACAGACAGACGGAAGGACAGACAGACAGACGGAAGGACAGACAGACAGATAGACGGCAGGACGGACAGAGGGACCGACAGACGGAAGGACAAACAGACAGACGGAAGGACAGACAGAGGGACCGACAGATGGAAGGACAGACAGACGGCAGGATGGACAGACAGACAGACGGAAGGACAGACAGACAGACGGAAGGACAGACAAACGGCAGGACGGACAGAGGGACCGACAGATGGAAGGACAGACAGACGGAAGGACAGACAGACAGACAGACAGACGGCAGGAAGGACAGACAGAAAGACAGACAGAAGGACAGACATACAGACGGCAGGACAGACAGAGGGACCGACAGAGGGACCGACAGACTGACGGCGGACAGCCTGAAAACATTATGCCTCAGGCCACAACTGTGGCAGAGGCATAAAAAAATAAAAATAAAAAACAGAAACAAGAAGAAACAATGTTCCATCCTTGATTAACTTTCTCGCTGTGCAAAGGTTGTGCAAATGCAACAAATGGTAAAGCAATTAGACATTAACTACAAAAAGGAAACCATAAGAAGAAGAAAACAAATTAAGAAGAAAACTAACAAACCTCTGTCTCAACCCAAAGGTCTTGATCGGGTGTGAAGAACACATTCAATTACAGCAACATTCTGCACAGGAAATGATTTCAGTCAAAACTGTCCCCACCACAATTAAGCTGTGTTAATTATGTATTTCATTAAGTAAGTGGATTAGAAGCAGTGCTGATGAAATCATAACGGGGTTTGCCGCAGGCCAGGCTGCAGAGAACAGACAGGAAACGACTGATATCTCTCCCTCTTACTTACATTTCTCTGTTATACCCTGAAATAACCCTATAAATACTTAACACCTTTACCGGCCTATCTAGGCTGTCTTCATTCGCACACAATCACCCGGTCTCTGTATCTGCATACCGCTTTTGTGTAGGATCATATAGTGTAATTGTGCCATAGATACTGTTGACATCCACTTGCTGTTTGCAAGTCCTCCGGAAACGATGAAGTCTCTCCATTTCATCTAAGCCTGTTCATTACCATTCAGGTGCAAAAAGGAGATAAAGCAAAATGCAGATCGCTCTTTCTGTCTCCCCCTCTTTCACACCCATACTCTCTCACTTACTCACATGCACTCTTTCATTCTATCTCTCTCTCCCGTTCTCTGTGTTCTCTGATGTTTTATTTGATATCCCACAATAAAGCCTCTCTTTGAACTGCCATCAATTGTGTATGGATTTTTCCTCTGAGGAGAAACAGAGAGCTGTCTGAAAGGGCTCCAGTCCCGCAGGCTGCCTTCATATTGATGCAGAGGAGTATTGCCATCTTCATTGCTGGATCAATCACTCACGTCACTGTTGTTTTATGGCTGGGGCCACTTCACAGAAAGAAGCCTGACAACATCACCGCAGAGGTTTGCAAAACGATACAGCTCTGATAGTTGAGGAGGGTGGAGAGGGGCGGCGGAGGGCTGCAGGAGGCTTTCAGAGGCAAGAGGGGATGCATTTTGATTCTGTAACTGTCACACACACACACACACACACACACACACACACACACACACACTTTCACATATCTTTCTTCTCTACAGCTGTGGGAGCTGCTGGTTTATCGCTTGGTGTGGTTAAGTCAAACAAAAAGCATTGAGAAGAACACAAGATCTGTGTTACCCTGTGGATGCAAAAATCATTGTGATGTCCCTTCACTTCCACTGCTTGTCTGTGTGTTCACTTACACTACGCTTTGTGGGTGAGGCTGAACTTCCCAATATACTTCACTTCCCAATATACTTCCGTTATTGTACCTTGAGTTTCCTTGTATCGTCTATTCAGAGTGGAAATCAAGGGAAAACGTCATTGTACAGGTAAAACCTCATTTTAACCGTGCATATGACAATAAATGCTTTGACTTACAAACTTAATAACTTACAAACAATATGGTAAAATGGCTCACTAAAAGCATCAGTTATTAAACAGTAATGTGTTCACTACATATCATTTTAAAGTATTTATTACTGTCGTATCTAAATTCTAAATGTTTTCTTTTTTTCCCCCCAAATGTCTCCCTGAAAATATTTTATCATGTCAGCACCACCTATTGACGGTCAAGTACTGACTCAGACTTTCAGCTTCATGACAAACTTCATCTTAATAGAAATCATTCTAAACTGTTGCCTTCGAGTGAAAAAAACACAGAGTTAAACACAGAATCAGTTCTGTGGAAATCTGATATAACAAACTATAGATTTCAGGTTGAAGGGTTTTTAATCTAAATTGGTGTAGGTTGTCAACCATTTCAAAATGTTTGATATTTTCACAATTTGTACAGCCATTAGCCACAACTGAAGTCTCAAAAATAGTCTGTACCTGCCTTGTCGGTCATTCTTTGCTATTTGGAAAGGTGCCTACACAAACCATCTTCTTGCGTTCACTACTACATATCTAGCGTGCACACAAGCAATATGAAAGCAAGCCACAGTCTAACACTAATGCAAACAAACCGTCATCAATGACGTCATTGGTTTATGACTTTATTCGTGATGTGAAAGTTTAGAAAAAATGGGAAAAATTCCTCTCTGGGAAAAATACAACTCAGCTATTTTGCAGCATAATATTCACGCTCAGTGTGAAAGTATTCATGACAAAAATGCCAGTCTGTGACAAATATCAACATTTCTCCTTAAAGGGGCCCTCAAAACGATTTAGTATTGAACTTCTTATGATTCCTTGGGGGATCCAGAAGAGACATATTAAAAAAAACAAATGGTCAAAATCAAAGCAGTAGAGGCAGAGATATCCTGACATTTAAGCCTTAGTATGGGTCAAGCTCCAAATACACTAAAGACATCATCATTTCTCTAACTTTTGAAAGCTCCCCCAGAGCAACAGAGGACAATATACAACTGTTTTCACAGGCTGACGAGTAAACTGAACTTCACACGTGGAAAATTAAAGGACTGTACCTGTAAGTGAAATTGCACTATTCAACTTCTCATGAGCCATTTTGTTGAGACAAAAGTTTACAAAATTGCTGCATTTTCACCTGGAAATAGTAGTGCTTGAAAACTGACTGACTGTTGAAGTATCTTTTAACTTTCAGTTCAACTTTCCACAGTTGACGGGCTCACTGATGGCCTGAACTTTTTCGTATTGATGTTGACTCTCTGTCAGTTGTTGATCCAGTTAATGGCAGTGTGAATGCACCGTGACTTGAGTTGAGACCTGGCCGTCCTTTCGTCCAGTCCCAGCTTGGCCTGGTTTGCACAGTCAGTGAAGCCTGGTCTTTGAGGTGCAGCAGCAGACACCAGAGACCCTCTACAGCCATCAGTCATCCCTCTCACTCTGAACTCTATATGACCTTCCCCTCTGCTCTGGAAGACTGGTTGGCCGTGTGCACTCTGGCATGTCCATACTCACCTTAAAGAGACAGAACCTGGGTTTTGTTCCCCCTGAATGATCCTCAATGGGAAGTTTCCTCATTCAGCACCTTTTGGGTATCAGAGCTGACCTAGAAGGAGTAAGAGCAGGGTGAGAGGGAATGGTTGAGGCCTGTGGAAGTGTTCATGTCTGGTGAATGGCCCTTTAATTCCCTCTCCTGACAGAAGGAAATGGCAGCCTGGAGGAGGGTCAGGACACCAGTTGGCATGAATAGACACATTTTTGTCTCGTCTCCAACTTTCTCTGCTCCGTGCCTCCACTGACTGTAACATCTCATTTTTTCCCCCAAGCTGGAAGTCTCAACAGCCATTCTCTTGTCATTGGAAGGCGGGCAGGCAGCTCTCTGTCTCTTCCCTCACAGATGAATAGAAAACATTGTGCCAAAAGCTTCGGAATCGCTGTTTTTCAATGGCATAAAAAACACAGAATTTGAGAACATGTTTGAAAATGACAGGCTGATTGGCTGTGGTCATTTCAGGCTGTGTGGGCCTCATTTTTTCCTGTGTTTCATCAGTGGGTGCATTCATCCATTCAGGATAGATTGAAGCAGTAGCCTTTAATAAAGTCACTAGGCTTGAAAATATATGAATAAAATGACATCCAGTGCCTTGGATGGATCAAATTGACTTATCCTGGTAATAGCCCAAGGATAATGTGTGCGTGTGTGAGTGAGAGTGTGTGTGCCTGTGCTGAGGGAGAGCGAAAAAAAAAGAGAAAAGAGCAGAAACAAAGATGGATATAGTGTTAAGACAAAGGCATGAAAGACAACAATATCAGATAAATAAAACAAACTTGACCTAAGGGGACAGAATTCAATGAAAACCTGTAGCTGGACACATGACTTTGAATCTTATTTGTATTGGTGAAAGTGACCCATCTCAGGCGAAAGCATTATTAGGGATGCTGGGAAGGAGAAAAACAAAGCCATTAAATGAGAGAGCAGAAGAGGGAGAGTGACAAACTTGATCCTAACAAAGTTAAAGGGTTATTCAACACAAAACATCAAAATTATGAGTCCAATTTCTCCAATTCTACGGCAATTTGATCGCACTGAGCCACTGAGGACTCCCAAATCCAATGATACACCAGAGGAGGCATAAAGAGTTGAACAAAGGGAGCAATGATGACAAAGGAAGTTTTATATTTCAGTCCATTATGAGAAATAACAAACAAACACTAACTCATATCTTGACCCATTACACTGCTTTCTTTCCATTTCCCCCCATTTTGCGGTCCTTGTTTCTCAGATGGGTGTTGGACTGTGATGTTGATGGAGTGGTCGTGAACCACAATAATGACAGTCAAAAGCGATGCTTTACAAGGAGACACATGTCTGTTCCCTGTTCTTCAAACGTCCAGCTTAAACTCCTGCTATGTGTGAATAAAGAGGACAGGAAGTGGCAGTTTGGCAGCTCCAACCAGGAGTGTCACTCTCAATTGCGTCCCCTGCCAGCTCCAGACACATCGCACGGCCGAAGAGGTCACGGGTGGGACTCCTCTTTCGCTCTCTCTCTCTCTCACTCTCCCTCTCTCTCTCTTTCCTTCTCTCCGCTCTTTCGTTTGTTTTACAGAACATTCCATTTCAATGCCACCTACGCAATGCATAACAGTCAAGGAGAAGACAGAATGATGTACGGAAGACACGAGCCAGAGCGACGGCGGCACATTTTTTGAACGCTCCGATATAACATGAGGCTTGTCTTGTCAGATTACCCTGACACCCTGTGTCAAAATCCCTGCCACGTCTCCGTGAAGCAGAGAAGCAGATGTCCTGAGTTTGCCTTCCTCCTCTGGACAGAGCTGTCAAGATTTGCTCGTGAAGGACACCGAAGACAGCGCACATGGAAAGAATGAGTCGAGTCGTCTGAGGTTTAGCTTGTTTCTCTGTCAGGAATGAGTTGTATGATGAGAAACAACAGGTTCTGTGTTGAAAATGGAGTTGGATTCTCTGTTACAGGATTTATATATCTTAACAAATCACAAAGCTGAGTCCTCAGTCTTAAAAAATATTACTTTTCCATGAAACAGGTCTGCAAACTGGCTTGTTTTTAATAAAGTAAGTAACCAACGTTAATCTATTACCCACACAATGACATTTATTGGTAGAAGAAATACCAAAAATGACACTAATAAATTACATTAAAAGGCAGAAGTGGAGTGTAAGTACACTCTACAACAGTACTTTACTTATTGGAGACATATTACGCAACTGTTTCTTTGAGCCCCCATCCCGAAAAAGTCCAGTCTGCTTTGATTGGTCAATGTTTCCAGGTCTTCTTTATCTGCACTCTCGGCGTCTCTGCACCGTCAATGCAGCCGGAAAATGAATGTACTGTACTGTAGCTGCACTTTCTACATATAGTGTACAACCTTACGTTGGACCTGGTGGCTCGCTAAAAGACAACGTTTCTGAATACGGGCTGTGTGCACTGCTTCGTTGATTGAGCGTTTCAATACTTTCACAGTATTTATATAGCACTTAGACCTGCTTTATAATAAAAAAAATACATGAAAATCTCACTTTTTACTAAATGGGACCTTTAAGTATTTCAATTTCATGTTACTTCAAATTTCAGAGGTATATATTGTACTCTTTATTGTTGCAGATTAAGACTGCATATAAAATTGTTGGACATTTTGCTCCTTGGCAACTTTAAGATGCTGCTAACACGTAAATGCATCAGCGATAACATTTCAATAACATACTATAATAATTTAACTATTGAATGGTGCCATTTTACATAATGAGTAGGTACTTTTTTGCTGATAACACTTACAAACATTTACTTAAAGTTGTAATCCTGGTTGATTTGATGACACCCGTGGTTACTGGTGGCAACAATTGCAGTTTAATACAACATTAAACCCTCCTTGAGAAACTCAGAAACACAGAAATACAATACTAACAAGGGAATATGTACATACCTAATTTCCTTTGAATCCCTCCTGCGCATGAAGGAAATTTTATTCAAAATCAGAATTGGCGGATTTCGCCACTAACAATGGAAAACTATATAGGAGTAGTAATTACAAAATATAAAATACATTGTATGGCTACTGCAAAAAAAAAATGCAGAACAGGAGAAGTATCATGAACAGGGTTTAATTCAAATACTTTAAAACATTTTTTTTAATGGATTATAATTTTAAGTAACATTTTGAATGCAGGACTTTTACTTAATGTAATATTCTTATAGTGTGGTATTTTTCTTTTCACATTTTTCGTAGATAAAATATCACTTTCATCACGTTTTAAAGGACAATAGATTTTTTTTTGCATCGCAAGCTTGTGTACACCGACACTGGAAAAGTCATGCTACTGATTCTCTGCTTTAAATGTCAGTTCCTACACTATAAAACAAAACTCCACAGTTATAGCATTATATGAATTAAATTCAGGAACTTAGAATAAAATGCACTCATAAATGTCATTTGTTTTTGATAAGAAATGGTTCTTGATGATAATAAGCCCTTGGAAAAACAGAAGGGAAGTCAAATGGATTTTGATTCCTCTCCAAATCATTCAGTAGCTTCCCACTAATGTAACTTGATCAGAGCACTCTCAAACCGGGGCTCTATGAAATGACAGTTGAGATTAATTTTGTCAGCCTTGTAATCGCGCCTTATTGATGTGTTTCCTGTGAAATGGCACATTGGAAAGAGCAGCTTCAGCCACGGGGCAACTGTGTTATATACAGTAGTCATGGATGGACATTTGATGTTGACCTCCTGATCGCACACCTTCATACCGTCGGGCAGGCAGGCACGCACGCAGGCTCACAGGTAATGCTCTATTATGCTGATTTATTGAAGGTTAATTTAATCACTCTTGTAATACCTGACCAGAGGGTGTTCTTACCCGTGAAAAACCCAAGAAGCAGGAAAAAAAGGAGAAAAACATGACAACAAATCAAAAAGTGATTTCATGAGGGTGGCACCAGAGACAGGCCAATCCATCAGAACGGCGCAGACTGTGGACGTGTTGCCACGCGTGGTGCCAGGCGAGGTGCCAGGCGGTCCAAGGCACATCCTCCATGCCAGCGCCCTGAGGCTGTGTGTCCTCATCACAAGGACAGAGAGGTCGTTTGGACCAACTGCACTAAATCACATACCTCCTCCCACCCACTGTCATGGCCGACAAAACAGGTTGATGCAGAAATACTGGGAGAGGCAAATCAGCTACTGGTCGAATCCACTGGTTTGTTCCAAGTAATACACATCACATCCTTTTATTCCAATTGATACAGTGATATATGATTTTGTTATGACACTTCCCCTGCTTTTTGAGAGCACCCCAATGTCAACAAAGCTTTACAAGGAGTGAATGATTCCTCCTAAATGCATTTTAGAGTTTTGCACAAATACATTTTCAGAGCTAAGTAAACAATGCGGGCCATTATCTAGATGTATTGTTTATGCATTTTTTCGCTCCGTGGCTGGGATGAGCAAGTGAGCGGCAAAGAGGGAAAGACAAAGAAGCAGAGAGAGAGAGAGAGACCGAGAGAGAGAGAGAGAGAGAGAGAGAGAGAGAAGCAAACCTTCTTCTCCAAAAGACATCAGCTCCGTGAACAGCACAGGCAGAGTTTCCATTCCGTCAGCATTTTCCTTTACGTGCCGAACAGATAGCTAAAGGTACCACTTAATGTGATGGGAGACAGGATCTAATGGATTGATACACAGGTTTTGACATGCTATTTGAGCATGGAGCTCGCTATAATTGGTCATGTCATTGTGCATTAAACTAACGATATATAGAGTAGTGCCCTGAGACGAGTGTCTTTAGCAAATCTGTCAGATATCACACCAAAATGCCTCTGACAGCTATCTCAGGCAGCGGCAGCACACTGCAACACAGCAGCACGAAAACCCGCACTCACTAGTGAAGGCACTTTTTGGAAATCAGACCACCTTACCTCTCTGTCTCTTTCTCTCGGCGTCTCTGTCTTCCACTTGCTGAGCACACATCTCTGCATGTTGTTGTTGGCTTAAATCTTTTTGTGCCAATTACATAAATGATATTAAAGACGATGTTTTCTGTCTGCCGCAAATGGAAACAGGCCAATGACCTTTATATTGGCTGTCATAGATGCGTGTGACTCCTCCCATACATTAAAGACAGGGGTCAGAGGTCCAAGGTGAAGCTAACTTGGCTCTACCCATGACTCCTTCGCTGCTGTCAGAAGACATCATGTCACCTTTCCTATGGAGGCTGCGTGAATGGACAACACTTCTTACATTGTCTTCCATCTTGGCATGCAAGGGTTTTAGGGAGAAGCTCATTTGTAGCCAACGTCACGGTTGTTTATCAAATTACGTTGTCAAGCCAGAGACACTTAGAGGGACATTTGATTTGTTGTGCTTTTTTTAATAGCAGTTTACCCATTTTATCCTCTTAACCTGTTGATATTTTTTAAGACTTTCACTGATTAACGCAAAGCTTTAAAACACACAAGAGTTGGCTGCTATAAATCTTACTGAAATCGCAATTTATGTATTTCCAGGACCACGTATCTGCATGTGACACACACAGCTGCCCGTATCAGTTTTCACCACTGCACAAGCGCACTGAGACAGGAGCGACATATATCAACGCGCTCTAAAGACATCCACCGCTATTTTGGCAGCCATTTTGTTTTCCTAAATACATAGCTTCTCCTCCTCAGCTGTCGGTCTGTCGCTGCTGTCAGCCACTCTTGTGTGATTGGTCTGATGGGCTTGATGCTCATCACTTTGTCAAGCTAGGCTCGCCTTTCATTAGTCTGGGCCCCTCCATCCGCCACACTCACACAAATCACATTGACATCCAAACTCCTCAGATCCACAGAGCAATTTAACTGATATTCATTAGAGGGATGACAAGAGCTGATGGGAGATCTGTGGAGTGGAGGAGTGGGGGGACTCATTCTCCTCCTATCCTATCCCTGTCCTGTCCGCCTCCTTTCTTCCCCCTTCACTGCAGACTTTGTTTTAGGAGCATTGAGGCGCATCGGCGTCTATAACTACCCAGCCCTTAGGATAGTCAAGACAAAAGAACAATGGATAACACATCTAATCTCCTCTTTATTATCGTAAAAAAATACAATCGAGAGGAGTTTTGTGTCTTTCATGTTAAATAATTGGCTACAGCAGATCCACAGCTTCTACGTTGCACTCCTCTAGCATCCACTATAATGCTCATCCAAGCAGAAGTCCAATCATTTAGCCCTCTCCCTCCAGCCCCTCATTAACCCCCAAAGTGTCAACTATCTCATTAACTCCCCCAACCATCCTCACCCCGAGTCCATCACTACAAGCCTGAAGCATTCATCAACACATATAGTGTTGGGAAAAAAATTGATCATGTCCGAGAGATAATTTTATATCTGCAAGGACTCAGTAGGCTTTGGAAACTCACAAGATATTTAATAAGGCAGCTCAGCCTTTTTCATTTGCATTATCAATGGCTACCGGTCTGAATCCCATCTTTCAATTATCATCCTTTGTTAAGGGCTTTATTCTGCTTGTCAGATGTGAGTCATCACTGGGTTCTCCCACAACGTTAGACCAATGTATCCTAAACGTCGGAGGGCCGGGAGCGAGTCTGAGGCGGTAATGAGTTTGTGTGAGAAGACGGGGTCAGGACACAGTGTGTGTGTGTTAATTAATCTGTTCCCGGGTGGGAGGAACTGAAGCGAGATGATGAGATTTAAGAGAGTAAATGGGTGTGCTGCACTCGAGCTGTCCTCTGTTGAGTGAGCGAGCAGGGTTAGAGGCTGGGCAAATGGCCGTCACCATAGTAACCAGATAACTTCCCTGGCCCCAAGTCACTCAGTCAGTCAGTCATGACAGGCAAAGCCTGGGAACATCAAATAGAAAGAACATGGTGTCCCCAGGCTTCTTCAAATAAGAAAGAGGTAGATGGTAGAAAATCTGAAGAGTAAATGTGTGTATATGTGCGTGTGAGCCTTTATCATGCATACTGAAACCCATAAAAAAAACTCTCATTACATGGCACTGAGCCTGAATTGTGACTACCCTGATAGCATCAACACCTGCCAGTAATATTGTTAGATCCAAAAGCCTGCTTTGAGGGAATAGCACCTGTCTGTGCATTCTGCACCACTGTCAGCTTGTCTCAGCGCGCGTATATAGGATCTGCTTTATTTTTTCCAAGGGACAGTCTTGGAGTCCAGGTGTGTGCCAGATCTGCTGTCTGTGCCCAGGGCTCCTGATGGCATCCAAGCCCCCGTGGTAATCAGCCCACTCTGCCTGCTGTTGCAGCCCGCCTGCCTCCTCCTCCTCCAGTGGCTCGTTTCAGAAACATCTGGTGGTTTACATGCAGCACACACCACCTGCCAGACGCCTCGCAGGCAGTGGCACCGCTCGCACCTCTCGAGTCCGCCCCACAACAACGCGACGACACAGGAATCACCAGGAATATCTAGACAAATTCTGGTCGTGAAGACAACTGCAGATGAAAATGCTGAGGGTTTTTAAGTTCCGCACAGTGTTTCTGCAGATGTAGCTTTGTGGACAATCTTGTCAGCTGATTTGTAAATGCTTAGTCATCACAATGTGGGACAGCAATTGGGAGGGGTGAGTTTTTCTCTAAGATGTATGGTTTTCCTGCAAGCCAGGTGAAAAATTAGATAACAGCTTGAAAATTACATTTTGGACAATATTGTGGCAGTTATCTCTGATATATATATATATATATATATATATATATATATATACACACACACACATATATT
>CALSCE010009442.1:18135061-18147919 GCA_943593645.1 Bovichtus variegatus | reverse complement strand
ATACACAGTATATATAATAAAAGTTACAATCTCAAAGATCCCAGTTTAAACTTGTCGGGAATTCCTGGGAGGAAAATCTTCAAGATTATTACTTTAAATTACATTTTCATAATGCACCTTGATCTCCAAATTCCTCTGATTTATAAATACGAAAGAAAACAAATGTTTTATGCAGCAGTTAATTCAATTTAATCATAGAAGCACAAGGCATTAACATATTTGTATTGTTTTTTTTTTTATCAAATAACATTTATAAAACTATTGTGCAAAACAATGTCCTTTTTAATCTTCTTCAAAGGCTCTGCACCAGTGGATAGTCATAGTCCTCTTAAATTAGGAAATATAACAAGTATGCATAATTTAAACAGCAAGTTGTAAGCTTATACACTATATATACATTTTTACACAGACCTGGATTTTAAGTGCCCCTCACTCAATGATAAAGAACAAGGCAGCTTTTACAATCAGCAAGAAAATCAATAGGCTGTACAGAGAAAACTATAAAAACAAGCAATGAACTTTTGCTGTTTGGCAGATTTTTTTTAAGGAGCTTTCCCAGGCATTTGGCTGTTTTAAGGTGTTACAAAATGACCAGTTTGAAAGGGCATTTTAAAATCTGGACAGGACAAGACTGTACAAATGTAACAGTTAAACTTGTTGAACATGCAGTCTACCAGCAAACCAAAACCAAACTCACAAAAATAAAGAATAAATACAATAAAGTTAATACATTTCAAGTTATTAGCTGACCTTCTAGTCAAGAGATTCACCATGATCATGAAAGAATCTGTCCTCTGTTGTCTCACATTACCAAATGTGTACATAGAGTGAAGGAGACCACAAAGCTGACAACAAATCAGACTGAATATCTTTGACCTACATTATATTTTAATGTGAAATAAATGTCTTTCGAAATACGGAGAAATCAGAAATGTTTATAGGCCGAATAGATGTAAACACCTTGTGCTGACGTTTTTAGCAGTAGTTCATGCCATCTTTGTGCATTACCACACTTTCAAATATTCTGTTTTTGTTTTAAACAGCCATTCTGCATATGTTTTCCAGTATGTCTGAGAGAAACTTAGTGTTTCTCTACTTCGCTCACATATAGCAGATGGTCCTCTGGAGACTTCCCATGGCTCTTGCTGAGGTGAAGCTTGATGGCATGCTTAGTGGCAAATTTACGGACGCAGAGTTGGCAGCGGAACACTGCCCCATTGCTACTGCAGTCATCTTGTGATTGTGGAGAAAGGAAGGACTCCAGGGGCACAAGTTTCTCTGTGAGAGTGTGGGAGTCCCTGACAGTCTGTTTGGGGGACAGCTTGGCCAGGTCCCTGATTCTGAACCCTAGGTGGGCTTCCAGGTGGCATACATATGCTGCTGGAGTGCGGATCTGTGAGGCACAGTCACTACAGAAGAATATAGGTTGACCGGAGTCCAGGTTCTTGAGGAACTTGGTTCTGCCAGTTCTCCTTAGCTGGTACTTGACGTTAGCCAGCCAGTGGCTGATGGTGGTCATGGAGAGGCCTGTATAACGAGACACATGCATTCTTTCCTGCGGGCTGAGATCATTGATAATGTACTTCCCCTCTGATGTCTGCCTCAGGCTCGAGGCAAAGTGGGCCTGCAGGAGGAGAAGGTGCTGGGGGTTCCAGTTAGAGTGACGGCCTTTGCGTTTATGGCCATGCAGGGACGCATCGTCATCGTCGTGAGGAGAACCCACGATCTCGGCTTTGTCCGTGACCCGGGACCGTGAGGGAGGTTTAGGGACATGGTGAGATTGTGTCAGGTTCCTCAGCATGTCTGAGATATCCGACAGCGCGTTTTCATGCAGAGGGCTGCTCGATGTGTAGGGAGAGACAACTGTTAGCTTTGCAGGAGTAACAAGGGAGGAGGGGGAGATGGAGGAGGCTGTGGATGAAGGGGTTAGGGGGGCTGAGCCGACAGAGCCTCCCCTATCGCTTTTCCCTTTTGTGAGGTCCATAGGCTGGTCGTCACTGGGCTGGCAAAAGCTATTATCAACTACACTTTCCGGCTTTTTGGTCTGTGAGGGAGGAGCGGCCACAGCAGCCCTCTCAGCCATGCTCTGGCTGAGCCTGGAGAGCAGGCTCAGGGGATCTTGGTTTGGCATGGAGGGCTTGGCTGCTTTCCCCAAATGAATGTTCATTACTGACTGAAGAGCACTTAGAGGGTTGACAAAGGGCTGCTCTGGAGGAGTATGGCCAGTGATAATGGCTGTACTGCATCTCAGTGTAGAGGCGAGTGGGGATTTGACTGCCGTCTCTCTCTTGGGTTCTGTTGCCGGGGATGCTCTGTCGCTATGGCTTCCCCTGTCGCTATTGGCTGGGGTGACTGCCCTCCATTCCCGAGGTGAGTCAGCCTCTCCTCCATTATGCGATTCTCCAGCTTCACTACTACAGGGAGAGAGGTGGTTCTCCATCTTAGGAGACAACTGCTTCACCCTTTGCTCTACTTTTGCTACTTTCTCAGTCACTTTTTTCACTAAATCCTCCATTGCCTGGAAGTTGTTGCAGGGGAAAGGGGAGGACTGGCTAAGAGGCGGGGAAATGAGGGGTTGGTTCTTGGCAAGGGAGGACAATGCTCCATCCCCACCGTTGAACAAGAACTTCATTGGGGAATTCTTTTCCATGCCACCCTGTTGGAGCTTTAGGGCACTGGGGAACTGGTAGGCTGCATGGATGCTTGGATAGCCCCCCCAGCTTGGATTTCCACTCTGAGCCTTGTTGATGGCTGATGTCACAGTGTTTTCCAGTGATTTGAGAATATCAAAGCCCCCTTTAGGGCTCTCCTTCAAGTCCTCTTCAGTAAGATAGCTATACTTTGATATGTCATATTTTTCCTCCTTCTCAGCATCCTCCTCCTTCCCAACTGATGCTGCAGCTTGCTTCTCATTTCCAACAGCCTGCTGAGTGCACTCCTCCTCTACTTCCTCCTTTTTGATCTCTTTAAGAGGAGGGGTAGTAGCGGGGGGAGTTGTCGTAGTTTGAAGAGGTGGAGGAGAGAAAGTGGAGGGTGCTAGCGGGACAGACTGGACCCTCTGTTCAGTAGGTGTGGTAACCCTCCCCGGGTTGGGGGAGGTGGCCTCGGGAAGTGTTTTGATTCTCTTCCCCACCGAGCTTGTCACCCTCAGGAAGTGTCCTGTCACCATCATGTGGGTTCTCAGCTCTTGCAGTGTATTATGGGAACTCCCACACTCCATGCACTTGAGGATCTGAAATTTGTTGGATTCAAACTGCCAAGTATAGCTCGCACCATTCTGGTGGCCATAGCGGTTATTAGGGGTGGTGTAGGGGCTGGAGGAGGGTTTCTGTGATGATTCGCTCAGGTCTGCCTGTGAGTGCTTAGATTTGGGGGTTCCTTCTCGAGAACGTGGCAAGGCAGTGAGGTCCAACCCCACAAGTCCCCTTTTCTTAGAAGACATGATTTTGGCTGCCACAGGGGCCATGGGCTCCTTCAGAGGCACTTTCTGGTAGTGTTTGGTCTTGATCATGTGAACGCTGAGATCCTGGAGCGATTCAAACGAGTGGCCACAGTACATACACTTCAAAACTTTCTGGGCATCCTCCTTGCCCTCCATCTCCATCAGGGACCGCTTGCGTGGTTTAGACCAGCGCTTTGAGCCACTGCCTGCCCTGTCGTGGTTGTCATCGCGGTAGTGGCCTGTATCATTCATGTGAACTGTCAGCTCCACCAGGGTGTCATAAGCAGCACTGCAGCCCTTACAGCGGAATTTACTGGCCCCAGTGAAGATTGAGCCAAACAGCTTTGGGTTTTGCCTGTGCAGCTGGACTGTGCTAAAGAGACTGGGCTCAGACTGTGCATGGTGACGGCTCTGGGGAGGATGCTGTTGGAGTGTCTTTGCCACTGCAGACTGGTGCCAGTCATAGCTACCGCTGCTGCAGCTACTGTTGCTACTAGTGCTGTTGCTGCGAGCCGGCTTCTCTGTAGAGGCTGACGTCTGCGCCTGTGGCGGTGTGGAATTAAAGTTCAGCGGTGACCACAAGGGGCCGGTCAGGAAGCTGGAGTAGATAACCTTCATTTGTTCTAAGGTGTCCATGCCTATGGGAGGTGTTTTAGTGTCACCATTCACAGGTGCTGTGACCAAGTTGCCCTCGGCTTTTCTGGAGGGGCTCTCGAAGTCTGAGAGGCGGTCACTGGTCTCACTCACATGTGACTCACTGTCCATTTCTTGTCCTGAGAGCTCTGCGGCCCCAGCTGATTCCTGGTCACATGCCTGCTCTTTGGCAGGCCCTACACTCTGCTCCGCAAACTCATCTTTCATGGGAAGGTCATCCTGAGGGGCTGAGGGCAGGTCGTCTGCTTCTGCCTCCTCATCCTCTACCACAGTGTGCTCTGCCAGTTCCTCGGGAGAATAGGCTGCAAGGAGAATGGAGACAAAGAGAGAAAGAAAGAGATGAGTTAAATTGCAGGGAGTGAACACGCGATGTTAGAATAACTGGAGAAAAAGTTTCCCTGCTATGTGTGCCCGAGGACTCCCAGGGATAAATGAGCCATCTGTGTGGGAGCCTTTAAAGCTGAGCTGAGAAATTACAGTCATCCCATTTCACCTCATCAACCGTTGAGGTGTTATTTTCCTCTAGGCGAGCCTGTATTTATATACTACCCCAGCCACACGGAACTTATGCCTCCCCTCTTTTCACTCCTTCTATTGGAGGAAAACAAAAAAGAAATATCTTGGCAAAAACATAATGCGCCATTTTATTTATCTCAGGGCGCAACAGCTTGAAATGAAAACTAAATCTGAAATTAATGAAGCCCAATCTCACTGTGGCATTCTCCTCTGGGGTAATAAATGAGTTGGATCAACCTCCATCTGTCAGTTAATATGTCTGACGCCTCTTCATCTGCCTCTTCTATGATTGCACACTCATACATACAGACACACACTCGCACACACATGCGCACACAGGAAAATCATTTTAAGAAAGGGATGTCAGACTTTTGGTGATGAAATTTTGACATGTTGAATAGACATCCTAAAATGTCATCTGGACTGAAGTGAGTTCATTAGTTTCTTAATGTGTAGAAGATAGTCAATACTCGGGGTTCAAGCAGCATTCCTAAAAGCAAATCTCAACCGGTCTAAACCGGTGTTGAATGTCATGCAAACATAATACAAATACATTTCAGTGATATTAAAAAAGAAATGAACAAAATAAAGGGAGGGAGAAAATGAGACCGAGGGAAGAAAGGGATGAAGAGGACGAGGTGAGAATGAGGAGCGTCAACATGATGGCAATGCATAAGCGATCTGTCACTTTGCATGTCGGCGCCCACTGCTTACATGGAGAGAGATGATAAGTGTGTGTGTGCATGTGTATTGCTGGGCCCCACACACACAAATACACACAAATCCCTGTGTCCACCCACCCAACGCCAACTCACCCACCGCTCACCCCCTTCTTCCGCAGTGTAACCATGCCCCCTCCCTCATTTCCTGTCCACCTCACTCAAGAAACCGCTCAAGTTAAGGAAAAACAAATAATCTCTGAAAATAGCGGATGGCCTGTGGACAGGTCTGCGGCCATTTGGACAATATTGTAAACTAAGACAAATGCCACAAAAAGAAGCTGTAGGTATAAGCTTTAATAGTTTGGGAACTCATACAGTCGAGCTTGGGCATGCGGACACACAGATACACACACACTGTGACTAAATCCTTCATTCCCCCCACCGCCCCACGCACTCACGTCCAGTCTAAACAAAAATGTCATAGCTGAAATAACTCTCATTTCCAGTGCTAACAGCCAATCTCTAGGCAGCCATGCGGCTGGCGCTGGTCTGATTTGGGCCCTGGGGGCACAGTCAGCAGGCAGCCTCACTGAGAGGCCAGCCTAATGGAGACCTGGCAGGTGCAGCCCACTCTCCGTCCTCCCGGAGATTTGGTTTGTCACTGGGTATCCATTACCTGCCATTCTCCGCTGATAGGCCCCGACAGCCCTGATCAAAAGATGTCGTCGGGCCCCAGTCCGCTTGGCAGTCAGTGGCATGTCGTTTGTAAAAAAGGCCAAGCAGGGTGTAAATAAAATGACATGATCACTTCCCCGGCCCCTCATGTTCTGTACACAATTATGATAATGTGGACGTGGAGGGGAGGGAGGGGTCTGGGAGGATGGAGAAGGGGGCGAGGAGGTAAATCGCTTATGCTCGGGCAAACACGCAAGGGAGATATCTCCCTGCTACCAGCGCTCAAGCGACTGCCAACACCCTCTTTCCTTTACTTTTTCTTCCGCTTCTCCTCTGGAAGGTATTCGTGTCAGACTCTCATTTGAAAGAGGAAATCCAGCCAGGATGGGGTGGTTAATGTGTTTGCGTCCTGACTAGCTGGTCACGGATGTCAGTTTGCATCAGGCGAGCCGGGCACGCCGCTTGACCAAGTTGTCAGGTCACCTTTCTCTTAGTCCACATATTTCTTCACATTGTCTCGCTATTTCATCAAACAATTGCCATATCCAATTTCACGTCACGTTATCACATTCGTAAACCTTCCCAGGGCTCTCTCTGTGCCTTAACTTGGTCGTAAATGTTTTACATTTCAAACTAATAGAGCTGCGGCCCAATAGGTTATTGTTCATTTGTCATTTGAGGGGAAGAGAAGTCCAAACGGACCTGCTATAAAACCTACAGAGTCTAGCCATGCTCCCAGGCAATTTAAAATGCAAAACAAAAACCATTATGTCTGAGCACTATCTGTTAATTTAATCCCCAATGACTGATAATCCATCACACAGGGCGACAACCACATCCAATTATTCTCCCTGGCTTGACTGACAACAGAGGTGATTTATCAAGCTAATAAAAGGTGATGGGAGTATAGAGGCTCCCTTAGAATAAAAAAAGAAGAGGATTATGAACACAACAATACTCTTGGATTGGAGTCTTAACTAATATCTAATGGTGTAGGGCCAATGTATGAGTTTTGCTAGTGTGTGTTTATGTGAGACAGAAAGAGGGAGTGTGTGTTCATGTTATGATAAAGTAAGCTGATGCCATGTGGGGGAAAGACAAGAATCATTAGGTTCCATGATTGATTCCTTAGGGTGGGGTGGGGGGTGTAAGAAGAAGGGTAGGAGGTGCACTTTCACACAATCAACATCTCAGTCACGGCTCACACAAAAAATAGCAATAACACATTCACACAAACACAAAAGCTGTAGAAAACAAGTCTCACGTGCACAAACGCACACTTCACCTTAAGATACGCAACGTCAAATACACCCCCCACGCAATTATAAATAAAGCTAGTCAGTCAGTTATGACACCACCCCCCTCCACCCCCAAACCCCCTTCTCAAACACATAAACACACTCGTACATGCACGTAGATGCAAGCGATGAGGAAAGACAGTGACATCTTGGCATGCAGGAGGCATTCCTGTGGAGTATCATTTTCATAAACATAAGGGCCGCAGACGAGGAGGGAAAGATCATCTGATAGAAATACTGCAGTGCTCTGACGATCAGGAACAACAGACAGGGCAGGAACAGGGGGTGATTAAGCAGGAAGGTGCTGTGGCTGCCTCTAAAGCAGAGCCTCTTCTCTGTCTCCTTCCCTCTGTCCCATGGGTTATTTCTCCTCAAGTGCTGCTGAAAGCTGTTTTTGATGCTGCATTTTAAATAGGCCTCGTTTGCAAGAGTAATAATATGAGGACCTAAAAAATCAATCATGTGTTTCTCAAGCAGAAATCTATGCACTCCTTTCTTTGCGAGATCATCGAGGCTCGAATTAGCAAATGCATTTAAATATATTTTAGGGAATTTTTGAGAGCGCAATCGTAGACCTTCTTTAAGACACTAGTATGTCCTGGCCCGTGATGGCCACAGTGCATATTCCTGATCTGGCCTCCACAGCTGGTAAAACAGTCTGATCACACCCAACAGCAGCGGGGTAAACAGGATGTGTCATTAAAATCTCTACCTGTGTCTGACCCTCATACCCTAATGGCTGCTTGGTCTCTGAAAAGAAGAAGGGATAACCTTGCCACAGGCAAAGTGATATAAAAAAAAGGTGCGTCCTTTGTGCGGTCATGAGTAAAAGATTTAATCTGTGCTTTCTTTACGCTGGAGAACAGCATATACGGCAGATGTGTGTTTATTGTGGTAAAAAGTACATTAGCTCATCCGTTTCTTTTTCTGAAATTGTTGTAAATTCACACAAAGCTACTACTACAAGGAATCATGTGCTACCTACTTCATATACCAATGTAATGTATATTGTAAATTTACTGTGTACATTAGTGTGCATTGCACAGATAGAAGAGAGGAATAAGAATACTTAATTAACAACCTCTTGGGATTTCTGAGAACATAAAACAGAAATTATCGCTATTTTGAAAAAGCAATGTTCATATGGGTTTCATAGCTTGATTACATCTTTATTTATGATTTAATCATTGTATGCATAGGGAACTGCATTGTGCACAAAGTCACAACTGGGATACAGGGAGGGGAGAGGAAATTGTCTACATGGGTGGTCCCTTATAGCTTACTGTTTAGATTACAAAAAAAGCTTTATGCCGTTGTTCAAAGGCAACAAAAAAAATCAAGCAACCGGAAAAAGGGAAGCACAGAGCTTGCAGTCTATTGTTTAGGGTTTAATACATATACAGTAAAATGCACGATAATGGGATTTTGTCTTCTAGACGTTGAGCTGCATTTCCTGTATAAAAGATAACTTATAAATAAAGTGTATTATTATTATTATTATTATTATTACCCAGCTGAAAAAGAGAGGAGTAGACGTAGTTGCCAAGACCTTTGATCACATGTTGGTTGAGATATTTGATGTCAGTCGGTGATCGGATACGGGGGCTCCGAGAGGAGAGAGTTAAACTGTGTCACAACATGACGAGTGTTTCTTGACATGTGTACAGTATTCTAACCGGACCTTGACGCCCTTAAACCAACACGGCCCCTCAGCAGGGGGCTCTTACTGACAGGAAACAGCTCCAGAACGCTACAGGACAGGAAGTCACCTCAGTCTCAATCAAAAAAACCACAAACCACGACTTCCACTCACTCTCTCAAGTTTCCCAGCAGCCTAAAACTCTTTAAATAGATTAGAATAATTTAGTCTAAAACAGCCCCATTCTGTCAAAATAGCAGCAGATCAGTAACATACCTAAAATGCCTTCACTGTTGCACACATTTGTCAAAGCAACACAGTCAATCAAACTTAGTTCACTCCCTCTTTTCCCTTTGATCCTTACAGGCTGGCTGAAAGTCCCACGAGAAAATATGTAACAGGTGATGTGCGGTCATTTGAAAACTTAACAATTTCTGACATAATAAGATATTCGGATATGACCAGAGAAGTCCATCTTGCTCTATAGTTTTTTTGTTTGAGGTTTATAATACATCACTCTGCGACAGTACATTATGCTTATACAGGCTATCATGTTTCAAGCGATCGTGGATGTCTTTGTCAGATTTTTATTTGTGTGTGTTCTCTACCCCCTGATGGCATTGTGAATACATTGTGTCCGCCGATTGTAGTGCAGGATGTGTGATATGGGAGATGGGAAAAACAGAGAGATCATTCTGGCCTCAGGCAAAGCTTAGGGCTGAACTTTGTCAATGCACATAGTAAAAGGAGAGAGAGAGAGAAAGAGAGAGAGAGACAGAGAGGGAGAGAGAGACAGAGAGAGAGAGAGAGAGAGAGACAGAGAGAGAGAGAGAGACAGAGAGACAGAGAGAGAGAGAGAGACAGAGAGACAGAGAGAGAGAGAGGCAGAGACAGAGAGAGAGACAGAGAGAGAGAGACAAAGAGACAGAGAGAGAGAGAGAGACAGAGAGACAGAGAGAGAGAGAGGCAGAGACAGAGAGAGAGACAGAGAGAGAGAGACAAAGAGACAGAGAGAGAGAGAGAGACAAAGAGACAGAGAGAGAGAGACAAAGAGACAGAGACAGAGAGAGAGAGAGAGACAGAGAGAGGGACAGAGAGAGAGAGAGACAGAGAGAGTCAGAGAGACAGAGAGAGAGACAGAGAGACAGAGAGAGAGGCAGAGAGACAGAGAGAGACAGAGAGAGAGACAGAGAGAGAGAGGCAGAGATACAGAGAGAGAGAGAGAGAGAGAGAGAGACAGAGAGAGAGAGAGAGAGAGATTCAACCCTCGGCTGATTGTTGTGAGTGGACCTCAAAGCTGCCATCTGCACGTACAGACCTTCAAGACCTAAAAATTCATCTCATTTATCTGATATGAGACAAGCCACAAACACATAAAGCCCTCACTTTACCAACTCTAACATAGAAGAGAACGAGGTGACTCATAGTTCCAGTCCCAGTCACAATAAGCGATAAAAAAAGGAAACAAACAAAAAACCAACACAAGACAGCCTCCGCAGGTGCAGAACCAAGGGCAGTAGTAAGGGTCGAGATTCCGCGGGAAGGCGGTGTTCCAGCCCGACATGGACACAGAGCCTGTCTCGTCTGATGATATGTAGTCTAGCAGACTTCCTTAAACTATCCCACATCTCTGCCTCCTTCCATCACTCTTTCTTTAAGCCTTACTCTGGCAGTTCTGAAGCAAGGCTCCATGAAGCAGAACGGCTGTTTATTTGCCCATTGCTCAAACAGTTTGGGCCTCATAAAAAAATGTTGTTAAAAGGTCACCAGGCTTTGTGAACATGTTACTCTTTTGGCTTTTTTGTAGAGACGCAAGAACGTAAGACTTATTCAAAACACGGCTTTACTACACACTTTTACAAACACTAGTTTAGTAGGCTTTAAACATGTCAATTTAAAGCCAATGAGCTAAGATGAACTATTTGACAGTGTAACCTAATGTACCCGAACTACGGTAAGAACAGTGTTTCAAAGTCACACACTTAGTGCACTATTATCAGTTAACTTAATGGAGGCTCATGTTTCTTTTCACCTCTAACTAAGTGTTTTCATAAACTGGATCAAACTGAATCTATTCTGAAACATTCTGATCTACTTATGTTTTCTCGGTCACAATGAACCCCAACTGTCTTAGTTAATCATGCATATGTAAAGGCAGGGTGTACAGGTGTCGGATGTTATATTGTTGTTGTGTCATTACCTCTCAAAAGTGAGTAAAATGTTATCGTGATATATGTGAACTAGAAGTGCACTCGGAGAGCATAGACCTGTTTTCATAAGTGAAACATTATGCGTGTATCAGCCGTGTCATTCGGATCCTCTCCAAAATGTAGTGGGTTCTTACTTGGCCCATGCAACACCCTTCAACGAAGTTTCATGAAAATCAGTCCAGTAGTTTTTCCGTAATCCATCTGACAAAAAGACAAACATAACCAACAAACCTAACTGAAAATGTAACCTCCTTGGCGGCGGTAATCATGGCTAAAATTGTGAAAATAGGAGCTAAAAAACCTTATTTTAAAGGGGACATATGCTCATTTTCAGACCGCCCCCCCCCCCGCATTGCAAAGGTAGTTCTCAAGCCGTGGGTGTAGATACTCAGATGGAGGGCGATATATTCTAATAAAACTGCATGTGGCACAGTAAGGAGAGCCACATCTGAAAGGTTTGTTGAATCACATGTTTTCATGTCATATTTCACAGTGTGTGTTTGATAGTAGGCGCTCCTGACACCCAAATGTATATGCACAAGCACTGAAAAAGTGAGTTTTTCATAATATGTCCCCTTTAAGGTTTGTGCTGACACCTGCATTACTGTAGGTGTGATATTAGGCTGGGGTTTTAACAAGTATAGCTTACACTACGTCAGGACCTAGAACTGAGAATAAATTCTACAGTTGAGAATAAGAGATGGGTTCAGGTCTGAAACTGGGATTAAGTTTGTGGCTTGTAGCTGGAATTAAAACTGGGACTGTGTTTAAAGTCAAATCGGGGGGTGAAGGGGATAAAGTCGGGGCTTGGGAGTGGGGCGGCCAAACCCCTCTCACAACGCACATCTGCTGCCATGATTGCCTAGCAACGAGGAGGTGATGGACGCAGCCTGAAGATGGATGGCCACCATAAATCACAGTAGTGAGTAGGAGGAGGAGGAGGAGGAGGTAGGAGACAGAGAGAGGGAACAAGAAGAGGACGAAAAACAAAACAACAGTTTTGGGTTTTTTTGCCTCTTCTATAGCAGCAGCAGAGCTGGCCTTGCCTTGACCTCTCACTGTACTCTTTTATTCATGATTGTTGGGGAATGACGTGGGGCTGGGGACTCTTCTGGGCAAAGCTTAATGGAAACTTCGAGGTAATCATTACAGTCAGTTAGATGGGATCCAATAGATCATTTTATAATGTACAATTGCAATAAACCCTGTTGAGGCGTCTACGTGCCCTTCAGAGCCTAGAGTTTTTTTTCATGTATTCCACGAACTTTTAAAAGATGATAATAATGATAGACGATACCTTTCATAAAGCAACCCTCCAGGCAAGGCAATCTGGGTAGTGTAGTTGCGAGATAAACATCCCTGGGCTATCTGATTATGGCCTACTGCTGCGGCACTGGTGTCTAGTAACACTCAGAGAGAGCGCTCAGCCATCCATCACACAGTGAGTGTCTGTCTAAGGCTTTCCACCCTGCTTCTTCTCGTCCTGGCTCTCCAGTTACAGCCATACACGGCCGGCCTAAATAATATTCTTCATGATAAATGGCACCATAAGCCTGGTATCCATCATTAATCTGATTTTTAAAGAAGCATCCATCTTGCAGAGAGCCTGTTAGGGCCACGGGGGAGCAGAGCAGCTCGGGTTCATTTAAAGGCCAGGCTGCTGCATGAGTGATACCTGTCAGCCCTGCTCATCAGGGAGCAGCACACACACACATACACACACACACACACACACACACACACACACACACACACACACACA
>CALSCE010009442.1:18115257-18131237 GCA_943593645.1 Bovichtus variegatus | reverse complement strand
GTGTGTGTGTGTGTGTGTGTGTGTGTGTGTGTGTGTGTGTGTGTGTGATCAAAGTGAACAAGTGAGCATGTGCACATAGGAGTGTGATGTTCTCTGCTGGAAGTGTGTATGTCTGTTTGTGTGTGTGATGTCTCACTGTGAAACCACTTTGTCCCCCCTTCTTTCACTTTTTCGTGAGTCAGTTGACCATCAGAGAGAGAGAAGGAGAGAGAGAGAGAGGGAGAGAGAGAGAGAGAGAGTGTGTGTACGTGTGTGACTGAGGGTAAAAAGTACACAGGGCCTTTCAAAGTGGTTTAAACGTGACGTCAGGGGCCTGCAGCACATGGTGGGAAGTGATTTTCTGATGCAAATCGGGAAGGATCAGATCAAAGCCGCATGACAGCCAATCAATCAACCGTCAAATCAGACATGGCAACTGTCGATTATGGCTCCTTCCAGCCCACGAAACCCCATTGTCTGCTCTCAAATTGTTTATCTTATCCCAAGAAAAGAAAGAAAAAAAAGCTCAGAGGTAGGTTTTTTTTCTCCCCCTCAGCTTGTGCAAAGAAGTTATGCGCTCGGATCAAATGCGCACAAAGCCCTCATGTCCCCCTTATGGCACGCCTCGGGCACTCACCATGAAGAAAACACTGCTTATTTCCACAGGGTTTACTCTTACAGATCAAAAGTAGATGGCAGTTAGGATCAGAAAACTGTCAGTGATTCAAGTTGGGAACAATAGGAAGCGAAAGTTTACAACAGGCAACTCATCCGATGGGACTACAGTAGCTGCGCAGCGTGGAGAGCGAAAACGCAGGATCACGGATTGTTGTATACAAACTGTACATCCGCTTTAATACAGGGAACAGTTTCTATGAGGTCTCACAAGAGCGACAAAGCGGATCGCTAGAGAGCAAGAAAGAAAAAAAAAAAAAAAAAAAAAACACAAAGTGGAAACGGAAATGCAGTGACTGTAAAGTGAGCTCTACAAAACAAAGGTAGCATCCGCAGTTTTATGATAGTAAACCATATCTGTTTTACGCACATTACAATTGGATACACATACCTGCTGCGCGCTTGGGCGCTTCTTGTTTCCTCCGCGGCATTTTTATTTGCGGGGATTTCCGTGAAACTCTTCTTTTTTTTTAATTTAATATAGCCCCGTCGCCGTATCCGGGAAGATCCACCTCTACTCAAAAAAGATTCACGCCTTCGTGTAGTAGACTGCACAACATCGGGGAGTCCGATGGGAAGGAAAACTAAAAATCATCGTTACGGAATAGCAGCCTGCGGGAAAAGTCAGCGGAAAAATAAATAAACGAGGTGGGGGGGGAATTGTTTTTTTTTTGGTGTGATCGCGTTAAGAATGTCAGCGGTGATAGCCAGCGTCCACCTCAGCTGCCTGGTCTGGCAACAGGCAAAGTTGAGGGATAAGAGAGATGATCGCGTCACTCACAGCAGGAGAATGGGCAAACCCACCGCTCCGTTAACTCTTTACTTCTCAGAGAGGGGCGGACACCACACATGAGTGTCCTCCCACCTCTCCTTTTCATGTGAATCACAGCTCATATGAGCTATTAGTTGATTATTACAACACAGCAGGATGATAATTACCAACGAAAAACCACAAACAGAATAATATTCCCACAATTATGCCCAGATATGTGTCATCATAACTGAATTTAACCTTTATCTAGTTTTTTGTTTTGTTTTATTCTGTCACGGGGATATTTTCTACAGAAATGTATGACTTTGCTGTATTTATTTCTTGTTCTTCTTCTCGTTATTGGCCTTTTAAAAGTCTTTTTTTGGAGATTATAATTGACATTATAGTGACAAAACACATTTGTTAAGCTTTGCGTCAGACACACTAATAATATTTTATTAAATGTCACACATTTTCAAAGCTTTTGTTCAGGTTTATGATCATAATTAGATTTGACTTCGTTTGTGCAATAACAACAAACTATGATAGCAATATAGGACAGTTTTATTACATATTTTGTACATAGTATGGTGTTATAATGTAGTAATGTTTTTTTTAATAGATTTTTTAACGTTTGATTCGATGACATTGCGCAGTGTAAGTTTAGCATCTAGCAGACAGTGCAAGCAGTATGTGCATATTTAAAGATAAACAAATGTACATAAGGTAGTAAAAAAAAACTGTGGGGTAGTGTTAATAAGAGGGGAAGTTTGATAAATACAAAATACACAAAATAATATGTGCATAAATGTCAGTTATGTACCTATTACAGTACGGGCAGAAACCAATAAATAGTACATACAGTAGTATGAGGTTTGTTATATGTTGCCTCCAGTGTAAAAAAAGACAAAATGTACAGTTTAAAAGGGAGTTAAATACATGTAGTTTAGCATACAGTCAATAACAAGAAGTGCTACTTCAGAAGGCAATGAACCTTTGAATGGCCTTTATATATGTTACTAAAGGTTTTTTTTGGAATTGTATTTGTTGGCAAAATTCTCACGTAACTGGTGCAAAATTTGTTAAGCAACCCCGTCAACACTACCCTAAAATGCAAACATGCCTGAGGCCCTGTCCTCGCTAATTTAATGTGAGCAGTTAAATGTTAGCTTTCATCACAGTAAAAGCATCACTTCTCCCATATATCCACATTAGGTAGAGATCAAAGCCAGTTCAAGGAAGGAGCGTTAAGTCTTCGTGCCAGGGTAATGAGGTTTTTTTCACCACCCGTCTTGCTTTTTTCTCAAGCCAGCAGTATCTTTGCAGAGTGGGACGGTCCCGGGTCTCCCTCTGTGCCTCTGATGTGTTCTGACCCCTGCCACAAAGACACATACAAATACAAAACATGCTGCGTGTGGGTGCTCAGTGCTTCACACATATTATTCACACAGAGGCAGTAGCGAGTGCTCAGACTCAAGGATATGCTCACTATTTCAGATACAAATCTACAACATTGTGAACACACAATGGCAACATATGCACTCCCTCTTTCTCTTTCTTCCTCTCGCACACACACACAAGCATCCTCACTCAGAGAAGAAGAATTAAAGACCTCTCTGATCAGGACTCGCCCCCGCCTCCTTTCTAAGAGCACAGAGGCTGGGTTCCTGTCACTTTAACAACATGAAATTACAACCCAAATGGGATGTCAGGGGTTAGCAGTGTCTCTAAGAGAACTATGTGAATATATTTCCTCCTATGGACTTGCCCCCATCGTGACCTCCCCCAGGAACAAGAAGTAGCCCGGTGACTGGCGTTTTTACAGCCAAATTAAACCGTCTTGCAGGCTGCTGAAGGCAGGAGGAGAAAGCAGCCGTTCCAAAATTAGTGAGCCATCATCATGACAGAAAATAGCGAGGACATGGTGTCATCCAGCTACTGTATCGATTAACCCATAAATAGTATATGGCCTCTACACTGAGGCTCTCCCAGGCTTACACTGTAAATGGAAGTTATCTCAGCTGTGCATCTGTCTTGCTTTGCTCCCTGCATTAAAACCCCGATATCAAGAGACTGCAACCTGGTTGTGTTTTTAGCACAGAGAGCACAAAAGAGGACATTATGCATATAATTAGTGAAATGCAAATTGCATCTTGGATGCTTTTAGTGTTTTGCCATTATTGTGCTGAGGAAAGTGTGAAGCGGAATGTGTTTTAATGAAAGAAAACACAAAAGGATACACTTCTTACAGAGCGGGCTACGCCATTGTTTTAAGAAATACAATTTGATACAGAAATAGTGATTATTTAAAAAAAAGATATTCAGAACCTTTTTTTTTTTTTAGAATGTATGATTCTCTCTTATGTCAGGTAGCCCTGCTGCATTATTCCCCTCTTCTCGTTCTTGACATCGGGATTATCATAAAAGAGGAGCGTCTGTCAAGCCCGCACTGATTTGCACACAAGTTCGCCCAATCAATCTCAAAGTTGCGATTAAAAAGCACGAGCTGCCTCTGTTTTTCTATTGAAATCTTTTGGCAAAAAAAAGGGAGAGGCCTTTCAATTTCATAGCCTCCAGAACACTCAAGTATTCATTGCGCTCTACTTTTCGCTTTCAACCTCTCTGCGGGAGGCAGTACTCATGACATCTATGTATGCTGCTCCTATTCACAATGCTATTCAGCCTTCAGATGTGTGCTGCGAGCGATCCCTCAATACCATCAGATCACTCTTATTGGCATGCACCCAGTTATGGGCCTGTCCAGAAAGGCAGCGCAGTGCAGTGTCAGAGTGCAAACTGACACTTCTGTCCTCTTGAGTCCCATTCAGCAGCGCCTTTTCCAAACCAATCATCTACAATGTGGCAAAGTTTTGGCTGCTATTCCTGAAAATGCCTCTGAATAAAGCTTTTAAAGCAACAAAATGACACTGAAACGGATTTCCATTTATTTCCTGCAAACACACACAAGTGTTTGTCTGTGTGCGTGCTTTGTTGTCTCATCTGTGTATTCATGTGGGTATGTTCATGTGTGGGTGTGTGTGCGTAATGCATGGCCCTGTTGAGAAGAGTGATTGCTTTATTCCTGCCATGTAGGTGCTATGGGGGCCGGGGCCTTGTCTTTGGGCAGCTGTATGGATGGCTTGAGGAGGTCTTCATCATTCATAAAGCGCACTCCTACATGTAGAATTGATCTTGCAAAGAAACAGGGTGGCAATAGCAGTTCATCAGTCTTTCCCGACCACAAATCACTCGGAGGTGTCCCCCCGGGGGAGAGGTGACACCATTGTCAGTGCAGCGGTCCCCTCGGACAACAGAAGGGGCAGGGCAGGAACCCTCGCTCATACGGTGGCCCCAAAGTGTCCGGTGAAATGTGAACAGCATTCGTGTAAATATGCTCTAAGCTCAAACAATATCTGCACTATAAATAATGTGCAGAAAAGACTATTACAAGTACTTTGGCTGACAATGCAGCTAAACCGAGCCATAAAAATAAAGAACAGCCTTTCTCTATTATCTGTTTGAATACACATTTTCATTATGTATCGCCACTGTTTAGGGTATAGAACAGATATATTAGAGGCAACATATTATTCAAAAGGAGGGAGAGGCACAATTAGCTCTCATTTTTCACAAATCTGATTCATGTTGAAAATGCACCTACACGCCAGGCACTGAAGTCAAGCAGGTTTTTTTAATGGATGCATAATTAAAGCTACCTTTACTCAAAGTGTTTAATATATGCATCTACGCCTATTAATAACCCAGGTCATTAATTTGTATAAATCAGCTATGTATGGCACCGAGTAATTTCCACTCCTGTAAAGAGAATTGGGTAGATGAAGCTCTTGCCTTTGGCCTTGGGTTGCGATTTACACTCATCTTACATTAGGGCACATGCTTCTCCTGTTCCTCCTCCTCCTCCTCCTCCTACTCCTCCTCCTCCTCCTCACACCGTTTGGACTTTGTCATTGATCTTCATTCTAAAATAATCTCTTATCATTTCTCATTGTAAGCCTGCAGAGAAACCTTTCCCAGTTCCCAATTTATTAGCTTCACACTGAAAATAGAAAAAGCTCAGGGAAAGGTGGACATGTGATGAAGGCTCAGAGTAAGCACCTTTAAAATATGTCCACCAATCCACCTTAAACACTCATGATCTTTCTTTAAGATTTTGGCACGCTACATATTTCTCTTTGGGGGCCATTTGTGCCCTTGAGCATGAACATGGAAAAAAAATCTCTTTTCAGCTGTAATGTTGTCACTCTGCTCTGGCTTTTCAACCCCCCCCCCCCTCCCTCCCCTGTTATCAAGCTTTATAGTTCAGTTTTCAGTTCATGTCTTCATTAAAAAACATTAACATTCACAAACTGAATGGGTCGGGCATTGAAAAGGTCTCCGTAACATTTCGCACTGCTTCTGCCCAGACAGCCGACAAGCAACTCTTTCTCAATCATTGTCCAGACGGGAGAGGAGAGGCAAAGTGAGAGGATTCTTTATAATTTTGTGGCAAATTATTATGAAAAATCTGATAAGGTTCATCCTTTAGGGGAGGTAGATGACTCCACACTGTTTCAATTAGCGCACTTCTGATTGTAGAGGCAGAACTGAGATGATTGATCAAGTCTCTCTCTCTTCTTCTCTTTCCCTGCCTCATTGCCCAAAAGAACCTTTTAAAATATTCAGGTAGATTATGAATGGTTACACCCCTATCTATTTATATCTCCTTTATTGACAGTATTACATTTATATGGAGTCAAGGTGAGGGATTTAATTTAAGACTCTCACAGAACTGCTGAGAATATTTAGAAGACTGATTAAGGAACAATGATTTATATGATTAACACTTTTCAGGGGAGAAAAGTTTAAGGATCAGTTGTAGCTTTATTATGGATTTGCTGCGTTTTGCTGCCTTTTTGCAATTCTGAGCAAATTCAGCAGCATTTCAATAAGTTTTAGGAGCTATGGTCTCACTGAGTGACTAATAATTGTGGCGTTACCTTGTTATGGAAATTCAAAGCTACGTCTGGCACATCGCTCCTCTGATGTCACGTCAGTCTGCTTAGTGCTGTCAGCTCGTGTTTGAGAGAGGGCTGATTTCTCTCTTTCCCCTTCCCTCTCAGGCGGGGAACATAAAAGGGAGGATGTTTATGATGGACGGGCAGCTTTTTAAAGAGAAGCATCACAGGGTGTTGGATGGGAGGGATCCGAATCAGGACGGCTGTGATGTGACGAGACAGACAGGAACATCCTTCTCCTCATGTCGAGATGTCAAGCAGGGGAAGTCTTAGCAGAGCAGACAGTATCATCACTCTCCCGAGTGAGGCAAGAATTCGCAGGGGAGGAGAGAAGTGGAGGGACAGTGGTGCAGAGCGGGCGTCGTCTCTGCCATGTTGGCCTGACTTTTGTGTCAAGTTGGGCTTTTTTCTTTGTTGTCTTGCACTTTTGCTTATTCTTTGTTACCTTGCTCATAATATAGTTCTGGAAACATATGTGTTTGCATGTAAATATTAGTGTCCATGTGTGTAATCTTTTCATTTGTGTACAACAATAACTGTAAAAACAAAAGTGAAATACCCAAAAGTGGTAGGTCAAACTGATACTGTTGCATATGTATGAAGTACTCTTAGATTGATAGTTAAACATTTTGGGAAATGGGTTTATCAGTTTTTCTTTTTGTCCCTGAGAATTAGATGGGAAGATCGATAGCACTCTTGTTTCTTTAAGCTAAAGTTGAAGCTACAGCCAGGAGATGGTTAGCTTAGCTTAGCACAAAGAATGGAAACATGGGGAAACAGTTAGCCAGTCAGCCTGGCTCTGTCCAAAAATAACAAAACACACCTAACTCTATAGCGCACTAACTAACACGTTCTATCTTGTTTGTTTAATCCGCACAAAAACAAAAGTGTAAAACAACAATGTCTACAGCTTGTGTGCAGGGAGTTTTAATTCAACGTGCAGCAGAAACACGCAACAACGGAAGAAGAGAGGCCTGTTGTTCTTGGTATATTCTCATGTTAGAAAAGTGAATACTATTGCTTTGAGAATATATTATAACAAGAGGTGAGGTGGTATGATGCAGTACTACTTTGGATATAATTTGTCCTTATTTTATTCATCCCTTACAAGACATAAACCAGAGGTAAGCTCCAACATACACGCTGTTAAACTTTACATGGCTCAGGTCTGTGGACGTATTTTGTGAGGCGCCTCTTCGTCTTGAATAACGATCGAAAGACATTCCAGTCTTAGAAATAATCTGCATAAATTTACACCTTTTAAAAATATGCAGGTTCTGTCTTTCTCCTTCTCTGCCTCTTATCCTGTTTGGTAATTAGCCTTTGACCCCCCCTGGGCTCACGCAGGCGTGAAGATTGAAGGACAGAGATAGTTTAAGCGATGGATTTGTCATCGAAATTTCTCATCAGCCTGAAATCTTGAGGGCAGAGCTCCCAATTTATTACATTATAGAGCACATCTTGTAGCACTATCACTTAGGAAGGAAGTGTCAAGCGGAATCTGGCTTTGACTGTCGTGCCAACTCCATTTACCTGGGTTTTACAGCGTGCCCCTTGACTTTGCCATGTGTGGAGAATCACTAGACGCTGGTGATGGGCAGTAATTCCCTTGCCTATATGAGTGAGTGATCAGAATTCATATTAGCATCTTTACACGCTGATGGCAGCCTGTCACTCCAGGTGCCAAGTGGTCTCCTTGGACTGCAGTCAGTCACTCAGGGAGGAAGCAGCGTCCCATTTTCATCCTGCTGGAGAGAAAAACATGGCTAGTTGTAGTAGTTCCATCTGGAACATTATTTAGTTACACTATATAGATTTTAGGAAGAAGAAAAAAAATGCTTTGGTATGAAAATGACTGTTTTATGGTAGAATGTCTCCATTCGTGATGTGTATGTTATGAACATCCTTTTGTAAGCATTTTCAAAGGATTCCGGTACAGCAAAAAAAAAAAAGAAGAAAGGCTCTCTCTATGTACATTTTCTGTTAGCAGCCTCTGATTCTGTTGTATTGGTTTCTCTGTCTGTAATTTCACGAGATTAATGACACTGTCACACACTTGTGAAGCGTCCTTAACTAAGATTCAGCGGCGTAATGTCCACTCCATCTTTGTTTCATTTTTCCTATTCAAAAGGCATTCCAATCAGCATTAGGCCATCTTGAATCCCTCCTCGTTCTGGCTACTGCGCAGCGATGGTGCCAGTGTTGGAGGAGGAATGTTTTTGCCAAACAGATGGAAAAGCGTCACTGTGTTGCACACACACAGACACACATACTTCCCTCTTGGTGATTCCACGGCCTGCATTGACATTCAGTCATTCATTACAAAGTGAATTAATGTGCCAGAGTTGCAGTTTCCCCTTAAAAACAGATGTCGCCGGAACATCTAATTAAGCAACACACCAAATCATCGCCTCTCGGTCATCTCCAGCCATTTTGCTTCTGTGCAGGAAAGTCCCGTTCAGAAGCATGCTCAGTAAAGCTGTATCACATCTGTATCAGGGCAGGTAGGTAGGTGTTGTGGCTGCGACCTCAGTGCCCAATAACCTAAATCACCATTTAAATTATTCACACAATAACGACACCGGAGCACTCCATTATGAACATTATTCCTGAGAAATGGGCTCGGCTGAGGTGAAGGATGAGTCTTATCTTTCGCTGTCAGTCGGGGCATTAGTCATGGTAACGGGTCCCTCAGAACTGTGTTCGGGGTTTTCATTGAGCTTTACATAGCAGATTTATCACAGATCACAGGCTGATGTCAACGTCCTAACAATGAGATGAGATGACCGTCTAAAGCTGTTCGGCTTCAGTATTGTAATTTAGGGTCCAGATGATGCAGTATGTGGATATAGGCATGCGATCTGTGAGATGGTGTAAGCTTAATCTAACCTATACGTTGTCAAAATCGTGTCGTGGCTTTTACAGATAGCAATGATACCGTATTGCCCTACTTTGACGTTAACATCTACATTTACTGAGGCTCGGGAGTAAATGAAACTTCACAGACGGAAAAACTTTCCATTTCAACCAAACAAGACAGAAGAATGGAAAGTGTTTTCTCTGTCATTGCTCTTTTTTTCCCTCCGTCAAGAAGCCAAACTCAATTTATGTCAAACAAGGTTTAAAGGACCTTGGGATTAAAGCCATAAACTGGCTGCTGTCAGACCTGAAGCCCTGCTAACAATTTAGTGCCAAACCGGCGTTGTTCAATATAATTTCATATTATATCATGTCACGACACAGTGACAGCTACACATCAGCCCAGTCACAGCTGGTTTGCCCTGAAGAACTCCTCCGATGTCGGCTCCAATCGAAGCTGACTCCACTTTGGTCTGATCTAAAATGGGAAATCTATCTGAAGTACTCTGCGGGGAGCGGCTACAGCTTTTGGTAACAAATGCTAACAGGTCGATCAGGTAATGAGAAGAGATATTTGGGTAGGGGGGTGTGCAGTGAGGTGTGGGGGGGGGGGCACTGGTGCTGTAATGGGCCTGCCAAAAGCCTTCACTGGCTCCATTATAACGGCTAGAGACAGCGCTAATGGAGTACTCACCTATGCAGAGATACAAAACAGCTACAGTGAAATCAACAGCATACGACTAAAGGTTCCTTCTTTTTGCGGCAAATGTGTTTGTGATGCCAATTAATGTTAGTCCTATTTAAAGGCACGCCAATGCAGACACATTCTTAAACACTGTTTAGGTGTCAAAAGTTTTCAAATCGCTATCGAGAATTCTGCCATCCACGTGAAAATGCCAACACATCAGACGAGTGTTTGAATCTCTTCTGTTGGGCAACTTGAACAAAAAGCTTTAGGCAGTTTCTGCCAAGAAGCTTTTCTACCTGTTTAAAGTGTTGTGTAACACGCATGGGGAGGAGTGTGCCAGCAAGACTTTCAGCAACATTAAATGTCTGAAATCACATGGCAACCATGCCTAAGCCTTTTTGGGTCGCACTCATCCACAGAACAGGACAAGACTGAGGTTTTAAAATGATCCATATGAGACAGAAATATATTTTGATTTCATTTGAACATAGAAAGAAGGGATGACCACTTACGCAGCAACACAATGTATTTTGTTTTATATACTCACCATGCAGCAGAATGAGAGGGATCTCATTTTTACATTATTATATGTTATATTATTGGATTTATTTGTTTACAATATACTCCATTAAAGTACAATACTTGAGTAAATATACCTAGTTACATGCCACCACTGCAGCAAACCCAGTCAGTCTTTAAATGCTTTATTTAGTTTATAAAATAGTAAATAAAATAAATAGATAAAATAAATAAATAATAAATAATTAAATTGATTTATTTATTTAAGTAGTCTTTCATCCCAAGTGACATCAATATTCTTGACTCAACAAAGTGTCTGGGAAGATTTAAGCCACAGACATTGACATGAACTGTTGTGTAATATATGTATAGATATAACGTAGATATAATATATCTATGTGTTTGCTTTTTAAGTTGTTGTTTCTTTTGTTTAGTGAGCCAAAAACAAATTCCCCCCCTGCTGGACAATAAAGATATATCCTGTTCTATTCTAAACAGTGATAGTATACTGGACATATAAATGCATTGAATTATCATATTTTATTATGATTATTATTCATTAGTTCATTATTTTTATAATGTTATCAATAATGTGTGATTTTGCGATTACTCACATATGTTATGAGAAATATACAGTGTAGGAGTATGTGACTAATAAATATAATATATGAAATGCTGTCATTTATAAGCTGCATCTTAATTGCTCTGTTGCTGTATATCTTTACATATAAACACTAACACACTGGACAAAGATATATTTTATTTTTAAGTATACCTATATACCGCAACACATTTACACAGTTATTATTGTACATATATATACGAAATATACGCATGTTTTCATAAGAGGTGAACGTACAGAGGCAGCTCTTCTGCAGTCTGACGCTGTTGTTGACACAGTGGCTCCTCCTCACGATGAAGAGAATGTGGTTATTTCTGTGTGACATTTTTACCTGGATTTCATCCTGTAGTCCAAAGGCACGTGAGCTGGACTGCATGCATGAATGTGCTTGTCTGTCTTATGTTCACATTCATATCAGCTGTCATGGCTCAAATAGTCTCAAAATATTCCTTTCATGTCATATCCCAAAGTTTCCTCTTTCCCACAGGCCTTTTAGTACACCCTAACCTCATTCCTTACACTGTTTCGTCACTGTTTCTGTTGCTATCTATGCGTCCTTCAAGTCGAAACCTCTTGAGCAGAGAGCGATAGAAGACGGGATGCGAGGCTGCAGGAGCAGAAGGACGATGGGACAATTTGTACAATCGGAGGAGAAGGCAGAGAAGGATAGTGACAGAGGGAGGGTGAAACCTCCACGTGTCTGATGGTGATTGGAGACATCACTTACACAAACAATGAGGCGGAGGATGACAACATCTTCTGCATGACGAGTGTGTTTGTGAAGGCTGTCCTCACACAACGAAATGGCACTTTGAATCATCCTCACGCCCCGGACGTGTACGCACAATGACACACACAAACACATCTAAACACACATGCACGCACAAAGACATTTCACTTCACATTTTCCGGTCCGATGTCATAAAGTATGCATCTTCAAGAGGTGGGGAGGAGACACGGGGTCACTTTGTAGGAGTTATGCCTTGTTTGTCAATCGATATACAAGCAGGAGAGACATAAATGCAGGTGTTGGAGTCTCAGAATTAGAAAGATGAGCACATCTGTAAGATGGAAAAACACTGTTTTGAAGAACTCTGCTCAGCCTGCTCTGCTTCTCTCTCCTCTCTCCATCTTCGCTTACCCGTTCTGTCTTTCTCGCCCAAACGTAAATGGCTTTGACAACTCACTGGTCTATGGCCATTCCACAGCACTATCCTTTCATTCGCCTTCCACTTTAGGGTAATGTGATTTTACACAGTGGAAAGGGAGGCTCTCGCACATCCAGGACGGGCGGATCAGTGAGCTGAGCAGACAGGCCAGATGTGTCTTGCACGTTGAGAGTCCTACAAGAAGAAAAAAGACAATGTGTGGGTCCTGTTCTCACTCCTCCAACAGACTTCACTGAGCCATTCTAATGGACAACTCAGCTTAGAAAGAAGTGGAGAAAGTTGTTAAAAAACTGCAATTTTTCCAATATTTTTCTGTAATTTAAAGTAATCTGAACGCTAAACTTGCTGTCTATATCAATTTGTAATTTCTTGATCTATTTGAAAGACTTTTAGAGGTAAATATTGTGTGTGTGTAGTGTGTGACGACACATAGATCTAGATCGATATACTGTATATCGCTTCGATGATAAACGATGCATTTTAATTTTTGCATAGTGAAAACATCGATGCATATCATCATCTTTAAGACATGCCTTTATTTTGAAATTCCCATGGCACGCCCAAGCACGCCTCCTACCTACAGATCCCAGTAATAAAATTGTCAAATCATGTGAGTTGGTATAAATGTAACTGATTGTGTTGAATGGGCGTATGACACTGTCTCATATCACCCGAAGGCCTCTGAATCAAATCTAATCTAATCTATTGTATCGTGATCAAACTTGTGATTTACAACCCTAGTAATTATTAACCGTATCATCTAGACAACAATGTTGAACATTTATTCAGGATGATGACTTTTTTTCGTTTATGTTACAAGCAGTTTTAACTTCTACTAAAGGTCTCAGACACTGCTACAGCTTTTGAATTAAGGGCCGTAAAACTTTGTTTCAACCCTTTAGTATTTCTCTATAAAATTAAATATTCACGACCAGATAAGCAACAAGTAAAGTTAAAGCTTTGGAGAAAAACCTCCTAAGGTATTATTCATTAATAGCTGAACATGAAAATGCAGCTCATCTGTTTCACATCAGGACTGTGTAGGTGTGGTTTGATCAGATTTGACTGACAGTGTCTGTGCAACATCAGAAAACATTTATATTGATTCTGTTTCAAATGTTGTCAATTGACCAGTTAAAACCAGTCAAAACATTACAGAATAATTCCTCATATGAAATAACCAAAACTGTTGTAACTTAACCAGGAATGATTTAGTTTTCATGTCTTAAAGCTCTCTTTATTGCTTATTGTCACGTAAAAAAGTGGCACAAAAATTACACTTATAATGAGTAATATATTAATCATTTCAAATACAGTCTCTACTTAGTTGTTTCAAATGTTGGTTTGAAATTTTTTTCAATTTTTACAAAGTTTGTGAAGAACAATATAAAGATTTAGATGATTACATAGAGAATAGGTAAATAATTAAGAATGTGTTGTGATGAGGACATATTTGATCTTTTGCAGGCAGTAAAGAAAAGTATAAAGGGAATAATTTGATAAGCATTATCTTTCTGAAATTGTTTATGTAAGATTTTCTTGTCCTTTAATAATTTAATGAATCTTAATCCAAAAACAGTTATCAGGCATTTGCTGAGGCTTCAGCAAACTATATGTGGAATTTAAAATGAATAATCTGTGTCACTAATTAAAACATTATTCGCTTCATCTTGTTTACGCTCATTGTACTTGTCTAATTTAACCCATTATAACTCATGTCATTTTGCTTGCTTGTTAAAGGCTTGCTTTTAATTACTGACTTTCATTTTACTCGCAGGGTTATCATTATTTATGATTATTTCACCCTCCGCAGCAATCACACGTGACAAAGGAGCATTCAAATGTGTGAGATCACTGGAGAAAAAAAAGGTCCGCTCGCTTTGTCGTGCCCTTACCACGGGGAGGTCAAAGTGCACAGTCCCACACACACAACAGCACCACTGGAGGTGATCACTCTTCAGTGCTCAGTGGAGCAGATGATCAAACATGGGGCTTGAACACAGTCCTTTACAGTGCATTGTGATGCCTGGTTATATTGATTAGGTTGTAGTATGGTATTTTATTTGAACAAATGTCATACTCAGTGTGGTTACTACAGCATATTGCACACTTTTAGCCATTATCTCACACTCCAGTGGTACCACACAAGCTGTCCTCAGGTGTGGTCCTCTCAGATACAGACCATCAGCTGTGCAACCCACCATATTCTGCTGCCAGGCTAATAAATGGCTTGTGTCAGAGGCAGTGTCAGTCTATTGGTTGCTCATTTTGAGTTTGTCTAGGGGTTGGAGTGGAGCTTTGCATTCTCCGCCGCTCTGCTCAGTGACTGGCAAAGTCCTGACTTTATTGATTTCTTTCTTCACTGCTCTTTGTCAAAATATCCAACTGCAGACCTTAAAGACCTCCGCCAGTGCTCGACATCTGCAGCCACACACGGCTCCTCTTCTAATGGTCGACTCCTGCACTTTGTTTTTTTTTTTTTTGAAGGGGGAGGAAGGGATGATAGGCTGCGTGAGCGGAAGATGATTGGAGAACACAATCTAAAGCCTCGGCAGCGCTCTCTCTCTCCCTCTGTTTTTCTCTGTATCTCACTCTCACTCTCTCTCTCTCTCTCTCTCTCTCTCTCTCTCTCTCTCTCTCTCTTTCCATTCTGACACAGAGAAAATATTGTACACTGACTGGCTCCCATTGAATCCACGTTGTGATTCATCGCCCAATTTCAAACTGCCAAGCAGCTAAATTGCACCAGGTCTGCCAAAATTCATCCCAGGAACACGCAGGAGATGTGAAAAATTAAATGTCATCGTGGCACAGTGGAAAACTTTCACCTCTCATCGAGCAGAATATGCTCGCTTCATTCTGTACTGATGGATGATGGCCCGGGGCTATACTTAACCTACTTAGTAATGTCATGTAACGCAGAATGTGTTTACTTTTGAAAAATAGTGAGAAAACATAAACTCTATCAGAGCTTGACATCTACGCATTCTTCCTCCAAATAAAGTGGCTTTTTATGTTGATGCAGGAATGAATTTTCCCCCTCATCAGACTTGTTTGCTGTATATCATGTACTAACGCTGGAGGTGTAAAATAATGTAGGCGAGATGAAAAGACAGATACTGTTTCTAAATATTAAGGGATGTCTGTTAGACTTCCCCGCCTAAATATCTGGATAAACCGGGGCTGATTGTAATTCTTTTCACATGATTACTCTTTAGGGGCAAATTTGAAGTTTTATTAAGGAAAATTATGCCATCCAGACCTTTTGAAGGGATAAAGGTACATTATTGAGCGTGAATGAGAGAGGGCGAGAGACAATGGGCTGAAAAGCAGAGAAAGGATGAGGTTGGGAGGCAGGGAGAGGGTAGGAGGGCTGAGCGATGACTGGCTACTTTAGCAATTAAAATGTGGGGCAAAGACACAGAGGCTTGGTTTGACCGAGAGACAACACCATTCATCATCCCAGCTGCCATAAAGCAGCAGTAGATGGAATCTTTGATTTGAGCTTCACAGGAACATAAATCAAAATCCAAACCATGGCCTGTCAGGGCCATCGCCAGAATAACCCATTTGAGAGCGGGAGAAAGAGGAAGAGAGGGGAGGTAAGGTTGGAGAGAGTAAAGGTAGTTACTTCTCTGGGCTTTGCACTCACATGTACACACACACACACACACACACACACACACACACACACACACACACA
>CALSCE010009442.1:18091751-18115247 GCA_943593645.1 Bovichtus variegatus | reverse complement strand
ACACACACACACACACACACACACACACACACACACACACACACACACACACACACACACACAAGACAGATACAGTTTAAAGACACACACCTTTGTCCCTCCATGTGTATTTGAAGTTCAGACGCAGCTGCCTCACACGCCCCGGCACAATATCGAATCCAGGGATCATTGATCAAGTGGCTGGGTCCTGTCAGTGGCCAGTGGTGTGCCTGACCCGCCCCGCCCTGCCAACATCTCCCCGTCCACCCCCCTCCTCTCTTCATACCCTCGAATACAAGGCAGAGAACAAGGAAGTGAGGTCATGCCGCGTGTACACCCATCCATCTAAATAGCATGACAACGACAGCTAATAAATCATTCATTCATTGTTTAATCTATTGTCTGCCCGGGCAAAAGTCATGTGGCTGATATGAAGACAGATTTACCCCATGCAGGTGGGGCCCATTGGAGAGGGAATTTTACTGTTACTAGTTTCCTTATCAATTAGTAATGTGTTCATTATACCTTGGAGCAATTAAAACCACTAATGATTGAAATAACATGGAGGGTCTTTTATCAAGTCAGTGCCAAAGTAATTTAAGCCAATTTAGTCATACATTTTATTTTCGCTTGAGGCTTCAGGGTTTCAAACATTGTGATTTACTGGTGCGCCGTGGAAGTTGACTGAAAGATGAATGATCACTCATCTACACCTTATTTCAACATTATTTTCACCTGCACATATGCAGGAGTGACTCTAATAATATATTCATTTGGGAGGGTTGGGGGATGTGGGTGAGGCTCTCAACTCACTAGCAAGGTCAGGGAAGGTTCACTTTAAATGCAACGCACAATCCCAGAGGGATGAATATTTAGGTTCATCTTCTCCACTGTGAGCCATGTCTAATTCATTATAATTACAGAAAGTCTAAGTGAAGGCAGCGTGTTATGAGCAGAGGTAACAACCCTAACATAACCCTATTACCGTGGGGTTACGTTTTCCCAGTGCAGAATCAATGTAAAACACGTGACCTGAAACAGCTCAGGACAGGTTAATGAGGCTACATTTGGGATATGCATCTCATCACGGCAGCCAGAGGGAAGGTCACTAACCACCACTGTTTACCTTAGCCCGCCGCTTAGCAGACTCATCTTTGAAAAGCAGGGCGAAATGTACAAAAACATTAGCAAACCATCACATTGTTATGGTATGAGTCGGATACAAAAAGCACCAAAGCTCACATTCCATTTGGGAAAGGTCAAGTGCACATGTCCCACGGCGATCACGACCGCCATGTTTGACCTGTTGTTGAAGCACGATAGCAATTGTTTTACACCAGATGAGTCTGATACACAATATGATTTAGAAGCCATAAAAAGCGATGAGGTAGTGTTGATCTCTCAGACAGGTATCACCACTGATGAATGATTGAGCCTGGGACGGGCTGGAAGCCGACGATGGGAGGCCATGAGAAGGTGCGCGTTCATTTATGTGGCGGTGTATAGCAGCCAAAAGCGGTGTGGCACTCCTGTCTGTGCCCGCATG
Source organism: Bovichtus variegatus (assembly GCA_943593645.1). Taxonomy (NCBI): domain Eukaryota; kingdom Metazoa; phylum Chordata; class Actinopteri; order Perciformes; family Bovichtidae; genus Bovichtus; species Bovichtus variegatus. The sequence goes on along the minus strand of CALSCE010009442.1, from coordinate 18,113,722 downwards.
CGGAGCGTGGCATTAGTCAGAGTGTGTAAAGCCCTACCAGTCAGACGGGAGATGGGTTGAGGGAGATGAATGGGAGGCAGGTTCACTTTATTACTGTCACTCTGCTCTCTCCCAGTCTGCCTCAACCTCCCCACTACCACCCATCCATTAATCACATGTTACTGCCTCCTCCCTCCCTCTCTCACTGTCTATTTCTCCTCCCTCCACCTTTCTACTCCTCCTCCATCACTCCGGCTATCCATCTATCGTTCACAATTGCATCACTTTTTTCCAAACTCTCACTTACTTCTCTTCCTCCCACACTTCTTTCTATCATCCTATTAATTCCTGACTGTCTCTAGTTTTCTACTCCCTCCCTAAGCTTGAGGCCAACACAGAATGTAAGAAAAATGTACCTCTAATATGACATATATCAAGCATAAATAAGAGAATCCCCTTCTTACGGTTTGGTTTGCACCAGCTTCTTGTAAATGCATAACTTCGTTTGTATGTAGAGTCTTTGCTGAGTTGTTAGTGTCTACTATCTACATTCAAAGTTTACTAAATGAGGTTTCACCATTACAAACTTAAAGAATGTCTTATTAGTAAAGGGAACATTTGTAGCACTGTCCAATTAAAAGCGACTGCTACATAAACAGGAAATCACAACTGCCTGAAATTCGTTTTATTAGGCCGAGCAATATATCAAAGATAACAGCCAAAGCTCTCTAAATGTAGGTACTATGTCTTTGCATTAGCTGCATTACGTTACCCGCTTGCTAATTAGCTAAATCGTTGATGGTTTGTTTAGTTTTTTAGTCTCGGTGGTTGCCCACTGAACCACTTGAACGCCACGCATATCGTGTACACGACCTCCCATGTGGTAACCACGATCTTGCGAGTACCATTGAAGGCAACTGAACTTAGTTTTAATTATATATGCATACATGGAGAAGTATGTGTTTTAGAGTTAGTGGTTATGCAGTTTAGAACGAGCGAAGAATATATATATATATATATTATGTTAATCTAACCTAGCCTAACGTTTTGTAACGTTTGTGTTCATTTTGTGTAATGAATTTAAAATAAATTCCAATGTAACGCTACATCATGCTTAAAAAGCATTTTGATCAAGTGTCAGGTCAACTTTTGACACAGCAGTTAACGTTACACCTGGCAGTAACTTGGTGCAAATATTTAATAAAAACAAATCTCTACCTAAGAATTAGTTTGTGAGGTGGTCTTAGTAAACACTTGCATTATAACTAGGCTAAGTTTGAATTTATAAAGAGCTGGTGCAACTGGCTTCTGGTTTAGAAACATACAGACTTTTGAGTTGAGGCACTACAGATCAGTGTGGAGCGGCAGCATTATCCCTGCAGTGATGCCACCAGCTCTCCCTCTGTCCCAGCAGCTATCAGCCTCTCTGCAGCTCCCATGGGCCCCACGTCAGACAGTAGTGCTGTGTTGATGCTTTTGCAACATACTGTATATATATATATAGCCAGCTAGCTCTGCCTCTCTGGGGTACCTGGATGAGCTGTGTGCTATGTGGATACCAGGGCTGAGGGGGAGGAGGGAGGGAGGGAGGAGAGGCCCCCATAGGCCAGCCATGCCGCCGCTCCCCCGGATCCTAGCGGCTAATGGGTCGGCAGGGATTTGGGGAGGGGGGTGGAGGTGGACAGAGACGGATGGCTCCTGACAAACTCACACTGACAGCCAGTGAATACAGGGCAGCCTAGCAGAAAGGTCAGAGCAGGGATGGATAAAGGACCGCTTGACTTTCAAAGTTTCACCCTGCTTGGTGCCACCGCACTGTCAGTGCGGATAGAAAAGTGTTTACGGCTCGTCAGTTGTTTTTTCTGTCAAGTTAGCCGGCAGTCTTTGATAACTGCCTCTTCTTTACGCACCAGAAAAAGTTTGACTCTCCTTCAAACATTTACATCCTATGCAGCACACAAACAGATTTGTAGTTACAGGCAAAAAGGGAAAGCAATTTCCAAAACGACTATGCCTTTAAAAAAAAAAATCCAATTCCAGGTGCAGCACATATATGCAATAGCACTGACATTCTCATTAAGTCCTTAGTAAGCTGTGTACCTTCAAGGAGAAAGAATCAAACCCTCTCTAAATGAACTAATCTGGTGTTCACCCTAGAGGCTCAGTTACTGTGTGTGTATGTGTTTGTGCGTAGGTGATGTGTTTATTGACTCCAGTAGAGGAGTGGATAAGAGGAGAGCTTCTGACTGAACAACACTGATCCAGTCAGATGTCACCGGCCCTCAGAACTGCTTCTAATGGGGCCCCAGGGACTCTATCTCTCTTTCACCCTCTTCCTCTTTCTCTCCCTGCCTCACTAGCTCTCTATACTCTTTCTGTGTCATCTGCCCCTAGCACTCTGCTCCTATTACACTTTGTGAATTTACTGTTACATGAGTAAATAAAAAAACTGACGAATCTACTAAGCCACCATGTGGCATGAATTCTGTCTTTTACTACATGTTTAAAGAGTCAGATTCATTCGAAGAACTACTATCAAATACCCTTATTTTCTTTTTTTCTGAGAGTTAGATGAGATTAATACCAGTCTCGTGTTTACGGTTTATGTGAAGCTAGAGCCAGGAGGCCGTTAGCTGAGTTTAGCACAAAAACTTGAAAAAGGGGAAACAGTTATCCTGACTCTGCCGGAAGGCAACAAAATGGCTTGTAACATTAACAAAACACAGGTAATGTGTTAATTATCAAGCCTTAGACTTTTGTTACCTTCCCCAGGTGAGCTGTCTCCAGTGTTTATGCTAAACTAAGCTACAGAAACTTGCTGTAGCATTATATTTAACAGACATATATGAGAGTGGTATTTTGTCTTCCTCTCTAACTCTTGACAAATATACAGCAATAAACAGAAATATATATAAATGATTGTAAATATATGATAATAACTCTTCATATAATCCTTTGTCTTTATGTTGTCTTTTCATTTTTTTTAGGATAAGAATCTCTTTTTTCAGAGGGATCTGCCAAAGAAGGTAAAAACAATGCATTTAATACAATACAGGCAACATAAACTAAGAAAATATCCATTTTACATACAGTACATACAGGCATATCCCTTTTGAATTAAAAGAAATCATCCGAACCGTAGGTTAACTTGCTCAGCTAATAGCTGTTGCTAAAGTGCTGCAGGGCTGTGGGATATCTTGTATTTTGCACAATCTGCAACAATGTAATGATTATAGCAATAAATGTAACTTGACGTTATGGTCTACAAAATCTTTTTAGAGTAAAAAACATGGATTTTTAAGCACTGTTTGGTAAGGCTGATGAGCAACCATGTGAATAGCTATTAAACTTTTACAAGCACCGACAACAGTCATGCCCACTCTGATTACATGTAAAACTGTCCACACTTAACCACATTTGATTTGCCTTCTTAGCGTGACCCTCATCATGTGAGATCAGCGAGGACACAACTCGTCAGCGGGCCGGAGGAACCGGAAGGGACAGTTCCTGGCAGGACGTCCACTCCTCCCACCGCTCCCAGAAGGCCATGCTTCAGCCATGTGTCCATCATCACCGTCGGGAGGCGTCCGTTTTTGAGTCCTCGCGTCCTCCATCTGAGGCACCCCTGTCTCTTTGACGAGTCGTGTGACCTTTTCCCCACGTCAGGTGTCGTGCTCGGTTACGTCAGGGCGGCGGCTGAGTGTCAAAATGTGCTCCTGTTTGTGTCCGTTCACTCTGTTAATGGTTTTACCCAAAGAGCACTGCTTTGGAGTGAAACAGCATCTGATGTAGGATGACAGGGGTGACACAGACGAGGCCGGCCTGGCTGTGTCCGATGAGGTGGCCCTGGCTCGGTGGGAAGCGTCCCATCAAGACGGGACACACACTGTTCATTATCATCGTGGTGGAGCTTGTTTACCAGGAAGAATGCCAAAGAAATAATGTAGTTGTAGGTGTTACTGACACCTCAAGATTAGCAGAGGGCACTTAGGAGACAACAAGAAGATGCAGTCATTTTAACACAAGCCACTTTCCAACTGGACAGAAAAGCCACTAACACTCACTAACATCTGGCTGTTGTCTTCAGCTGGAAAAGGTTACAATCGCCATTCATTCCGAGGGCCAATGACTCTGCAGTAGTCGCGGGTATTTATCGGCTCCAGTGATAGAAGTATGACACCCGGGTGGACACGCAAAATTTGCTATGACACGTGTTTAAGTGAATATATAATAAATATAATCAAACAAAGAAAATAAAATAAAAAACAATTATTTTATCATTTCTTAACGTACAAAACATGCAATTAATATGCTCTCCTGGTTAAATGAAGGTAACTTAAAGGCTTTTTTCTTCATGTGCATGTTTATGTGAGTGTTTCTAAATGCAAAATAGTGTACATGCTGACCTTGAACCCCCCAAGAGGCTCCATCTAATGCCAGACAGACAGTATATGTCTCTCCACTGTGTCATAACCCCTTTTCTTCTCCCTCATTACATTTCTTAGGGTGGACAAAACACATTGTGCTCACACACCATTGCCTGATCATGTTTAAGTTGACTGGGACACCAGAGCTGGCGTCCACTGGCCTCCCCTGAGGCTTCTTCCTTACCCCCCGTCACTACTGTAGAATCACTAGAAAAAGGGTCACCACCCAACCCCTTTGATTCAGCCAAAGCCGTCACTTTTTCCTTTACATTAGCAACACCATGTAGCATTAACGTCTGAACGCTTCTGCCACAGACCTTTTTTGAGTGTTCAGTGTCGTCAATATGTCATGGTTTCCCGGGAATTTCAAACCAAATCTGCATTTGTTTCCAGTCTTTTGTATTTGGACCCACATTTGCTCTGGTAAAACACGTCTTAACTGATGGTTTTGTTCCAGCGTTTAAACCTGTGTGAAAAACCTCTTTGAAGCCTCGAACATTTGGCGTTAATAGGGCAGAACGGCAGGGTGTATTTGATAACCGCAGCAGCTACAGTATGACATCCACAGCCAAACGATGGCTACCAGCTCTGCAAACAACCACCACACCCTCGATCCATTTTTATTGTATTTGAGCAGCAGTGTTATATTTCCTGGCCTCCCCTTAGCACCACACACACAGGGCACTCCAAACAAAAAATCCATACTATCGACCCGCCAATGTCACCACAATTACTCTTCCCAAACAGCCATTGAGGACAAATTACATCTGCACTGCCTTTTCACCCGGTCACTATGGCTGAGCAGTAGCCCCCTCACAACACGGCCTCCTCCTCCTCCTCCTGCTCCTCCTCCTCCTCCTCCTCCTCCACTCAGCCTCCCGTCTCTGTCCCTCCATTTGCCCCCTAACTGAGGTCTGGATGGAGATATGGAGAGAGGGGTCACAACAGGGGAAAGGAAAGCAAAAGAGCAAAAGAAACAGCAGCTTACACTAAGCATATTACAGAGACACTTCATGAAATATTGCTTTAGCTCATCACTGATCACACAATTTCAAGCCTTCTAGGCAGCTATCACTAAATGCCCAACAGTTATTCTGCTTGAACACTCACTTATCAAAGCAGTGATTCCCCCCCCCCCCCTACTACAGTGACTTGAAGCGTGGGCAAGCAGAAAAAAAAAATTGCCTGATATTTGCATATATGTCCTATTTGGAATAGGTGATGTTCAAATATCATCTTCTTGCCGGTGGCAGACTCAAGCTGAGAGCTGCATCTTCCTCTGCACTCGGGCAAGCCTCCAGTGGTGAGAGGTAATCTCGCTCTGAGGTGTGAGGAAAACCACTTCCCATGTTTACATGAATACAGAAGCCCAACGCTACAGAAAACCCTCTGGTATTGATTTCCCTGTCTGTATACACTGCCAAAATCATTTATTCACTATTGGCAGCAGTGCTAGCAACAACCAGCATTTAATGCTCTTAGCTATTAAGTTTCTTTGCAAGTAATCTTGGGGAACGTTGTCCTCCTTCCAGCAGCAGACAGGGTGATTGAATTTTCCTGATGCCACGATGGCCCAGGAGGACATTTAAATGACTTTTGGTGCAGGTGGTGTATACCTGGGTGTCGGAGTTTGATTCTGTTTCAGACGGTGTGTAGGTCCCCTTTCTGAATCAGGATCATCAGTCACCGCCCACACACACACACACACACACAATAAAACAATGAAAGGGTCTACACTCTTTTAACTGTAATAGCTCCAATGCCATCTACTCAGTATTTCTTCTCATAGGAGCACTCTTGTAGAACAATTTCTCTCTAAGGCACATCAGCGGCTTCAGGGATATTTTCTGCAATTGTAAGGCTGGATTTAGGAGCATATTTTTCTTATTGTCCCCATATCTAGAGCAACATGCAGATACAGCATGCAGAGGTGTTTCTGCAGCAGTCAAACCAGATAGAGCACATGACTTGTTAACATGTAGGAGGGTGCATTTGAAAAGGGAGAAAATATATAATTTACCTCAATTTATTGGGATGAATTTCTCAAAACTCTGTCAGGAACTGACATCAAATTTCATTCTTACAGAAATAAATGGTATTCATAAACAAACAAATAAGAAAGAGAAGTTTAAAAAAAAAAAAAAAAAAGAGAGAAAAGTGAGAGAAATAAATCTTTTTTTCTTTTGGTGGAAAACATTGCAGCATCAAGTCATACATCAACAAAATCTCATATTCTTGAACTTGATGGAGAGACAGATGATATTCGACTCATATATACGGTATGTCACTAGGAGACTCATATTTCAGTGAAGAAAAGATGAGCCTTAAAATTGCATTTGCAAAAGCAGCTGCTGCTGTGTTTCAGGCCTGAGATTCTAGAAGCAAAGCAGCATTTTAAACAAATTTGCACCACAGAATAGCAACAAAGATGTATCCAAATAAATCAAATCGCCTCCAACTCGCACAGCAACCTATTACGCTCGCTTTTTAGATCCTGCATTAATGCACCAATCTACATTATAACACTAAAGCTCCACCTATCAAGAGCTTACGTGTGTCTCTGTGTGTGTGCCTGTGTGTGTGTGTGTGTGTGTGTGTGTGTGTGTGTGTGTGTGTGTGAGGGAATCATTCATGCATCTGTAAGTGTGTATGTGTATGATATATGGTGATCAGTCACAGGAGGGGTTTTTACTGCGTGATTATTTCTGCTGTGACACTAACGAGCTTCGGCTGCAGATCCACTGCAGACCAATTACACTGGAGAAGAGGCTGCTTGCTTATTACACTCAGATAATCAGCGGGTTTTAGCCTCCGTGTTACAGCTCCTGCTACACATATGAACATTTGATTTCTTGCTGGACGTGCATGACTGAATGCTGCATTTATATATATATATATTTATATATATACTGTATATATATATATGTGTGCGTGTATATTACCGCCCTGCTATTCAGATGGACAGCAGGCTATTGTCTGTGATGCTGTGCTGTCTATATTGGGGAGCTCCAGCTTGTTGATTTATCACTCCTGCATTGTGTTGCCAGAGCTCTCCACTCGATTGTATCTTTGGTGCACCAATATGCCACCTCTGCATGTGTCAGATTGTGGCCAGGCCCACTATGAGGGATTTGTGACTGGAGGGGAACCTTGCAAACAGGAGACCTATATGAGGAAGGCGAAGATGAGGGTAGAAAGAGAGGATCAAAATCTCTCTGTATTCAGTGATTGGGTTATTCTAGACAGCACTGTCAGCACTTTCCACAAAGAGTTGCAGAAAACTAGGGAGGGGCAGTATTGGAGGAGATCTTTTGATGTATACAGTACAAGTGTGTGAATGTGTGTGTGTGTCTATATACGTGCACGTGACGCACGTCTAATCACCTTAATTATTTCCTCTAATTACCTGCAAACAGCTAATGAATTCCTCAGGAATCCTATCATGTTGTGTATGTGCTCACATCATCATCCGTTTTGCACGGCTGCCATTAATTTGCTCATAAACAAATACAATTAGCATAAAATGTTTCATTACAGGCTCATATATCTGGTTTAGTCTCTGGTAAGGATATGAAACAGCTGAACAACACACAGAAAAAAAAAGCATCATTCTGTTGGCTTTATAAATGATATGATGAAATGAACGGGGTTTAGTAAAATGTTTCATGGTGTGTATGTTTGCTGTCCTTGGGGATGTTGATGTGTGCACTAGTATGCATGCTTGCGCTGCGTCTGTGTTTGTATTTGTGTGCGTTTGTTATTTTTTCGCTTTATAAATTTCCCTTTCAAGGTCGTCCGGAGAAGAGGGACAATGCACTCGGTCCTAGGCGGACTGATGATGAATGTGTACATTTCATGACAACAAAAGCATAATGACCTTATTCTATAATGAATGGATTCATCATTAAAAAATCTCTGGCCTGCGGCAAAGTCTTTTTTGCATATTCTGATGTCACCTCCTCCACAAACCATCACATGCATTTGTACGCTACGCCTCTGGTGTACTGCGTGTGCGTGTGTGTGTGTGTGTGCGTGTGTGTGTGTGCATGTGTGTGTGCATGTCCGAGTGTGTTTTTGTTGCGCAGGTCTACAGTACATGTGTGTAACCTCTGTGGTGCACCAGCAGTCCAGGCACAGCTAACTACGCCACCCATTTACAGAGTGAGACATTCGAGCTGGAACGCACTGGTGTTCAATCACTCTTGTCACAGGCATGTTTATGGAAATACTCTTGTTTATGTTACTAATGCCTTCATGATTGCAGAGTGTATATGCAGCATCTTTCCTCAGATAATTAGAGACAAAAACCCCTGACTGAGGTTCTCTCCTACACAATGTCCCCAAACCCAAAAGTGAGGAGCCACATTTATCAAATCATGAAACAATGTTGTAAGTCCATTGTGAAATGCCCATTGCAAGATGATCTTAAGTGTTAAAAATGGATTCATGGCAGTTTGGTTTTTAACTTAATGATGTTTCATGGCAACTATTTCACAACACATGGCTTTGAGGTGAGTATAGCAAAAAAAAACAAAACGGATCAGGCGATTGTAAGCCACAGATGTGTTTTATTTTCAGTGCTGGAATGTTATTAAGTACATTTAGTCGTCGGAGAGTACTCAAGTACACTTTTGAGGTACTCGTTCTTTACTTGAGTATTTACATTTTAAGCTACTTTATACTTCCTTCAGTGGCAAACATTGTAATTTTTACTTTACTTAATTTATCTGACAGACAGTTACTAGTTATTTTACAGATTAAGATATTTTATAAACAAAACATGTTATATAGCTGTTATAATATGATGCATTGTAGTAAAAGTAGTGAAGAAATATTCTGTTACAGGAAAAGTCCTTCATTCAAAATCATTACTACATTACTAAAAGTAAAAAAATATCATATATAAGTCATATAAGTACAGTCAGTAAAAGCACTCATTATTTAGTATTGGCTTATAAATATTTATGCAGTATCACTTTATTGTTGCTGCTGGTAAAGGTGGGGCAAATGTTTCGTTTACATACTGCTGCGTAGTTGTATCTATAACAATGCAACATTATTTATTTGTTGATTATATTGTGTACGATAATGAGTTTGTAAAGTAAGGTGTTACTGAAGCTTAACAATAAATGTTGTGAATAAAAGCATAAAGTAGCATTTAAAGGAATTACTCAATGAAGGCACTAGTTCCTCAACATTGAACTTGAGAACTGTATTTGAGTAAATTTACTTATCATCATTTTCAAAGCCCAACTTTTTCTTGTACTGGAGTATTATTATATTATATTGCGATATTGCTACTTTTACTTAAGTAAAGGATCTGAATACTTCTTCCTCCACTGTAGATTTTAACCTCATACATTTGTGAGAGAGAAATTCCCAGCTTTTCTTCTTCTTCTATCTCGGCCCGTTTACATCACTTCCTCTTCTCACAAAGAGACGTTTAATGGCTGCACAAACACAGCACTGATTGATTGACAGCGGTCAATTATCAGTGCCTCTCTGTGCCGTATTGATTCCCTGGGCGAGATTAGTATCTGTTCTCTAGCTCTCTGTCCTGCAGGTCATGTAACATGCTCTGACCCTGCCATGGATACAAATGGCACATACATCTCCTGAACCTCTCCAAATGTCACCTGTCAGACAGGGACACAGAGAATGGGGGGCAGAGAGTGGTTTGGAGTAAACACACACTCAAGCGCACACACCCATCAGGGTAAAGGATCAGCAGCTGTAGAGACGTGCATTGTTATAAAATGGCAATTATGTTATTTGACATGTTTGCATCTCCTCCTCTTGTAAGACTTGTCTGCTTCTCTATATCTGCCCTGCAGGTATACACTTTCAAGAGGTGAAGCAGGTAAAGGCACTTGAACTGAATCACCCTTTCACAACATTCAATTGGAATATCTAATACAGGGCGACACTATTACTGAGCCAGCAATGCATTTCGCAGAGAAAGAACTGAATATTAGAAGCCACAATGGATGCACTGTACAGCAGCAGGGGGAGGAAGCAGCGGAGTCTGGGTGCCAAGTTGAGAATTCAGAGCTTCCCCTCTGTCTGTAGTCAGGTGGGATGACAGGGGGGCGAGCGCTGGTTGGTGGCTCTCCAGCGGCTCTGACAGCCTGTCACAGGGAGATCACTGCCACATGCCTGTCTGTCCACAACGCTGACGGCTGACCCGTCCAACACGGCCCGGCCCGCTGGTCATGCCATCCCTGTCTGCTGTCGGACGTCTCTGACAGCTGACAAGACACCTGGGACACGGCAGGCAGGGGCCAGAGAACTGCTACCTGTATAGACATCAGGATTTACTGCTGCCAAGGAGAAGAGAAGAAAGAGGAGGAAGAGAGCAGACACATTTTTTTTATTTTTTTTTTTTTCAAAAGGATCACCTACTGTAGTTGCTAGAATCTATTATTATAAACAATGGGGATTTGCCTCCAATTAGTGAGTCTTTGTCATCAGTTCTTGTCTAAACATAGATACACAATACAGCATATCCTGGCTTTTGACAAAAATGTGTACGTGTGTGTGTGTGTGTGTGTGTGTTTCTAAAATGTGCTTTGTTAGCGTGTGTGTGTGCGCATTACATTTTTCACAGCATAACTCCCTTTAGATGTGGAGACAAAGGAGGCTGGCGGCTAGAGTCTAGGCTGCTGAAACATATGTGCCCTGTCATTTATCACGTCTGCTGGTGAAGGAATGAGAGCCCATCAGTGGCCTGGCATTGATCCCTGTATGGGCCAGCCATTGTTTCCAGCAGCACCTGGTGGAGTTCAGTCTGCAGTAATAGGGAGGAGGAGACGCAAAGAGGGAGGGAGGGGGATCGGGGAGGGGGGCTGGGGGGGTTAAATTGGACGGGAGGTGTCAACGTTATCGAGGATACTCTTTTTGAGAATTAGGAAAAGGGTCTTAAGTTTTAATTTTAGATATTAGTTGTATGTTTTTTTTTTTTTTTAAATACATTTTCTCAGTGTCTGTTAAAGTAATACTCCTGAGGACTTTAGTCCTGGTTGATTTGACTACAGCCGTGTTACTGGGGGTAAGTGCAAGTGTGCTTTAATACTACAGGTCCCATAATCCCGAGGGCAGCAAACACTCCTTGAGCAGCTGCTTTGTCAGAAATACAACCGAAGAACAAGTGGTGAATCTGTTTCTGGTGCCGCCAAACAAACACGCAGAGTAGGTATGCATGGAGGCACTTTGAATCCAGGGCGGGAATGGCGGACTCTGCCGCTAAAGATGGAAAATATTCAATAGAAAGGTGAAACAAAAAGTAAATACATTAACGATTATTGCTGGAAAAAATGCGGGAAAAAAAAACGGGTTTGATTTTAATTCAAATCTTAAGAATTATTGCTATTATTATAATGTAATGTCGCTGCAAATGAAACCAAGTAGGTACTGTACATTACAACCTCTAGTCCTCGAGTATAGGTTTATGTATATGTGCTTTTATATATTTACCGGTTTGTAATAACTTGCATCAGTTTCGTACCACTTATTATACCTGTATGTTATATGCATCAACATCATATTTTTTTAAGATGAAAAAGATACATGTGTTAAAAGAAAAAAAATGCATAATACCTAAAGATCTTTTGAAAAAAAATTTTTTTTATACCCCCCAAACAATGAACACATGAATACGGCTTCTATTTTGATGTCTGAAGCTCTGAAAAGAAGCTGTAATATTTTCACCTATCTTTGTTAAAAAACACATTTGCTTACTCAGCATTGTTTGTCTGCAGTAATTCATCACACAGGCTTTGAGCTATTGATGGAGCCAGCATCCGTTAGCAGGCCCCTGTCAATGATTCACTCACTAAGCCCATCTGTCAGGCGCCCTCTGCTTCTCCCCTCTTCCTCTCCACCACTGCTGTTCTGCTCAACCCTCCTCTTCCTCAGTGATGGATGCACAAAGTCCCTGACAGCCTCAAATGGCCGCATTCAACACAAGAACACTTCACAGTTTCAGTTGTTGTTATGTAACCCTGCACAAAAAGTCAATCAATTATTGCCTCAAAGTCACCTGTGGCGCAGAACGAAAACCATTTACAACTTTAGAACAGAACGGCTGTGTGGGGAGGTGGTTTCTGGAGGTGATTGGTAACTATTTGAGTATTCACAGCTTAGCTGAGGACAGTGATCAATAAATCAACTGCTCACAGAATCCATCACGATTGTGCCATTAAATGCTCCCAATACAGTCAATGATAAACTGCGTCCAGCACATTTCTGGGAGGTGGTGTGGTGCATCCTTGCAGAGCAGAGTGCCGGAGCACTCAAGCACACAGGGAGGGGATGGAGTATCTATCTGTCTGAGTTTGAAAAGAAACCTGAGGATCTTGATGTGAGCACAGATCAGTGGTGTGAGTCAAAGCCCAGGTGTGGCAAAGAGTGCCATCTGTGGGCGGAGGACAAGAACTGCATAATGGGATGGTGCGAAACAAGTCAGACTCAACAACGACATCCGTAGCTGAGGTTCAAACCTGCCCTTGGAAACAGTAGTTGAGAGGAACTTTTAGCTGCTTTTCTAGAGCTGTCTATCATCTCACACCATCGGCGTCTGCAAATTCAGTTTGCCCAGTTGTCATTGAATTGTACATGTTAAAATGTCCATTTTTTTCGTAAGCACTTTCAGCTCTTTTTTTCATGTTGGTTTAAAAGCTGAGGTTCATTTTCTGTTCTTGAGAAACTTGGGGGAAGAAAAGGTCTATTAGGTACCATACAGAGATGACTGGGATGGGGGGGGGTTGACTCTTATATTTTCGTCATTATTAAGAGTTTATTTGGATCCCATCCCTGACTTAGAAAAAAAACTGTGACACACTCCCTGTGATATCTCAAAACATAATCTTAGGTTGGTACAACTCCAAAAGCTAATGTATACAGAATTTAAGATGCTGTTATCTAAATCAAACCTCAATATGGAATAATGATTTCCACCATAGGCACCAATGCATGAATGAAACGTTTATGTTTATCTATGTTGTCCCTGACTTTAGCCGTATGCCTGATTCTGAAATAAGCAAGTAAAACAATTTGGCAAACACAACTAAAGGCCAGATTTAAAATGACACATTAAACTTGTTGTTTGTTATGATCTGTAAATAGGTTTCTAATGGAAAGCTGAAAATGAAATGTGGCTTAACAGTAAACAAACACGACTTTCTATATGCCATAAAGCAGAGAGCTGAATTCCCCTGTAATACTAATTTGTGCCCTAGCAGGTAATATTTTTTACCTCCAAAAAGGGATCTCAGTTCTTATTCCAAATCAGTTTTTAAAAGTTGTTCTTTCTCTTCTCCTTATGGTATTTCATCTGTTATGTTTTTCAAGAGATTAGCCTCTATCTCTAACCAGTTAGTGCGAGTCTATTAAAAAATAATGACTCTACACAAACACTTCTGCTTCCTTTTTCAAAGACAATGTTGGAGTTGATTTTTCAATTTCTCTGCCATCTGTCATCTGTCCTTGTGAGAATCTTTGATGGTTTGGATTCCTACTGCACGTAAGAAGAGGAGCCCTTCTCCTGTTGTGTGCCAGAAACCCTTCAATCTTTTACAATAAAACAGTCCAAGATTCAGCACAGTATTAAATGCAGTATGGTGGCATGAAGAGGCCTGACAATCTTCTCAGTGATTGTCTTGTTTGTTAACAACGTCCCAGAATGAGTTTGGTAATGATTTATTGATGTTAACATGCTACACGTGGAGAACCGTGTCAGCCCGTCTCTTGACACAAGCACAGGTTTCTCTTACATCCACTTAGGAACAAAAGACTGTAAGTGAGGTGTAGCATAGTCGCTGCATCTCCAGCTGTGCAGGGATCACTGCAGCTTTCACTCACCCTCTGAGAGCCCGGGCCCTCAGCGGTGACCCCCTCGCATCAAACTTGACTGCTCGTGTCCTGTCTGCACGCCGAGGTTGTCGTGTAGGCTGTGTCGCTCTGTCACAAGACATGTCCCACATTTGCAGCCGCCATCGTTGGCCAGCAGGATGAGAGCGTCTGTCAGGAGAGCTGACACGCATGCCACTTTGCTGGGCGACTGACAGAGGGCCACGCCACACTGTCACTTCTCCTAGATCTATTGCCTGAGGATAAACAGGGACACACACACACACACACGTTAATAACACAACAGTAAACAGAGCTGGAATCTTAGAGTGACTGACTGACAGCCTGACTGGGTGACCAGGCCGAGGCTGAGGAAGCTGGAGCTCTGTGTCACCCCTCATTCTTACAATCTCCAGCTGTCACATCAAACACTCTGCTCCCGTGTTGCTCCGCCTCCAGATTCAGCCCCACCACCTTCCCCCACCCTCGCCTTCTGTACTGAGAGCTCATCAGAAATGTATCCTGTATTGCAAGAGGATATACACAGGCACAGTGTATCATCCATCCTGATAGGCACTGAGTAAACATTGCCTCATGCTGCTGTCACTCTTTTTGAATTGTTATCTAATGATCACAGATTTGATGCGAGGACGTTGCTCATATCAGGGTTTCAAGTTCAGCGGCAAGTACTGCAAAAATGATGTACACGTTTATCTAAAGATGAGGGGCAAAAAACTGTCGTGGAAGAGGTATTCAGATCCTTTACCACAGTAAAAGTACTAATACCTACATTGAAAACCCTACTCAAGTAAACTTATTTAAGTATAACCAGCTAAATTAACTTCAAGTATCAAAAAGAAAAGTTTTCCTTGTGCAGAAAAATGTTTCTCTAAAATAAAATCAAAATGTATTTACATAGCCCAATATCACAAATTACACATTTGTCTCAGTGGGCTTTACAAACTGTAGTGCAGGAGTCCCCAACCACCGGGCCGCGGACCAGTACCGGGCCGTGGATCATTTGGTACCGGGCCGCACAGAAAGAATAAATATTTTTTTTGTGTTGGTAATATTTTTTGTAAACATTTTTATGTATTATAAAATAAGATAAGATAAGATTTTATTTACCCCGAGGGAAATTGTTGTGCAACAGTTGCAATACACAGTAGGAGACAGTATAACAATTCTAAAATTTACAAATAGTGCAATGAATTTTTACAATATATATATATATATATATATGTATATATATATCTAAACAAGATGTAAACATAAGATGAGCTGAGATGGGGTAAGGTGCAATATTCAACAAGGTGAGATAAGGTGCAGTATTTAGCAAAAATAATATAAAGAATAAAAATTTACAGAAATTACAATAATTGCGAAAATTACAAAATTACAAAACCAAACTGAGTATAAATCAAAACTGAGTAAGAAGAGGGAAGTAAGCTACATATGAACCAGAATATAAGACTGAGGAATATGAAGATGAAGAGATGAGAAGAGAGAGAGAGAGAGAGAGAGAGAGAGAGAGAGAGAGAGAGAGAGAGAGAGAGAGAGAGAGAGAGAGAGAGGGAGGACCGCAGGTCACTGCGTCTCCTCTGTCCATCTCACGGCCTGAGGTGGATGTGTTGTAAAGTTATCACCACAGGGAGAAAGGACTTCCTGTGGCGCTCTGTGGTGCATCTTGGTGGTATAAGTCTGTTGCTGAAGGTGCTTATATATATGCTTATGTGCTTATATATATTAAAAATGTAATAATAATATAAATAAAGTGCATAATATAAAATGGAATAATTACATTTACATTACATGTGTACTAATTAAATGATATGTTTTGTACTTTATTGTGTGTTTTGTTATGCCTGCCCCCCCGGGCCACAGAACATTTGTCTTGCATGAAACCGGTCCGTGGTGCAAAAAGGTTAACCCCACAATTAAAGGGGGTAAAATGGAAGAAACTTCAGGGAGAGCAGCTGAGGAGGATCCTCTTATATATTATATATAATATATAAGAGGATCCTCTCCCAGGACGGACAGACGTGTGATAGATGACGTGTGCAGAATGAACAACATAGTAAAAATACAACATAGATAATCCATGAGACAGAAATGATGATGTGATCGTATATGAAAAAGATGGATCTAGGAGGATGACAAAAAAAAGATTCCTGGTGCCTCCAAAAATATATATATTAACGTGGGCGTCAGGCAGAAACAGGGCAACAGGCGCAGCCACGATTCATGAACCAGACGTAACCTTTAATAGTGGCAACCTGCCAGATGAGAGACAGAAACTCTGAGTTAGTAACATAAGGGACATGAATGCATACAGCTAGAGAGGGAGAGGAGGAGAGAGAGGTGTATATGTTTTTGATTAATAATACTGCTGTATTAAGGTGTTTGTTGCATTTTACTACGGCATATGTTTAAGGTTGTGCTAATGTAACTCCTTTATATATGTTGGGTAGTTGAATATACAGCAATGCATCATATGCATCATAGTTTATTTAACTTAAAGAGTAGGAGAATGTGCTCAGCCCATAAAGAACACTTCATACATAACCTTGTCATGTTTCATACGACTATGAGTTGTTAGCAGTTCCACTAAAGAGTGATTTCCCAGTTAAACTTCTCAGATGGCTTCATTTGAATAACTGTTTAAGACCCAAATGAGTTAATATCCAATATTTCATTAAAAAAAAAAAGAAGCAAAGATTAGAGAAGAGCAAAGATTAGGGAAAAGTCCCAAAATTAATACAACTTTCTGTAGCAGAACTTTTCTTTTATCGCTCTGAATGATTATCTTAAGACCCCTCAGATTTATCTTGTGACCCTGTGGAGGGCACTGACCCATAGGTTAGGAACCACTGAACTAAACTACCCGACTGTATATAAAGAAGTGAAAACCAGGGAACATTTTTCTACATTGAGTACTTTTACCTTGAACACTTTATTTTTACATTGTGGGATTCTTACTTTTACTCAAGTAAAATATCTGAGCACTTCCTCCACCATTGGTGTTTTGATGATGATGATGATGGTAGACCCCTGTCTAACATGTTGGTCCAAAATCTCGAGTTGGGTTGAGATCTGGTGACAGTGAGAGCTAAAGCATATGTATCACATACAGTTGTGTACCAATGATGTTTCTCCATTATGTATTTTAATATTGTCCTTTGTAATCAGGTGCTGTTGCAGTTTGCTCCTGTCTTCTATGCTGCATCTGCTGTTTATGGACTTACAGTGTCCTCTAATGGCTGAAAGGTAAATTACATCTATTTAAATGAATAAATAATGTTTCTCATCTCATCCTTTATTTACTTTTTTTTGCATAGGACATGCTATTCTTTTTTATAGGAACAGTTCAACCCCGAAATCAAAAGTACATATTTTGCCTCTTACTTGTATTGCTATTTATCAATTCAGATTTTTTTTTTTGTCGTGAGTTGCAGAGTGTTGGAGATATCTGCAGAGATGTCTGCCTTTTCTTCACTATAATGGAACACGATGGCACTCAACTTGTGGTGCTTAAAGTGCCTCAAATATACTTTTAATAAAACTCAACAGCAGCGCCTCTTTCCAGAAATCATGACCTAGTTACTCATGATAATCCGCAGACCTTGTTGTGAGCAGTTTCATGTAGGAACTATTTTCTTTCACCGAACTACACTCACCAACCGTATCACCGTGCAGAAGGAAGCGTGCATCTACTCATGGACGAAAGGCTCGTGCTCACTCATTGGTGGCTGTAGTTTGGTAGAAAGAAAATAGTCCCTACATGAAACTGCTCACAACAAACTCTGTGGATTATCTTGAGAAACCGGGTCATGATTTCTGGAAAGAGACATGGCTGTTGAGTTTTTCAAATTAATTTTTTTCTTTGAGCACCGCAAGCCCGAGTGCCATCTAGTTACATTATCTTAGAGAGATGGCAGACATCTCTACACCCGATAACTCCAACACTGCAACTTTCACCAAAACTATTTATAAATAGACTGATAAACTACACTGCAGGTAAGAGGAAAAATATGTATTTTTGATTTTGGGCTGAACTGTCCCTGCTCACAGTCCCACCTCAGTGTAACTGCAGTCTGGTCTTTTGGCTACTGAGCAGCTCCACTGGACCAGTTGGCCAGTTCTTGAATCCAGGAACTGTAGCCTCTCAACATTAATGACCTGGAAACGGATATGCAAGTGGCACCGGAGCCCCATTTAAAATCTTGTTTTAATTCAAATATAGACTCTATTATGCAACTGTTTACACTGTAAATAGGTAGAAAATACTGCAGTAAGTGAAAATTGCATTTTAAATGTACACTCATTATGCATAGGGTAATCCGGCAACTTCTAAAAAAATGTAATTAGAGCTAGATTGTGATTCATGACGGCAGAAACAACCATGAACTTGTTCAAGGATCCTTAGATCCCGCTTTGGGGAAATCCCACTTGTGTGTACTGAGATCAACTGTAAATCTGAAGTAATGAGCTGCCGTTTGTATCAAAAGTAGTGCCAGTTGCTCGCCAATAGGTGGCAGTGTGCATTCATGCAACACATTTATACCACAGATAATGACAGAATAAGACTACATCAAGCAGATCATTTAGTGATAATATTAATAAACGAATAGAGAAGATGTAATGTGATGATCTTTGAGCTCACACAGCGAGCTCTTGTACTTTATATGTATGCGCCAAGGCTCATGAATACAAAATAGATCAATGTGAAGCTCCTTAAAAACCTACAGGGAGTTGAAAGCATCCTCTTTGCCTGCATATATCTTATGATGCATTATGTAGATGGACCGGATACAGACATCAAGACCATCATCGACTTGCAGGAGCTCTGTGTGCGTCCCCAGCGGCTCGCTCCAGTGTCACAGCTGTTTAACTCCAGTAATGCCTGCTAATTAAGTATGGTGTAGGGCGACCTGCTGGGACCCCCACGCTTCTGAGTTCATACCGGAGACTTCCAGAAGCTCAGGTCAGAAGGCTACAGGCTGTGGACATTAATGATTAATCCTAAAAATGTGCTTTGCTCTTCTCATTAGAAGCTCTTGTTGCTGGTAATAGTGAGCAAAGTACATCTGACCCAGTTAGTCAATCACCAGGAATAAAGGAAGACAAATACACAGGAAATATATAGAAGATGAATCGTGTGCAGGTTATAAAAAAGACATCTTACTTTACTTTGGGTCTGCTAATAAAAAATAAAAAAAACAACAACAAATAAAAAAAAAAAACAGCCTGACCAACATTTGATGATGAAAGTTGTCTTGAACTTCAAAAACAAGAGCTTTAACGATCACTCATGCGAACTGCCGTCTGAACAAGATCAAGTTCGAAATATCATCAAAGATAATTATTTATTTAAAAGGAAATAGATAATACAAATGAAACAAAATCTTTTTTTTTCCACATAAACGATTTCATGAGTCATTAACGGCAACAAGAACCCGCTTCGCTCGCAGGAAACTCATTTGCAGTCTTACTTGCAGACATTACTCGAGAGAGAGAGTTTTCATGACATGGATAGTTTTGACACAGGGCGCTTCCGAGAGTGCTTTCTGTGGAGTAAATACTGTACAGTGCAATGCCAAGTAAACAATACATCACATCTGATCATTCATTGGTAAACATCTTTTATATCAAAGAACTTAAATGTTCAAAGTTTCATCAATACAGTACATTTATAGCAGAATTCACATAGACCCTGGGCAACCTCCTAGTCTCGGAGTATTTCACATTTAATTATCTCCCTTTGGAATTCCACCCATGCCTTCTGATTGGTGTTGCTTTTCTGCAACCTTCAGTTCTGTTTCTCCGAGGGCAGCCTCACCCGCTCTTCTCACAGTTCAGCTGCCCTCTGCTCTCCTTCAGTTTGTCTTTCTTGCCCTCTGGAGTCTTGGAGTCTCCTCTCAGATCGCTAACCACGGCTCGGAGGGTTTTGAACCTGTCCAGCCGGGTGCTCTGGGCTGCTTGAATGCTGACTTCTGAGCCCTGAGACGCACTGAGGGAGCTGAGGGAGCGCACCGCCGCCAGGCCGCGCTCCTTTCCGTTAGGGCGCCGCGGTGTTGTCATGGTGCCGAGCTCCCCCGGGTGCTCCATGTCCCTGATGACCTCACACAGGTAGCGGGCCAAGTCCTGGCTGGAGAAGGAGAGGGTTTTCTGGGAGCGCCGGAAGGTCAGAGGGGACGGCAGGGTTTCTGTCTCTGAGGGGGGAATGGCCAGGCGCAGGGCTATAGCTGCGCTGCCATTCCCATTAGACACCCCCTTCTTGTTGTCCTGGGGAAGCTTACACTGTGGGTAGGAGATGATGCTCTGTGGGTAGCTGTACCGGAGGGACTGTGCCGGGCTGGGCTGGAGGGAGCGCTGCAGCTCAACCATGTTAAAGGCATTCTGAAAGACCAACAGAGAGAAACGCAGACGTTTTTCTTTTCCCTTTGTAATCTTTTTCTGGGGTTTAAAAGATAATGAAAAACAACATTGCCACATGACACCAATCTGTGTTCAGAGCAGTGTAACTAAGTTAATGCTTCTGCCAGCAAATGAAGCTTCAGACTAAGACTAAGATCCAGCATGTAAGAAAGAGATGTTGGCATCAACAGCTCCATTGATCAGCCAAGTAATTAATTATCTGATTGCAGAGGGGGGTGAAAACTGCTATTACCAGCACTATTGAAACAGAGGAATTAACAGCTATTGGTGTCTACTTGCTTAATTTCAGCTAATTGACATCCCAGATCTCCAGGGAGCTGATATTTGATTATTTCAGGGCAAAAAACAAACAGCGGTCTCAATGTCCCCGTTTGCTGGTTTATCTTCTGTCCTATCGTATTTGTAGTCTTACATCCTTTCAAAAAGCCAAAGAAATATATGCTGACATTTAAAAACGCATAAAAAAGGAAATGAGAACTTATAAAGTGTTCAGTGTTCACGAGGGTGTAAGTTTCATTTCAACATTGGAGGTGTTTTATGGACCAATTTATGGTGGAAATGTCTTTGTTTATGTAAAGGAAACCACAAAATCCAGCAATCAGGTGACAATTCAAAATATAATGGAATATAATGCATTACGGCTCCTCCTTTGTGTCCTCTTTCAATGTGCACCTGGCACCTATTCACTTCAATGACACATTAATTAATTCTAACAAATGTATAAACCCCTGGCTCATATGCGTTTCAGCAAGATTTCCACTTTCTGCACATTCAAAACGTATCCCACACAACTGTTCTCTGAGAAGTCGTGATATTTTTTTGAATAAGGTAATCTTACGGGAATAAAGTCAGTATTTAATCAGAATAAAGTCACACTATTTCAAGATCTCTCCGTTTGTGTACCAAATACCTTGACCAGACATTAACGGACAGTGGTTATATTTTCTTTTGATCAAAAATTATTGTTAGGGACAATTCAGGAGTCCCTGGATATTTCCTACCAAATTCTACACCTTTGAATGTTTGTGTCTATTTACTCTCCCTGCCCGTGGAGTAGTAAATACCAGCATGTGTATGTGTTTACCTGGTCCTGCTCGCCTCCACCTTCCTCATCGTAGTTGAGCACATTTTCTCGGATGTCCTCCCACTCGCCGTGATGCGCAGACACATGGTACACACCCTCCTTCAGGCCCTTGTGTCTCCTCCAGCAGGAGTAGAGGAACAGGCCGAGCATCAACACTGAGGGGTGCCAGAGAGCAGGTTAACACAGCAGGAGAGGGC